>CAUOFW020006392.1:110000-428969 GCA_963454935.2 Ilex paraguariensis
TTTATCCCTATTAATTTTATAAAATTTATTTTGTAATTTTTAAAAATAATGACATATTAACATCCTCTCACCTTTTTGTATTCCCACTAAATCACCCAACTTAGAGAAACTAAAGAGATATATCTTTTCTTTTAATATTCCCAACTAAATAACAGCATCAAGAGAAACTAAAGAGACATAAGGACAAACTTCTACTTTATCATATTATCATTTAGTCCAAACTACAGGCTAGAATAATTATTGCTCAGAAAAATGGAACAGAGAAGGCCAATAGGCTCAATACCACATACCTTGAAAAGATCTCCATTTGCTTGATGAAGAATTCGGCTACACCAAAATAATCTAATAGGGTACTATGTATTTTTTTGGGAAAACCTTGACTTTGTTTTGCTGTTCATAAAATATAGGGAGAGATTTTTTTTCACATTAAAAAATATAGGAAGAGATAAGAAATTTAAATCCGAGATTTTGTTTAATTTTTTAATTAGATACTAAGTCTATAAATTGGATTCATGTTCTATTTGGTTAGGTGAAAATAGTAGGGAAAATGAGAAATTGGAATTATGTACTACCTGAAGTAGTTGTCCATGAATTATTCTACTTTATGTTATTTTATATTTAAAATGCAATGATTGATTGAACAAATTGAATGTCTCCACATTAGTTACGAGATGCTTTTATTCTCAAAAAGGGTGTTTCATTGGTTTTATGAGGTACAAATACATTCTCACTATTAATTATATGCAATACTGACTACTCTTTTTATTCAGGTGTCTGAGAAGCAAGCAAGGGCATGAAACCCTTTCAAGGGGAATTGTAATGTCCCACAATCCGTCTTAGAAGACATTACTATCTATAAATCATTCAACTATGAGGGCAACTAAAAATAACTATTAAATACTAAACCAATCATCCATTTGACAAGGAATAAATATTAAAACCAATAAAACATTGTAACTTCTTTAACTTATAATTTAAAACAAAGGCATATCTAACAGTAGAATAATAAAACTAGCAAAAACATTGTTTCATAAAAATCTCTCAAACTTTAAACTAAAAATAGAATAACTCTGTTCATCTAAAGCATGATCCACATCTTGATCCTCTACAGCTTGTAATCAATCTACTAATCCACATTGACATCCTATTTTATAGCAAAATCTGTAACTGTGTTGTAGGGGTGAGCAAAAGCCCGTAGGAAAGTCCTCTCAAATCCTAACAAGGTTTTAAAACGATACAAAGAAAGCAAGTATCTTTTGAAAAATAGCATATATACCGTTTTGAAAGTAAAATAATGATAGTTATAATGATCTCAAGTGTACGGAATCATTAAATCACTGACAAGAATAAACTTACAATAAATTAAAGTAATCAATAATTAACTTATTAGCCTCATCCCATATTCTCATGTAGTTTGTTTCATCCCCATTTTCATATATATATTTGTTGCTTCTCAGAAATCTACACAACGATTCTACATTGTTCACCCTTCACAACCACACAATCTCAATCATTCCCCGCAGGACCAAATCACAAACCACTTTAGGAAGGGCATATACTGTCTCCCACGGCGTTGATGAGCCCTTCCCAGGAAAGGTATACCATCCCTTAGCGTCGAACTTACGTGAACAATAGTGGTTACTCTCACAAACAACAATCCGCTAGAAGTGTTAGGAAACTATCTCATCCCTACTGGGATAGACTAATCTCTAACACACTACGATAGCTCTCGAAAGCAATTCAAGTCTATTAGAATAAAAATCATACAAGAGACGAAACCACAACTTTCTCAACAACCACAATTTTAACCAATCAGAATTTTCATTACCAATTCAAGTATTACAATTTCACAATTTTCAATATACTAAAGTAATAAAGAATTAAAATATGCAAGAGATCATCTTAAGAAAACGTTCACAATTTTGATATCAAAATTCTAGGGTTTTGCCAAAACTCAAGATTTATTGGAACAAGAACAATTATTAGATGAAAACATGATTTAATCAAGAATAGGAATTTAGAAATCAAGAATCCATATGAATTTCACAATAGGACATGTATTTTGGAAAAACTAAGATTTTGACAATTCAAGAACAAGTATTCCTTAAACTCAAACATATATTTTGTTCAAAACTATATTTCAATGATAAAGAAACCAAGAACTCATACATATTTATCATATAACTATAAAAAAGATTGAAAATATACATAATTATACCCTAAGCCCTAAGTCTCAATGAAAGAACTCAAGAAGAATCCCCTACCTCGATTCCATAGTATTTGTGTGAAAACCTAGCGTATTTAATCTGTTTTAACGTAAAAATCCCCCTTAATCTCGTGTTTCTCCTCTTCTCCCTTGCTCTCCAAGTCTCTCTAGGGTTAGAACTGATGAAATAGGGTTAGGAAAGAAGTCTTCAAGTATTTATAGGATGAGAAAACAGTGTAGTCGGTGAAAACTTGATACCCAAAATCACGACAGAACGTTTGAACGGACTCTATTTTTTATCCGAACTTCCAAGGAAGTTTTGACCTAGTTAGAAGTCGATTTAGAAATTTTTTATGAAATACACTTTTGTAGTCCTTGAAGTCCAGTTTTTACTTTCCAAAAATCAGCTCAATCGAAGTTCATATTAAAACGTTATGATTAAAATATTAAGGTAGTTTCAAATTACTTCCTACCCAAATCCTCTCAAAAATTGGTTATAACTCCGGAATACTTTTAAACTTCTAACACATCTCATTTAATGTCTTCCAAGGTTTTTTGAACTTTCGGATTCAACAAAAACCTTATTTTTACCTAAAAATATTTACAAAATTACTTAACCATCATTCTCAAGTTTAAACACCTTCAAAACTAAATTTGATCTGAAAGTCAATACACTTGAAACTCAAACTTCATAATCAATCTTTCAACAATGATTTTAAATTTCTACCATCATTTTATTCATCTTAGGAGAACTCTTATGATATTATTATCCTTATTTATTTTTAATACGGGGTCTTACAGGAATACACCTTTTTTTTTGAATACGAATAGGAATACACTTTACTTTGAGACTTATGTAAAAAAAAAAGATTCAATGTGGAAGTGAGTTTTTTTGTATTGTCAAAAAATGCTCTCAAGAATGAACCCGAAGAAGAAATGGAAGTGTTCAGTTTGGGCGTTCTACTTTGAAACTAATATTCATGTTATTGTCCATTATTATTTGTCAACTATTTTTTTTGTCCAGTCTGCAAGGTTGAGGCTTTATAATTAGTTAATTATACAATGCGGAATTTGGTACATTCCAATGTTTGAGAGGTTAAGTTCTTACTATACAACTGATTGATCTTCACAAAATTTGGTGTCAAATGGACATTAATTTTACGTCTCTGCTTTTGCTATATCAGTTTATTCATGGTATTATGATAAGATTCATTGAAGACCTTTCTCAATACTATAAACAATAATAGAAGAATATTTCTAAATATACGACTTTCAAAGACAAATTGAGACCAATGTGTTTCACAACAAATATTATATATAAGATTACTTTAGGTAGTATCTTTTTAGGAGTTTTCCTACAAAACACGATTTTTGAGTATGTTAATCATCAATGTTAATTAAGGTTATGAATTTTGGAGAGAGTGGTTCACCACTTTATTGACCAATATGTTGTACATAGAATCTACGTGCAACGCATGTATGCAAACAACTAGTATAATCAAATGGAAAAATAATTGGCTAATCCTTGGAATTCATCTCACCATAATCAACCTCACTGATTCTTATTTATAATTCATCTAAATTTGTAATCAAACTTTCTTAGATAAAAAATATTCTACTAAAATCGAATTTTGGAAAATATGGATCTTTGAGGATAGTAAATGTTTGTTTGAAAGGTAGAATTCTTGTCAACGACATAAACTTCAATCATAACCTGTGTCAAAAAATCCGTCGATGGGAAATCAAGATATTATTATATCAAGCAAGTTTTTGAAAGTGATTTTTCCCATCTACAAAGACAACTTAGCTGGAAGAAAACCCATAAAACTGAAATCGGCAAAACTAGACATGAAAATCAAAGGAAAATAAACAATGATATTGAAAAGATGATCTCTACTAAGATTCACTTCCAAATAACAAGTTCAAATACAAGAACAAATCAAACTAACTAAGGCTTTGAAATGGAAATAGAGATGCACTGTTTTTCACTCCGTCGCCCGACTTTTTCTCTACACTCTACAAAACATAAAACTAAGACTCCTTCATCTCCCAAGTATATGTAAGTAATGAAGAATGAGTCCTCCCTCCTTTCTCCCTCCTGATTGGACCAATTGTGAGGTAGGTGGTTGTCAATGTCATAGAATCTTTCTTCCCACTGGTGTGTCATAAACTTGAAGCTTGCCAAATGTTACTTCGGGAGAGCCAAGACCAATCAAGAGATGGGTTGTCTTGGTAAGGATAGCCTACAATTCAGTGTATAAGTGGATAAATGTATCCTCACACCAACAAAAAGGAAGTTCAGTACTTATGCACCATAGTTGTTTGTTGAAGAACCGGTACAAAGATGAGAATAATCAGTTAAAGAGCTTCTGTTTGAGTTTGTACCGGAGGATGAACATGTTAGAGAACATTCTATCACCTGATGAACTGGTACAAAGATGTTGTATCGGTAGAAGCCTTCTCTATCACCGGATGAACTGGTAGAAGTTGTACGAGTACAACATGGTCTTTTTTCATGTTTTGCTGTTGTTGCTCTTAGTTAATTTTCTCTCCTTTGCAAAGCATTCCATGACAATAAATTGAGTCCAAATCATCCCTTATTCGCCCTTTTGTACCTACAAACACAACTTACACGCGTAACACTAATTCAACTTAATTTGGGAGAATAAGTGACAACCACATTCAAAAATGGTTGGGTTAATTTATAAGAATATGCAAAATTCAATGCTCAACACACCCCCAACTTAAGTTCTACTAGTCCCTAGCAAAACAAAAATATGAAGTACAACCAAACATAAAACACAGAATAATAACATAAAATCACTTTCATATGATTTATGATTATATTTAGCATATGCAACAAACTGTTAAACCCCTAGGCCACCCTTCGTCTAAGAGTTGTGTCTCGTGAAAGTTTTCAGTGAAGGTACTTACAAATTTCTTTTTATTCATCCAAAATTTTGGAACATATTATTATATCCTAATTAACAATGGAATTTTAAAAAACAAATTCACTATTCACTCAAGTTATTCACATAGAAGCAGAACTAGAGATTTAAATATTATGTAAAAGTATTCACATGCATATTAATATTAGAAACTCGTGTGTGTGCATTAAATGATTGTGTAATTTAAAAAATTTATCAAATAAAACCCATATCTCTATTAGCAATCCAATTTTAGCTTTGATGCAAATCTCACAAAGGATTTACTGTCAGAATAAAGAACTTCTGATTATAGTGAATGTTTCACTCATTGTTTATATGTGAGACCACTTCAAGAAAAAGGACATTTTGCTTCGGCCAAAAGACCGCAATAAAAAGTGCCCAATGCAAAAAGTTAGCTACAACCAATATCTGAAGCGAAAACTTATTGGCTTCGGGGAAATAACTGAAGCAAAAACATTGGAGCAAAAAGTAGGTATTTGCTTCGACATTTTGTGTTGAAGCAAAAAATGACAATTTGCTTCGACAAAAAGCTGAAGCAAATAAACACTTTTTGCTGTGGTATTTTTCCAATGCAAATAATCATCCCTTGGCATTTTGCCAAAGTTAAACTCTTTTGTTTTCTAAAAAAAAAAAATTTTATTTACAATAATATTTTCTCTAGACAAATATACATATCTAAGATAAAAATATATTAATATTTATAAAAAAGAAAATATTCTTACAAATACATGATAACCGACATTTTCATAAGTATAAAAAGTTCTAATTGAAATTATCAATACATTATTGAACAAAAGAAATACTCTCGCAATGGAAAAAAAAAATCTCTCCCAATGCACCATCCACCCTCTGTCAATAACTTGCAATAACATCATAAAATAACATTAAAATTTATTTAATCCAACCTTAAAAGAGTTAAATGGAACTCCAGGTGACAAAGAAAATATGAAGTCAAATTGATATAGAACAATGACAACCTAAATCAACCATTTAGAGGGAATTTCGAAAACCAATTCATTATGTGTCAGAAAATATCTTCGCCCAAAACAAAATTTAATGCAGGGGTACATTCAAATATGTTAATGAATGAAAGTACAAGAAAATTGTTAACAGACAAATCCAAGCAAACTTGAATGCATACAAAAATTAATAACTAAAAATATTAATCACACAATTTGCTCCAAGCAAATATTAATAACTATAAATCTACCACCATCTTAGGAAAATCCCATTCACTCTAACAAACAAGAAGTTTCCCACTCCATCAATTAATCTATAACCTCCTAAGTTAAAAGAGAGGTTGCTTAAAAAACACAACAAATAATACGAATTTAACTTTCACCAGGGATGAAGAACAAGTGAAGATACCTTTCACCACCACCTCCATAGGAACATGGCCTCCCATTAGACCAATAAACATAGAATCCACCTTTGAGGCCAACTCAGTTTTAACAAACCACATACAGCATAGCAAGTATGTCAAATAACAAATTATGCAACAACTCAAATGATTAAAGGCATGAATAACAGCTTGGATCAACACATAAGAACCCTGTACCCTGCACAACATCTATTGATCACCGTATAATCATATTGGAATGATCTGATTGATGAATTTTTTGCACTAGAAATAGAGATGAAGTGTAAAACCCAAGAAAAATTAAAATCTTAATCAAAGGGGGTAAAACAATAATTAGTTGTTAAATCATGGGTCAAAAACATGAATTTTTATATAATTCAGATGATGAAACAGACCTTACTGTTGGATCCATCTCGCGAAATCTACTACCTAGTCAATTTTTATGAAATTTTGATACAATCGAATTTTCCACGTGTTACGATGTGATCGGACATCGCACGACTAAAATATACAGGATCATAATTTTTGCACCAAACTCGAAAAGTAATTTAAAGTTAATTGAATAAAAATATACAAAATTTAACACGGGGTGAGATTTAATTGATTCTGCATAAAATTATATCCGTTAAAATTGAACGTATAGCACGATGTGGGCCAAGCATTCAAAGGAATATAAAGTGGAAGACTAAAAGTTTTAGTCTTCCACTCATTCTTGACTACAAGTCTTGGCAGCAAGAAAGAAAAAGAAAAGGAAACACAGAAAAAAATAATTTTCTTAATCTTCTTCCTTAGATCTATGAATATCAAACCGTTAGATCGATTTTAATGGCATATCATGTTTAATAAAATTATTAGCTTGTTATGTGATTATGAAATAATATGTATGTTAAATGATTGTTTAACATATGATTAGTGTGGTGGACTTGTGTGCATGTTTATAGAATTAATAAACATGTTTCTATGTTGTAAGTGATGAGCATACTAGTTGTGTAAATTGATCTGTCCTCTAGGTGTTTGTTTAAATATCTAGGTGAATACAAGTATGTAGTTGAATTGATTATTTTACATAACATGTTTGGGATGGTGTTGAAAATGTCATTATATTACATTTATTATATAATTGACATTGTAAATGATACCGAAAGAAATTGCACATTGCATTGCATTATGAGTGGGTTACATTACATTCATGGGCATTGACATGAGTGAGAGTGTGTGCATGGTATGAAATCAATCACCACATAAGTGGGTTGATTTTGGGCTCAGGAAATTCACACCAAGGTTTGGTTAATTCGCACGGGAAATTAAATGGATAAACTTGTCAGGGTGTAGCAAGAAAGACTAGATTCTTCCTCGTGTGCACAACCCGGTTACTCGGTTTATACACTTTTTGGTAGTGCAATTCCAGAAAAGTATAACGGCGAAAACGGAGCTGCTGGTGGAATGTCCTAAAAATTCATTGATGGTATGGTTTCCAATTGGTGAAATACCATAAATCATCACCTCACAAAGATACTATGAGATAGTTGTCTAATACTTGTAGTGAATTGTTATTTGTGAGAGCAACCAATATTGTTTACGTAAGTTTGAGGTTTAGAGATGGTATACCTTTCCTTAGAAGAATTCATCAATACCGTGGGAGACGGTATACACCCTTCCTAAAGTGGTTTATGATTTAGCCCTATGGGGAACGATTGAGATTGTGTGGTTATGATGGGTGAACGAGGTAAAATTGTTGTGTAGATTCCTGAGAAGCAACCAACATACATGAGAATATGAGATGATGCTACTGAGTTATTTATTGATGTTTTGATTTCTTGAAAGTTTATTCCTGTCATTGATTTACTGTATTTCGTAAGCTTGAGATCATTACAATTGTCATGGTTTTACTCTCAAAAATTTATATATGATATTTTTCAAAAGAGAATAACATTCTTTTTATTGTTTTAAAACATTGCTGGGATTTGAGAGGGATTTCCTACAGGCTTTTGCTCACCCTCTACAACACACTTACAGATTTGGACATAGAAGAGGATGTCAATATGGATGAGAATGTTAATTATGAGCCGTTGGAGGATCAAGACGTGGACCCTGTTTTGGAGGAATATAGTTGTTTTACTTTTGGTTTAGTGTTTGAGAGATTTTTGTTATACAGTGTTTTAGCTAGTTTGATTATTCTGCTGCTAGATATTCTCTGGTTTTGAATTGTAAGTTAGAGAAATTACAATATTTTATTGACTTTAGTATTTATTTTTTATCAAATGGATGAATGGTTTATTATTTAATGGTTATTATTAGTTGTTCTCATGAATGGATGGTTTCTAGATAGTAATGCCTTCCAAGGTGGATTTTAGGGCATTATATATATATATATATATCTGCAACCATATCCTTTCCTTTATAAAAGGCTACAATATCCTCACTTTTGTAATTTTTCTGACTCTGCAGCTAAGTGTAACACACAACAAACTTGGTATCGATTCTTTCCTTCTACAAACATGCAACGCAAAAATTTTTTTTATCCCAAATTATACAAAACTATATTTATACGATTGTTTTTTTGTTTTGGGGGGGAGGGGGAGAAAGATTCCAATGAGAAATTTTATGATAAATTTAGTACCAAAAATACACAAATTAACTGTGTAAGACTACTTGTATGAGAAATTTTATGATAAATCACATTGTATGCTTAGTTCTCGTTGCCCTTCCACCTTTTTTCATTTTCTATGATACTACTTGCAAGCTTGATACCTTTATGAGGCAACAACCCTAGTCACTATTTGAACTCTGAGGAATAAATAGTTTTTACAATGTTGTATCTAATATGAGATTAGAATTTGACTCTCTGAGTTGCGAAAGAAAGCAAATATCAAAATTCAACACAAAATTGAAAGTTGACTTTCAAACAAAAGTAGCATAATAGTTGTTAATACAATACGTAGGGTGAAAATAATTGAACATAGCTAATATTATTATCCTATGGCACGAAATAGAATTAAAATAACTAAAAAGAATATAACAAAAGTATGAAAGATTTTTACTTTGTACTGAAGATCATACAATTACTATAATTTCTACATTATGGCTGTCTATTTTATTTCCCTCTATTGGGAACTTCAAAAGGCAAAGCTCTTGAAAGTATCGTGCATAGTTGTTCTCATAGGAACTGTGCTCATATGTTACCTGGAACTTTTGCCAAGGACATTAGGAAGGCACGTTATCAAGGACAAAACCATTAGTAGGCTATGGTGGGCTGAAGCCTAGGGTAAAAAAAAAAATTTTATTAAAGCCAACCCAACCCAACTAACCCAACCTAGCCCAACCTAGAGCAACGACTACCTGCAACACAGTTACTTCCCCAAAATCAGTCTCTTCTCTCTTTAGACGGCTCTCTCTCAGTCTCTTCTCTTATTCACTTCCCCTAAAATCATGCCGAATACATGTTGACAGTATCTTTTCTCTCAGGCGACCAGTCACTTCCCCAAAAATCATGTCAGTCTCTTCTCTCTCAAGTTGCAACTTCAACGCAAACACCCTCCCCCATCCCTCTTCTGCGTAAACACCATCTCTTTTAGGTTGCCAGTCTAGCGCGCCCAGCCCCAATAGGTACGATTCATCACCTCCTCCTCTCCCCTCTTTGTTTGGTCTTGCTCTTCATTTTCGTATGTCTGTCTCCCTGCCTCTATTTGTTTGATTTTGCTCTTCGTTCAAATGCCCACAAGTTGTTCGATCAAATGCCCTTGAATCACACACACATCTATTTTTCAGGCAGTGTTGCATTTGTTTAATCTTCAATCAAGGTTATGTGCATACTGGTAGTTCTATAGTAGTGTTCGCTTTAGGGAAGGGGAAGGCCTTGGTCCCTTTATTTTTTGAGAAATATTGATTTTTTAGAAGGATTTGAGGGCACAACGGTATTTGGTAATTCTGTGTAACATTTGATTCTTGGTTCAGAAGAAACTGGGGATTCTTAAATCCTCTCAAGTGTTCGACAAAGTAATTTTGAATCCCAGATCCAGAACGAAATCTCTTGACATAGAAGTTATTTTAAAATCCTTAAGGTGAAGTAATTAATAACTAAGAACTATCAACTTCCATCAACAATTCATTTCTATGGCAATGACCGGAATTGTCATCACCAATACCACGTCACTACATCACTAGTAAGGACAATTGTACTGGTGGTTGATGGAGGTGGCAGCAATTGTAGTTGAAGTATCTTAAGGATATGTGAATTGGTGTTCCATCATTTGAATAATATGATACTGAAACCAAATTTCATATTTTCAAGAGTGGCCTTACTATTTATAACCATTTGCCTATGCTCATAAGTCATAATAATTAGCATGTCTAGTTTTGTTCTCATTACTTCTACAAAGCAAGTACTCATGCAAGTGTATCTATTTTTAGAATCTTATCATCAACATATTCATCATACAGGTCAAGACCGTCAAACCTCAATTAGTTTCTGTCAAAAATGAGTCAGTAGTTGATGAACTCAAAGAGGCTTTGGCGGATGTTGAACACATGCCTGAAATTTTTCCTGGAGAGTAGGGCGCTATTGAGGTTAGCTACAATCAATTTTACAACTCTCTTTTGTTTTCCCTAATGGAAGTTGAACTCATTCTTGGTGGTCATTGCTTTAAAAAAAACTAATTTCAGGTTGCTCGCCACCCGAATGTTGTCACTATAGTAACAAGAATAATTGGTAGTGTAGTATTGAAGGTAAACCTGTAGTCTTTTTTGGGAATTCTCATTAAGCACTATTTCTTATGGACTTTTCAGCTATAACATCTCAAGTGCATGAGCATCCATCCAAAAGTATAATAGGCAAGATGTTTTGGTTAAGTTTGATTATTCACATTAAGTTTTGCCTGAAACATCAATATCATAATATATTATTTAAAAAATGAGGAATGATATTTATCTTGAAGTCCTTCATTGTACATCCTTGTACATTCACAAACATCTATATATACGTTAGTTTTCTTTGTTAGCCTACAGTGGCTGCCATGGAAGCAGGGAAAGAAATAGCCTTGGCCAATAAAGAGACCTTAATTGATGTCGGTCCTTTTGTCCTTCCTCTTGTGCACAAGCATAAAGTGAAAATTCTTCCTACCGATTCAGAACAATATTTGTTTCCTAATGCATTTGTACTTGTATTTTTAATACTTTAATACCTTGTCTCCTTGATCATATATTTAGATGTTATTTGAGTTGTTTCTCTAATTTTTAGCCATTTTCTTCTTTATTAGGATGGAAAATCAAGAACGAAAAAGAGAAAAAACAATGTTTTCGTTCTTCAAAAAAAAAAGTGGAGAAAAAACATCGAATTCTATTCTTGAACCTTTGAGTCTAGTAGAAACATCAACAAGTGTTGATGTTTCTATGATTCCAGCGGCTGTTGAACATCAAGGTCCTCAACATCAAACAAAAGTTCCAAGGATTCCTCTTGATGAGAATGAACTTGAACGAGATCCCGCATTGCGTATTCCAATTTGGAAACATCCTGCTCTTGGCTGAGGCTGAGCATCCGAGGACTAAAACTGGAGTTCAAAATCGAAGATATCAAGAAAGTTAGTACAAAAAATTTCCATGGCTAGAGTATTATATTTCAAAAGATGCGGAATTTTGCTTTCTGTGCTTTGTTTTTCAAGGTCATGAACCTCTACATCTTGCATTTACCGTTGATGGTTTTAGTAGCTGGAAGAGAGTGAATAATGGAGCCAAATGTGTTTTCTTGTCACATATGGGAGGTACGGTTTCACACATTGATAAAGTTATGAATGTTCAATGTTCAGAAGAAATAAATCGATTGCGTCTTAAGGCTACCATTGATAGTGTTCAATGACTTACTTTATAGGGATGTGCCTTGAGAGGTCGTGATAAATCTACAATGTCAAAGAACCGTGGTAATCTAATTGGGATGATTAGTTTGATGACAAAGTTGAATGTTGAGATAAATGATGTTGTCTTAGAGAAAGCTCCAGGAAATGCAAAGTACACATCTCCTATGATCCAAAAAGATATTTTTGCATATTCTAGCTACTAAAGTAAGAGAAAAAAATCCGTGAAGAAGTTTGAAATGCCAAGTTTTGTATTTTGGTTGATGAGGCAAAGGATGCATCGAATAAATAACACATGATAATTGTTCTGAGATTTGTTGACGTTTAGGTTTTTTTGCATGAGAGATTTTTTGAGATTGTGCTTGTTAAAGATACCACTTCTTTAACTCTTAAGAAACAAAAATATCAAAAGTTCTTACTTGACATAATTTGCACATTCGAGATTTACAAAGTCAGGGATATGATGGTGCTAGCAACATGTGTGGCGCATTTAATGGATTGCAAGCTTTGTTCCACATTGATTTTGAGTATGCACACTATGTTCATTGCTTTGCTCATCGTTTACAACTTGTATTAGTTGCAACTACTGAAGATGAGATTTCAATATGACAATTCTTTTCCAAATTGACATGCATTGTCAATCTTATTAGTGCTTCTCCTAAGCGTCATATAGAGTTATGATCTGCCCAAGCTACTGAGATTGAAAGGGGGATAGCTAGTGGTGAACGAGAGACTGATAAAAGGGTTAATCAGATGGGTACTTTGCATTGAGTTGGTACTACTGGTTGGAGCTCACATTTTGAATCTATTTGTCGTTTGATAGATATGTATGATGTTATCCTTAGTGTGTTTGAATGTATGGTTAACGAAGGATCTTTAAATACAATTCGTGGGGAAGTTGGTGGTTCTTTAATGACAATGAAGTCATTCGATTTTATATTCATATTGCATCTTATGCACAAAATTACGGGGATTATGCTTTGTCGGGCATTGAAGCATAAATCATTAGATATTTTGAATGCAATGAATTTAGTCTCATCAACAAAATCATTGCTACAAACCTTAAGAGCATAAGGTTTTGATTATCTCCTTGACCATGTATAATCAGTTTGTATGAAATTTGATGTGGATATACCTAATATGAGCACTTAGTAAAAAGGGGCAAGACGTTCATGTCAATAGAATGATAACATTACAGTTGATCATCACTATCACATGGACATATTTAATTTACGATTGATCATCAATTAGAAGAGTTACATAATAGATTCAATGAAGAGACAATGAAATTGCTTATGCTCAGCTCTGCTTTAGATCCTCGGGACAACTTTAAATCTTTCAATCTTGATCACATTTGTTTACGTGCTGAGGCGTTTTATGCAACTGATTTTGATAGACAAGACATGCATTAATTGAAATGTCAAATGGATCGTTATCGATTTGATGTGATTCGTCATGAGAGATTTCAAAGTATGTCTAAAATTTCAAAATTATGTTGTGGTTTAGTAGAAACAAATAAAACAGAGTTCTACAATTTGATTGATAGGTTGATTCGTCTTATTTTAACTCTTCCCGTTTCTACGGTAACTTCAGAAAGAGAGTTTTCAGCCATGAAACATGTTAAAAATACTCTTCGTAACAAGATGGAAGATGAGTATTTGACTGATTCATTAGTTGTCTACATTGAAAGAGAAATAACGGAAGCAATCGATACATATTCAATAATAGATGCCTTGTGTTCTAGGAAGAATCGAAGAGTCCAATTTCATTAGTAAGTATTTATAAGTTTACATTTGTATTATTGTATATATGTTTATGAGTTTACATTCGTATTTTGTTAGTCGTATGAATTCTAACTTAGCCCGGGATAAACAAAAATTCTAGCTTTGCCCTTGCACGTTATCACATTATCTGCTTCAATCGCCACACTAAGAGATGTTGATATAACAAAATATGCACCTAAAATTAAAAAGGAACAAAAGCCAACCCCATTGGAGAAGACTGTTCTACATACAGATGTGATATGCATCATATTGTTCATATGTTTGCTTCATTATTTTGATTATGTCTTTCAACACTTCTTTTTCTAAATGGGTAGTTATATTCAAGAAAATATGCGTATATATATTTAAGTAAAAATTAATCCTGTGAACCTTCGAGTTTTTGAACGTGAGTTGCGTTCAAAGCCATTAGGCTAAGGGCATGTCTGTCTGAGCGTCAGGCATCATGTAAAAAAAATTTTAAAAAAATAAAAATTTAGGGCTAAGTCTTATTTAGGGGACTTTTAATGAGTTTAGTTTGTCATTCAAAATAAGTAGTTACGTTCGCAATTTTTTTAAAACTCTAAAATACCCTTTCTTAAAAGCAGCGTTAAATTAATTTCCAAACTTGAGAATTATTATCCCTCATTTCACTATCAATTGAGATATGCCAATAAATTTTTTTACATAAATTTGAAATTCAAATTCAAAGAACCTAGTTGGGCTACTCTCTCCCTATTCTCTTCGTTCTAGATGACGGACAGTAACTCTAGCACTATCCCCACCAATGAAAACCCTCTCAAAATTGCCATGGTTGATCAACTAAAGCTCTTTATTATCACCATCATCATTACCGTCAATTGTGTGTGAAGCCACCCACTGCATAGCATCCCAACAATCTTTATAAACCACAAGCAAAAGGTGCTCTGGAGCGAGCCAGCACTCGACTAAATTTATAAGAGCTTTCGCTTGAGAGGCAATTAGATTCATGTATTGATAGCTGAAAAAAGAGAATTCGGATTCCAACCAAAAGCCTCCGCCGTGGAAGTAGACTAAGACATCTCCACAATGCCCCAAAGGTGTTCAACGAAATGCCCCAAAACATGTTACTACTTTTTCATTTCCTACAATACCATGTTACTACTTTTTTTTATATGTTACTACCTTTTTTTTTTGTGCATGTTATTAGTTTTTTGTTTATGTTACTACTTTTTTCCATGTTACAATTTTGCCATATAATTACTTTTTTTTTTTTAGCATATTACTGTTTAATGTTACTATTTTTTTTGTTGAGCATGTTACAAATGTTAATATTCTATGTTACTATTTTTTGTTTTAGTTAAATATAACTATTGAATGTATTTTGAACAATAGAAATCAAAATGGTATTATTCTCAAACAAGTTTTTTGAGTGGATATAAGTCCCCAAAAGGGGGCCGGCTCTCAAATTCTCCTATATTTTATATGTACAAACATATAAATTAATTTTAATTTGGTCCTCAGATTAGTCTCTGTCTTCGAATTGTTACCAGTCTCCTAGATCCAATGTTTAGCAACCACAAATAATATCATATGCAAATGATTGTAAAGACCTACAAAAAAAGAACAAAAAATAGTCGTTACAAATAGAAGCAAGCATTATGAGTACTAAAAAAATTGAAGTCAATTTAACTCTACAGATGTAAGTAGAGACAAAGAAATTTCTGCTTGGTTATGTAAACAAATGCTTGGTAAAGGCCTGGGATGCATATTGTGGGGAAAAAGGCAATGGAGCCAGCATGGGGATAAGTTAGAAGAAAATAAATGAAATGAAAATGAGAAAAAATAGTTTCTAAGCCCAAAATCAACTGGTCAGGCCCAATAAATCAAGAGGGGCCCAAGTCACCAGCGCTCAAATGGGGGTCGCCCAAGCCCCTGGCGCCGCCCAAGGGGTGCCGCCCATAAAGGGCCTTCCTGCCTCTCCTTCGCTCTCCTCACTTTGCCACTCCGACCCAGTCCGACCCAGCTCAGGATCCAGAAAGCTCGAAGGAATAGGAGCACGTAGGAGATATGATCGAGATACGCCTCATGGAGATTTAATTAGATCTTAATTGTACTTACCAAAAGAGTAAAGCCCTCTCCCTCACGTCATCGCCCCACCACCTCACCATACCTATGTAATGTAAGCCCTCTTCATATAGAGGGCATGACTTGAGATCTCTACACACATTGCACCTCCATACACACATTACTTCTCTCTCCTCATCATTGTAATTCTCCTGGGGTGTACTTTCTCGGCTACATTATTCATCAATAAAGACCTCCAGCTAGCGCTGCCGTTCTCGAGAGTGGAGTAGGTCACCTGAACCGAACCACTATATATCTTTGTGCTGACTCCATATTTACTGTTTTGTCATTGATTGCCAATTTATTGCTCATAAATTATACCCTTACATATACTCGACTGTTGATCTTGCGCAATACTAATTTGTGCATCATCAGTTTGGCGCCGTCCTCGGGAAGCGACTAAGTTTTCTACCCCTCTTCTAATCCATGGCAATCATGACCAAATTGATGAGTCAACAACCAGGAGAAAATAACCCGGCCCACCGAGAGGAGGCTCCGCTTCCCCTCGCACCATCGGAACCATCTGCTACAGCGACTCCCGTCGTTGGGCAATTGCTCTTACAGACCATGCAACTATTGGTAAATCAAAACCAACAAATCATTCAGTTGATACTCGTTTAGGGAGGCGTCGCCTCTCACCCTGTAGGAGGAGCCCCACTCCCTCTAATAAGAGAGGAGCTGCAACCCATCCCTCATGGGCGCCAAGCAGCCCTTCACCATGGGGCCCCTCGCTAAAACGCCCCAAGGCCACGCAGTCCCTCCTCAGCGCAGAAGGAGCTCACGTGTTCCCTCTCCATACCTACCTGCATAGGAGGACGAAGGAGAGAGCCAATATGGTCATCATGGAAGTCAGTATCATCACCCAACTGAGATGTCTCCAATCAATGGGATGAGAAGATCAGAAAGGTACAAAACTAACTCGGTGACGCCCTCAGCGCCATCAAGGCTCAGGCGCTCAAGATGGTGGATTACCTCGTAAGACGTACTGACACACCTTTTGTTGCAAACATAGTTAATTATCCCTTGCCCTCAAAGTTCAGGATGCCTACCATCGAGATCTTCGACGGTACCAAAGACCCCCTTGACCATCTTGACACATACAAATCTCTCATGCAACTCCACAACGTACCTAAGGAGATTATGTGTAGAGTCTTCCCTACAACCTTGAAGGGATCTACTTGCCAATGGTTCGCAAAAATTAAACCCTCTCCATCCACTCATTTGCGAAACTGAGTAGATCCTTCGTCTCCCACTTCATTGGGGGACGCTGACATCAAAAACCTGCAACCCACCTGCTCACCATCAAGCAAGACAGGGATGAAAGCCTCAGAGACTACTTCGCCCGTTTCAATGAAGAGGCTTTCCAGATTGAGGAGCCAGATGATAAGGTAGCCTTGGCCACCTTTATCGCTGGTTTTCGCTCCTCCAATTTCATGTTCTCCATCCTCAAGAGGCCGCCCTCTAGCATGCCCGAGCTGTTGCCTAAGGCACAAAAATACATGAATGCCAAGGATGTAACCAAGGCTAAACGAGGTGAGTCCTCCCATGGGGGCGAGAAGAGGAAGGACACCCGTGAGGACAAACAGGAAGTAGAGAACAAAAGGGATAGGACAGAGAGAATCTCTGTCAAGGACCGCTTTGGTCCCCAGTCTCTAAGAGAGCAACAAGCCTTCACATAGCTCAATGCTTCTGTGGAGCATATTCAGTTCCAAATACAGGATGATCCTACAGTACATTAATCAGAGAAGATGAAGACAGCCTCAAACCGGAGGAGCCCGAACAAGTATTACCATTTCCATTTGCGACCACGGCCATGATACTGACGACTGCTTTGATCTTAAAAGACAGATCGAGTAGCTCACACAACGTGGCCAGTTGAGGCATTATGTTGCTGGCAGAGGACAAGCCCCGCCACCTAACTGGGTCTAGGCCGACAGAGAATGCCAGCAACCTCTCGGAGAAATCCAAACAATCTCTTGAGAGCTAGGAGGAGGATGTCACTCCAACTCCACCAGGAAAGTCTTGACCCACCTATGGGACACCGAACACTTGAAGAACTGTTATCAATAGCGAGTACAAGCTAGTGACTCTCATTTGATCTATCCTTCATTGTTTCAGTTGATTTATCCTGTTATTTATTATTTTATGAAATAAAATTCTGTGAAGATTATGGTGCCCATAACTGTCTTGCTTTCATTTCATAAAGTTGGTAGACAACATACGAAAGCCAGAACATGACTTAACAACAAGTTGTAGACAAAAGGACAACAGTTGTCATACTCCAGTCACTGCTCCTTGCGCCACAACAACTATCATCAAGGCTCTCCCCGTCACCAACTATTGATGGTGCCTCATAGGGGACGAAGCCAAAGAAATCAACAATGGCCCTCTCAGCAGGCGCCCAACACCGGGCGCCCAGCTTCTCAGCACCCTCCTTATCTCCATGGAATGAACCTATACCATGACAGCCCTCTCCCGAGCTATACATAGCTCAACCTCAATTTCGGTGGTCCTCTTATGGGGTGCTTGCAGCTATGAATCTGCTCTCACGCAAGTAGTCACCTTGTAAGCCTCTGCCATGACAACCATCTCTCGAATTATACATAGCTCGGCCTCAGCTCTTGCAACCCTCTCACGGGACGTTTGTAGCTATGACTCTGCTTTTGCGCAAGTAGTTACCTTGTAAGTCTCTACCATGGTAGCCATTTCTTGAGTCATACGTAGCTCGACCTCAGCTCTTGTGGCCCTCTCATGGGATGTTTGCAGCTATGACTCTATTCTCGCGCAAGTAGTCACCTTGTAAGCCTCTGCCACGACAACCATCTTTTGAGACTATACGTAGCTCTGCCTCAGCTCCTACGCCCCTCTTACGGGACATTTACAACTATGACTCTACTCTCGCGCAAGTAGTCACCTTGTTAGCCTTTGTCATGACAACCATCTCCCAAGACTATACGTAGCTTCGCCTCAGCTCCTGCGGCCCTCTCACAAAATGTTTGTAGCTATGACTCTACTCTCGTGGAAGTAGTCTCATTATTAGCCTCTGTCACGACAGTCATCTCTCAAGACTATACGTAGCTCAGACTCAGCTCCGACAGCCCTCTTACAGGACGTTTGCAGCTCTGACTTTACTCTCGTGCAAACAACTTGCCTCTCTCTCCAGGTAATCAGTTTAGATATTTTAATGTTGGAATAACATTGTTTTTGTTAGGCACACTTTTGAAACTCAGGCCGTCTACAACCCACGGGACTATATTAGATTGACATCGAGCCACAACTAGAAGCAGGGCAGTCAAATGAAGCTACAATCCCCATAAAAACCGCACTGGAGTCTCAACTCCTGCAGCGGTACAAGGGCTAGTTCTGGTACACATAGTAGTCCGAGTCTGGGAAAGAGTAGGGGCACCACTTGATCCCATCCTCCGTGAAGCAACCTAGTCATCAGGCCTTGACCGAAAAAAGCACTAGGGCATCAAGCCTTACCCTCTTGAGAAGAGGCTCCACCATCACTCTATTAATAGGTGCCTGTAATTAGAGACAATGTCGGTATAAAGAACTGATATCGAGAAAACATTAAGGAGAAAGCAGGTTTGGAGAAAATGGGTTTGCCTACTGAGTTGGCCTACTCGGCGTCGCCTCCCTACTGGTCTACTTGGCGCCGCCTCCTTGCTGGCCTACTGGCCGCCGCATCCCTACCTGCCTATTAAACACCTACCTACCAAACACCTCCCTCTTGGCCTACCTGGCGCCTCCCTACTAAACGTTGCTTTAATGGACGCCTCCCTGCCGGGTGCCTCCTTACCGCCCTACTTGCCTACTCAGCACCGCCCTACTAGGCGCCTCCCTCTTGGCCTACCGGGTGCCTCCCTTTTGGCCTATTGGGCACTACCGACCTACTGGCCTACTCGGCGCCGCCTCCTTACTGGCCTACCGGGCGCCTCCCTACCAGGTGCCTCCCTCTTGGCCTACTGGGCGCCTCCTTACTGGGAGTTGCTCTACTAAGCACCTCTCTTTTGGCCTACTAGGTGTCACCTCCCTACTGGCCTACTGGGCACTGCCCTACTGGACACCTCCCTGTTAGGCGCCTCCCTACAAGTCTACTGGACCCCTCCCTCCTGGCCTACTAGGCGCCATTTCCCTACTAGCCTACTGGGCACTGCCTCCTTACCAGCCCACTGGGCACCGCCTCCCTACTGACCTACTTGATGTCTACCAGTGGTCTCCCTCTTGGGCACCTCCCTATTGGGTGCCTCCATACCAGCCGCCGCCCTACTAGGCTCTTTCCTACCAGGTGTCGCCCTTCTTTACTCAGCGCCTCCTTACCAGGCGCCTTCCTCTTGGGCGTCCCATCAATGCCTTGGGAGCCTACACCAGCGCCTTGGGTGCCTCCGCCAGTGCCTTGGGTGCCTCAGTAGCCCCTCTCTCTCTCCCACATGGGCACTGCCCCCTCTCTCTAATGGGTGTCGACCCGTCTCCTCTCCATTAGGGAATCTTCTTCTAGCACACCGTCTATTAAAGATTTCTCCACCAAATCCTTTGCAGTTGATTTGACGTCTCCTAGAGCCAACGCCTTGGCTCCGCTTGCCCATAGGAGCCGCCCAGCTCTCCATTTCTCCTTCTTAGTGGATTATGGGGTAAGGATGTAAGGAGTGTTTTTAAGCTCTGGTTCCAAAAAAGGTGAGTTATGGAAGATAGAGATGCTTTTTAAAATCCTAAAGGTTGGCACGCAAAAATAGAAAGAGAGATCCAAGTTTAGTGAAGACAAGGCAAAGAAGAAATGGTTAATACAATGGGTGCCCCACCATGGAGTTATCAGAAGAAGAGAAAAATTTCCCAAGTACATAGGATTGATAATTTAGGTGTGAATATAAATATATTTATGATTGATAATTTTTGTTATTACTCGGTACATTTAGGCACGGGCAACAACTAGTGTATATATACTAGTTGTTGTGCATGTGCGTTGCATGTGAATAAATTTGAGTTATAATTTTTGTATGTAATTTATAAGGCTATATATTTGACTAATTAATATTAAAGATAAGAGTCAACCCAATGAAAATCTGAGAAAAATATTAAACATAAAACAAAGAAAAATAGAAAAATCCTCAACGAATATTATAGCAACCAATAAACCCAGTAAAAAAATCTACCTCTCATATCTATCTGTATTGGACATTATATTTGTTTGAGTTTGTATCTGAAGAATCCATAGTGCATCCAACCAACAGGAAAAAAATTTCATTCTCCTCATTCGCATAGAGAAAAGAAATGTTCAAATTGCCAAAAGTGAAGAAGTTGTTGTCGATAAAGTAGCGACATAAAACAGGTGGCGAAATAGCCAATCTCATTTCAAATATCTCTAACCATTTGACTACTCACCTCCACTCATCCATCCTTAATCCTCAACCTAGTCAACAACCAAACAAAAAATCTCAATATGAAATATGTCATAAAAAACTCAGTAAGAAATAACAAAAAAGACTTCAAAAGAGTACAACAACAACTGACAATGAACAACATGACAAAAGATCTATGAGGGAAGATTGACCAATGGAATTCTCTTATCTAGTTCCTAATTTGTAAATGCTTCTAACCAGGGACGGAACCAGAATTTGATTGCAAGGAAGGCCAAATTAATAGAAATAGTAGCACAACCAAAATTTTTATTCAATGAGGCCATTTTTTTTTATTCTAATGAGGCCATTTGAATGTTAGTGTTAATGTCAAATTTTTATTTTGTATAGAACAATCAAAATCTATGCTATATCATGTAAATTAATTTGGGTTATAAAATCTAAAAATAAATATAATATTTTTAGTCAACTTCTTCTTTCACTTATAATACATTTTTTTTTAAAAATAAAAAACTTATAATATGATTTAGTGATTATAAACAAATTATAATTAATCTTGATTCAATATATTGTTCAAACTTCGGGTTATGTTTGTAGCTAAATATTGCAATAATTTTTTCTGGCACATAAAACTTATTCTAGCAAATGTATTTCCATTTGATTAATATCTTTCATTTGGTTATTAAAGGTCATTTTGCTTTTTAAGTACACTAAGTCAAGTATCCTACACATTTATAAGAATTTAAAATCAATGCTCCGTTTGGTGCGATGGAAAAATGGAAGAATGTAAGGATGAAAAGTTTGAGGGATAAAAAAAACATCATGTTTAGTAAGGAAGAAAAGTAGGAAGGATGAAAAAGTGGATGAATTAACTTTCATTCCAACTCACCAAAATCAATCCCTTAAAAATCGGAAGGAAAGTGGATGAAAAATTAATTATTTGTGTTGAGATGTATTTTATATATATATATATATATATATATATATATATATATATATATATATATATATATATATATATATATATATATATATATATATATATAATTTTATATAAAAATACAATGGTAAAATATGTATATATATTTTAAAAAATTTTAAAAATAAAATTTTAAAAAAATAAAAAATAAAAATAAAAAAAAATAAAAAATTTAAATTAAAAAAAATAATATTTTTCCATCTTAACTAAAGGTGAAAAGTTTAAACTCAACACGATGACACGACTCGAACTTGATACGAAAATAAACAGGTCAACTCGTAACTCGATACGACACATTAGTTAAATGAGTTAAGTTAAGTTTGACTAATATTCGACACAAACTTGTAATGACTTAACATGAATCTGACACGACACGACTCGATTCGATTGTCACCTCTAATCTTAGCCAGCACAAAATAAAAATTTTAAAAAAATAGTTATTTTTATTTTCTATCCATCCAACCAAAAACAAAGAAGGAAAGTGTATCATTCCTACTTTCCATCCTTGAAGGATAGAAAGTGTATCTCTCATACTTTTCATCCTTCCTACTTTCTATCCTCCCTACCAAACGGAGCACAAATGTGAGATATGATGTTTTTTAAAATTTGGGGGCCCATGGAACCCTTAGGCCTTCATTTGGTTTCGTCACTACTTCTAACTGTCAAGACCCCATACTAGTAAAAATAGCAAGACTTCCCCATAACCAAATAGCAAAATTCCAAAAAAATAAACTCACAAAATCAAATATTGATTTCCCAAAAAAAAAAAAGACTTGTTCCATGTGACCTTGTGGAAAAAAGAATACTTATATATATATATATATATATATATATATATATATATATATATATATATATATATATATCTCACACACACACACACACAAAACTTTGAACCTTGTTCATCAGATATCCCCACCTTCAAAAAGGACTCAACACACACAAAACTTTTTTTTTTTTTGGGAACGGGAGGAGAAGTAGGGGAACTTGAATATTTGATTTCAAGAAGGAAAAACATTTATTTTATAAAACAATTGATTGGTATCAAATTGCATCAATTATTTTAAAAAAATATTTATTAATGCAACCACCATCTGCTAAAGGGAAAAATATTTGTTTCCATGGTTACATGATACAATTGATTAGCTAATGCTTTAAATTTTAATGTTGGTTCATTAAAATCATGTAAATAATGCCTAACAAAATTAGAGAAATGTCCAACTCAAATAGCGACTGGCACAGCGTAAAGGTTAATAGAAATTCCACATACTTGGGAAAGGATTGCCTGCGAAGATGACTAAAATAGTAAATGAGGAATTCTAAACCAATCTTTATCAGAAATAAATTAGAGTGAGCTAATTATCTATATTTATACTATTTATAAATATCAGCATTAGCGAAAAATTCTTTATTTTTTATTTTATCCCTAATTATTATAATAAAATTAATTATACCCACGTGTATACTATAATCTAATTTTATTTTTTTTACACATATTTGACTTTTAATTTATTTTGGACTCTTTTATAAGAACTTGTAAATTCTTTTGAACTTATTTATTAATAATATAGTAACATACAATTATCTACATCTATACGTAGAATTAATGTTCTATACGTTCAAATATATGTTATATTTTTTTTGTATGCAATAATATAATAATATTATAAGTGATTTAATAAACCTATTTAATAAAATAAATTTTAATAATTCTATAATATCTAGGGTTAATTGCATTGAAGGTCCACAAAGTATGAAGTTTATCTCATTTTGGTCCCCAATATTAATTGTATCATTTTGGTCCCTACAATATTGAATATGCTTCTATATAGTTCCTCAAACAGATACCGTCCAAATTGCTAATGTTTTTTTTATCATAAACTTGTCATGTAATACTTAAATATGGACAAAAAAAAATTGATAGCTTTTAAACAAAATTTGGGTAACTTTTGACAAAAAATATGTAATATGAGTAGCTTTTTGACCACAATTGGAATAACTTATGATCAAAACTGTATAATTTAGGTAGTTATTTAACAAAAAATTGAGTAGAAATTTGGCCAAGAGTTATCCAAATTATTTTTTTATCAATAGTTAAGTATCACATGACAAGTTTATCATAAAAAAATGTTAGCAATTTGGATGTTATTTGCTTAAGGGAATATATGGAAACATATTCAATACTTTATAGACCAAAATTATGCAATTGAAATATTGATGATGAAAATGAGATAAATCTCATACTTTTGGGACTCTCCGTTCAATTAACCCTAATATATAATTAGATATCAACATGTTTAAAGGGGTCGAAGAGACACCTCAATAAATGATATATTAAATATTCAAAAACTTATAGAGTAAATAAATAGTTAAATTTAATAATATTTAAAATAGAGATTAATTATTTGGCATCTAGTTTATTATTTAATTTAATTACATAAATAATTTATATTTTTTATAAAAATAATATTATTTAAATTTATTAACGTGTAACACACATCATGCATTACTAATTGCTAGTAATTAAAAAAAGAAAGACGAGAACGAAGGGCAAAACACGCATCCTCACATAGAAAGGGATGAAAGATCAAACCTTTGGCTAAGATTTAGCCTTTGACGTGTTGATTGGAGGGTTGGAGGTCGTAAACTAGGCTAAACCTAATTATTTTAGCTTCTGTTTTTGGGAAAGTAAATTGTTTATCTTCTTGAACTTATGGAGATGTTAAATAGCCAATATTCTTTGCTAAGGCCATTTCAAATTAGGGATTTGTGGAGCATATGACGTTCAGAGTCTTAAATCTAGAAATATGAGATAAGTCTCTTTCTTTTCAACCACTCCAGGAATACACTTTATGCTTTGTAGTGAAATTTCCCAACCATGATGTGTCCAATTCAAACTTGGAAGCAAATTATAGAGGATTTTTGAGTTACCTTCGGACCAACAAAAGTAAAGAATGTTGGGTTCACACAGATTTGATTCTTAGCCTATACTCACCATGTACAGATCTTAGGACCCGCCAGACAAAAGTTGTTGACTGGTTCGATCAGGGATAGAGTGTAACCATTTTGAATTGACCCCAGGCATCAATCTCACGATGATACTGCGTATTGGTCCAATAGTCACATTCAAGCCATCCAATCTCTTAAAATTCAGTTATGACTTCTCTCTCTCACTTCAAATACTTATTGCCTTTAAGTCCCAAAAAAAAAAAAAAATTAGATTTCCCCCACTCCTCTCAAGCCAAAAGACAGAAAATCTCCACCTAAAACCAATAAATTGTAATGGGTATCACTGAAAATATTTGATCAAGTACTCAAGAAGCCAAACTTTCTAATGATTTTTCTTGGATTAGGTTTGGGATTCTTCAGTTTAGCTGTTATACTATGGGTAATGGAAGCCTGAGTAACCATCTTTTTGGATCAGGGGCAAAAAAACTTAATTGGGCAATTTGTAGAAAGATTGCTATAGGAATTGCAAATGGTTTGGCTTATTTACACAAAGGAGTGCAGGTGGCAATCATCCATAGAGATGTCAAAGCTAGTAATATACATCTCATCGTTATCGACCAGTTGTTTGAGCCAAAACTGGCAGATTTTGGCTTGGCAAAGTTTACTCCAGATGGGTTGTCTCATACTGAGTACTCGTGTGGCTGGAACTCTAGGTTATGTTGCCCCAGAGTATGCTTTGTATGGACAATTAACAGAGAGAAGTGATGTGTACTTTGAGTTGTTTTTTTTGAGCTCCGGAGTGGGAAGAAAGCTGTTATTTCGGTCAATGGTGGCCAAGCTTTACTTCTAACAGATTGGGCTTGGTCATTAGTGAGGGAAGGTCGACCACTGGATGTCATTGAAGTAGGCATGGCCATGTTGGATCCACCCGAAGTAACGGAAAAATATGTTTGGGTTGCTGTTCTTTCCATGGTTCAAAGTCGCCGTATACGTTATTTAACACATTCAGAATAATCAAAAGAAATTACAAGGGTGTTATCGAAAATATTGGTTGTATGATCCCAACAAATGTCACTCTTTTTTGGAGCCATTATAAAAAATTAGAATCAAATATCACCACATTGTTAAGCTTTCAATATATGTTACTATAATTATTTTGAACATACTAATAATTAATATTAAAATTTAAAATAAATTTTTTTTTTGAACATACTAGATAGTAAATTAGATAAATATATTAGATCCCAATGCTACTAAATAATATATTAATGTAAATACAAATATATCTTTTTTTACTTTTAAATTTTATGAAAATACAAACATTTTATCTATTTAGTATTGGTCTAATATTCTGATTACAAAATATTTTATCCATTAAACTAAATAATAGAGGGAAATATAAATTAAGGAAGTGAAGATTGAAAAAATAAAACAACAATATTGGCTTTGTGGGTCTCAATTTGAGTTAAAAAGAGAGAGAGAGAGAGAGAGAGAGAGAGAGAGAGAGGGGGGGAGCCAGGGAGGGGGAGTTAAACGAACAAACACAGAGAAAGAGAGAGCGAACTGGGGAGCTAGAGAGAGAACGTGAGTGACAGAGAGAGAGAGAGAGAGTGATCACAAATATCACATGGAACTCGAAGCTTTGCTGCTTGCCTTTTTTTTTTTTGGCACACTCTATTTTCTTAGTGTGGTCGAACGATTCGCTTCCAAATCGGTATTACACGAATGGAAATTGACCAAACCAACTGAGTTGGTACAGAGTTGGGCCGAGTTGTATCGATTCGCAACCGAGTCAGACGAAAATTGTGTTTTTTCGTAACGTGTATCAGTATCGTATCGTTGGTGGCCGAGGCGGATACAACTCGGCCAATACCTTGAACCATGGTTCTTTCTGCTCTGGCAGTGTTATATGCTAGGCCAACAATGGATACTTGACAATAACAAATCGGTGTCCTTCACCAGCTCTGTTCCTATTTTCAATTCGGTTGGATTGGAGTTTGAGAGTGACCACTAAGATGTGGTCTATGAGAAAGAGTAGGAAGGTTCATCATAACTGCAAGGGTGAATTCCTACAACGAGTTGAGATAATGATATGCAAATGGCCCTGAATGACGTTGAACCTGAAACAAAGGATTAGGAAAAGGGGGTCGGGTGTGTACTTAACTATTCTCCTCCGAAGCCCAAGTCAATTGGCATAAGAGTCATGAATAGAGTATTTTCTGAATTGGAATTGCATAACTTGGACTATCTTTTTTAGGGGAATTTATACCTGAGTTTGCAATGATGACAAGTCTTTAAGTCGCATCTCATAAATTAATGGTTTGCACTCATATCCAAGCCTAATGAGTGTCATCCCATCAAATCTTTACAAGACTAATCCCCTCAGGTGAGTGGACCCTTACTCAGCATCAATTGAGCCTTTATGGCCCAATCCCCGGTCATTAAATACCTTTGCTTGGTGCCTCACACCTACGCTCGAGCATTCACTACTCGAGAATAAGCACCCTCGGGGTTCGCCGAGGACATCAAGTCAGCATAATGACACTTAATGCCTTGTAATAATGATTGTCTTCACATTTCTCAAGGACCTAAATTCTCATTAATAACCCTGTCACAGTCACTCAAAACCCCATTAATGAGCTGTCTTATCCTTTTTAATGCTAGGCTTTGAGGGTCACCCTCGGCCTTCCAAGTTATAACTCCTCAGCACTTTTCCCAGGCGCCCTTTGAGTTCCATAACGACTGTAACTGTCCACGTGTTCATTCATTACTGTCAATCCACCTAAAGTACCATCAAATTCCCCCTAACCTCCATTTTCCTTGCGTCATGGCACAAATGGTGCACGGAGAGTGGAGACTTCCTCAGCACGCCTAAATTTTAAGGGCGATTGGCCTGGATTTTTAAATTTCCCCTTGATGGCTTGCCTTTTCGATTCTTGCCCATGTAGCAGTCAATATAAATAGGGGATTTGTGGCTCATTCGATATTCCTTGGATCTTCGACCTCTCAACCTGTACTTACCTCCTAAGTAGCTCTTCACATTCTCTTCTTCCTCTTTCCTATTATCTTCTTCTTCTTTATATAAATCCTTAATGGCCAACATACGAAGAACTAGGGTTGTAAGGGTCAATTAGGCCTAATGATACATACAGGTTGAGGAGAACCCAGTGACTCATACCAACATAGAGGTTTTTATTGCCACCTACAACATTCCCAATCCTGTTTCACCTTCGTTTTCGACCCCAGGTTTCAAAGGGCTGACGTGGGTAGTGTAGAACTTATGCCCTTCCACACTAAGACTATTATGGAGGGGGGGTTAGGTTTCCTCTTCCTCCCCTTCTCTTGAGAGTTCTCATGCACCCGAGGCTCTTCCCCCTCCAGTGCTGCATTAGCTTATTTAGGATACTCATGGGCGTGGTTGCCCTAAATGCTCGACTAGGAGTGAACCTCGGGGTAGATGAGACATTATTTTGCTATGACTTGAAGTTAATCAACAACGATAGATACTACTTACAAGCACAAGACCCCTCCATGTACTTGGTGACACATATGTTTGACTCGGACAAAGGGAACACCCAGGATCTCATCATGCTCAGCGGTAGATGGGGGAGGAGTAAAGGATCAGAGTATGATAGCCTCTTCACCCCAAAGTATCGAGGGATCCAGGTAGGCCTTTTGCCAATTTCATCACCCTCTGGCCACTATTTCTATTTTTATCCTTGTGTTTTTCTTTGTAAAGGGATACAACAGGGACGCTGCCTAACCTTTGAAAGCTTTTGTTGCTTTTGACGATCTTATCAAAGTCTGGTCTTACAACCTTGGCGACCCTTTTGCTTGGGCAGCTCAAGTGTTCCTTGGAAATCACCCTGGCCATACCAGATTCTCCCATCTTTGACCCTTCCATCTTGGTGGACCGTTACTCAGAAGAAGGAGAGAAGTACCTTGAAGAAGACCCCGCCGTGACTATGAATCCACTCCAACACACTCTCCTTCAGCCAAAATGTTTTGCATCCCCCCATTGGTAGGAGGGCCCTAATCTTGAGGTCTAGTAATCCCTCTGGCATCGCGCCGATCAACGTACCTTTACCCCACTCCTCCTTTGCGTCAGCAGGAGCCCCAACAACATCAACAACAATAGGAAATACCCCTGAGGCTTCAACATCAGCATTGGGCACCAAGATGAACCCTCAGAATGAATTGGCAATCGGCAAAGGCAGCACCGTGGTCGGGAGGTCGACCCAACTGTTGAGCGTCGAGTCAAACAGTGTTATGACGTCCCGACACCCTCTGGTTTTGGTGAATGGGCCCCCTAAGCCGTCATAAGAAAGGGGCAGACAGTCCTAGAGTCTGACTCCATTATCCATTCCCCTGACGTGGCTCTGGTTGTTAGCGGGACCTTGCACTTCGACGCCGACATGGCAATTTTGGATGACTATGGAGACAATCGCCTTCTCTAGGGAGTAGCCCGGCATAACTTGGTGGTAAGAAGCACTTACTAATTCTGTCCTCTGACGTCTTCCTGTTGTGATTGTGTATTCACAATTAGGCTTTCTTTCTCTAGGCTTGCCAATAAATGGGGGTCATCATTGATCGTTTCTAGGCTTACAGGAGCAGAGCTGACAAGGCTCAAGCCAAGCTTGCAAAGAAGGATATCCACATTGGCCAAGTGGAAAGGACGGTCGTCGATCAGTCCAGAAGTATCGCCGACCTGATCCGCAAAGTCGAGGCCCTAACCTCCAAGTTGGACAATAGCAAGCAGGTCGAGGTTGAAGCAGTAAGGAGAATAGAGGAGGCCGAGCTGAAAGTTTCTGTTGTTGAGGCCAAGTTGCTGGAAGTCGAAGCTAACTGCGCTACCCTAACCTCAAAAGTGGAGGCACTGGAGGGAGACAAGGCTGGGGAGACCAAGAAATTGAACACGACCTTCATAGACATGTACAAATAGTGCCATGAGCAATTCATCCCAACCTATTATGATGGGAAGAGGAAATCCTTCAAGCAAGGTTCGGATGACGCGCTTTGAACTTCTGGGGTCTTTGTCGGCTTCGAGCTCTTTGTGATGTATAACATGCCTTAGCAAGGAGTTACTGAGCTCTCGGCCCCTACAGATGTCCAACCAAGTGCCAAAGCGGCTCCCCCGAAACAACAGGCTAAAGAAGTAGGGGAGACAACGACAGAGATAGTGATGATCACTGTTAGTAATGAATCAGAGGGAATGTCTCCCCTTTGGCTTCCTTCTCCCACTCTTCCCATGCATCCCAGATATCCTTCCATCATCGGCACCCCCATCATCAATATAGGTGGGCCCGAGTTTGGGGTACTCTATGAAATCCTTGGTGTTGGCGAAGGGTCTCTAAGAAGGCACCAGTTAGTGCTCAGCGCGAAGAGCTCGAAGGCGACCTAGGCAAGGCGGCTAGACCTAAGGACCACTAGAAACTTGAACTTTTTCTTTAATTTTGTTTCTTTTGTATGCCTGGAGGACACACGACCTCCCTTTTATTAATGCATTTTCCTTCCTTTGTAGTGTCTTCTTTTTTATTTTGGTAAATAATGTGTAACTAATTTTTGAACCCTGAGGTTCATGAAATTTTTTTCAAAAACGCACAAGTATGGAGACTTACTCCTAATCGACTGAGTCTGAGGCTTATGTTAATATTTTTGAGGGCGGTGCTCTAAGGATGAAGGCTTACCGCTCTCGGGGCCTTACCCCTAACGATCGAGCCCGAGACTTATGTTAATCTTTTCGAGGGCGGTGCTCCAAGGATGAAGGCTTATCTCTCTTAGGGCATTACCCTTAATGACTGAGCCCTGAGGCTCCTATTAATGTTGAGATTTGGCTCTTGAAATCAACTTAGTAGTAATATTTCTTTAAATCTGATAAATTTCAGGGTCGGTTTATATCTCTTCCATCCATGTCTTGCAGTCGATATGCCTTTGTGCCTCATATGTTAATGATTTTGTACGGACCCTCCCAATTGGGGCCAAGCTTCCCATCAGTGGGTTCTCGAGTATTGCCCGCAACCTTGTGCAATACCAGATCCCCCACCTGAAAACTCCTTGTTCGGACTTTCTTTTTATGCTACCTTGACAACTCCCCTTGATACTTGGTTAGCTATATAGATGTTGATTATCTTCTTTCCTCAGCCAAATTAAGATCCCTAGCTAGTGTTTGATCATTGTTTCTTGACTTGAAGGTTTGACTTTGTATAGTCGAGAGCCCCATCTCTAAAGGAATGACAGCCTCAACCTCATATGTCATAGTATAGGGAGTTTCCCCCGATAGAAGTCCTTGGGGTAGTCCTATATGCCCATAGGACATTGAGAAGCACCTCGGTCCATCTGCCCTTAGCTCTCTCCAACCTCTTCTTTATTCCAGCCAAAACTGTCTTATTGGAGACCTCCACTTGCCCATTACATTAGGGATACCCTAGGGTGGAATAATAGTTACGCATTCTGAATCCCGAACAGAATTTCCTGAATGGCCTACTATTGAATTAGGTTCCATTGTCAAAGACGATGGCTCGAGGGATGCCGAACTGAGTAATCATATTCTGCCATATGAATTTCTTTTTTTCCACATCCTGAATACGACTTAAGGGCTCGGATTCAATCCACTTCGTGAAGTAGTCAGTATTGACAAAGAGGAATTTCTTGCCCAAATGAGCCCTCAATGGAGGCCCCCACTATATCCATACCCTACTGATAAAAGGCGAAGGACCTGTGAAAAGGGTTTAGGTCTCCTGTTGATTAACTGATGATGGGAGCAAACTTTTGGCTCTTATCACATTTCTGAACATACCTCTTGGCATATTTCTGTATATATGGCCACCAATACCCTTGAGACATCGAATAGTGTGCGAGGGTGACTTCCACACACTCCCTCATGAACCTCGTACAACAATGGTTCCACCTTATCCTTGGGAACACAAAGTAATTACGGTCTAGAGAAGGATCTCCTATATAGCTTGTGATCAGGGGACATCCAGAATTTGGGAGCTTTTAGTTTGACCTTCCTGGCTTCTTTGACATGCTCGGGGAGTATCCCGTCCATTAAATACTTGATTATGGGGTCCTTCCAACTTGGCGACATGTCCTGGGTGCGTGTCGACAATACGTCCTCAACATTTAAGTCCCTTATGCTCGGACTCTCCAAGTAGTCAAAGACAATGTGCTGAGTTGCATTTGAAGCCAAGGCCAAGGCAAGGCAAACTAATGCATCGGTGTGGCTATTGTGGTCACTCAAAATTTGGGACACCTCTATCTTCTTGAACTTCTCCATTCTCGAATTTGCTCTCTGGTGATAGGCTTTCATCCTGTCATCCCGGACTTTGAAGTCCCTATTAATTTGGTTTACCACCAATTGGGAATCGCAGAAAATATGGAGGTGCCTTACCGTACTCAACCTTTATCTTCCCTCATTATTAGATGTTTTGAATCCGAGTCTAATAGCTCGCTCCACTATAAATCCTCCAAAATTGGCCAAGACTGCACCTACACCTACCCCCCTTGTGTTCGAGGATCCATCCACATGCAAACTCCAAATGTCATCATGGTCAAAAGCTGCTAGTTTCCCCTCTGGTGGAGACTCGAACACACAGAACTCCACAATGAAATCAACAAGGATTTGTCCTTTGATGGAATTACAGGGCTTGTAGCTTATCTTGAACTCTCTTAGCTGCACGGCCCGTCGTCTTGACATGTCTGCTTTGTGAAGTATGGGTTTTAGGGGCCGGTCGGTCATACCTCTATGGGATAGGCCTATAAATGGTGTCTGAGTTTCCTTGTCGAGAAGACCAAGGCTAGTATAAGCTTTTTCATTGGCAGATACCTAGTTTCAGCATCAAGTAGGGCCTTGCTTACATAATAGACTGGCCTCTGTATCCCATTGCGCTCCCTTATAAGAGCCCCATTGATTGCCTATTCTGAGACGGATAGGTAGAGGTTTAGAACTTTACCTGCCACCAGAATGGATAGAGTTGGAGGGCACCTCAAATACTCCTTGATTCCCTCTAGTGCGCGATCGTATTCTTCACCCCAATATCTCTTCGTTGCCCCTTTAAGCATGGCGAAGAACGACTTACATCTATCCGAGGACTTGGAGACAAACCGGTTGAGAGCCGCTAGCATCCCTGTTAATTTGTGTATGTCCTTGACGATCTTTGGCCTTTGTATATCTTGCATGTCCTGTACTTGATGAAGATTGACCTCTATGCCACGATGAGTAACAAGATATTCCAAGAATTTGCCCGAGCTTACCCCAAACACACACATCGAAGCGTTGAGCTTCAGGCATATTTCGGAGCACGGCGAAGGTGACCTCGAGGTCCCGAAGATGGTCGGCTTTCACCTTGCTCTTTACCAATACGTCATCAATATATACTTCCATTGTGATGCCGAGTTATCACTTAAACATCTTATTCATCAGGCGCTGATAAGTAGCACTTGCATTTTTCAAACCAAACGACATCACCGTGTAACAATATATCCTTCAGGATGTGATGTACGTCGTTTTCTCTTGATTGAATTTGTGCAACGGGATTTGATGATAGCCTTCTCGGGCATCCATGGAATTAATACACTCATGCCTCGCGGTCACATCAACAAGCTAAGTGACCTTTGGCAAAGGGTACTCATCTTTGGGGCACACCTTGTTCAAGTTTGTAAAATCCGCGTAAATTTGCCACTTTCCACCTCTCTTCCTCGCACACACTGTCTTTGACAGCCACTCGGGGAACTAGACATTCCTAATTGATCCAGCCCCGAGTAACCGGTCTATTTCTTCGTCAACCGTCTATACGTGGTGAAGCACCAACCTCCGAGCCTTTTGCTTCACGGGTTTGAACGCTAGATCAACATAAAGTTAATGTCATATCACATCAGGACTTATCCATGTCATCTCGGTTGGGGTCCATGTGAAGACGTCGGCATTCCGACAAAGGAAGTCCATCATATTAGACCTCTCGGTGTTGCCCAACGAAGCCCCAATCAAGAAAAATCTCTCCTTGTCCCTGGGATTTAAAAGGACCTTAACCACAGCCTCTGTAGGCTAATTGGCTGGGTCTGTAATGGGATCATCAACACCTGGCCAATCGAACTGTGATTGCTATTTGGCTAACACTACATCGGGGTCATGCTTTTGGGACCTAGCGTTGAGCCTAGTCTTTACTACTGTGTAAAAATAGCTCTTTGATGATGCTTAATCGCCGCGAATTTCAATAACTCCCCTTGGTATGGGAAATTTTATCTTCTGATGATAAGATGAATGCACTGCCTTTATTGTGTGTAACCATGTTTTGCTCATAATGGCATTGGATGGGGAGTTAGAGTCTATCACCACAAATTCAATCGGGACTGTGACAACCCCAGTGGTGACCATGAGTGTAACCTTTTCGAGGGGAAGGACATATGAACTGTTGAACCCTACGAGGGGGGGGGGGGGTTTCACGGGCTTCAAGTCTTTCTGAGCGAAACCCATTTTACAAAAGAGGTTGTCGTACATTACTTTGGAGGAACTTCCCGAGTCTACCAGGATCCTTTTGACATCAAGTTTCTCAAACCGAAGGGTGATCACTAGGGCGTCTTCATGTGGAAGGGCCAACCCATCTAGGCCGGCGTCAAAAAAATGAATGGTCTCGACTTCAAGAGGAGGTCTTTTAGATGATTGCCCCCCTAAAGCTGCTTTCCTCCACCTTGATGGCTTGCACAACTCTCTGGAGGTCGGCTTAGAGTGAATTGTAAGGCGGTTTGTCCACCGTGTAAGCGTGTATTACTTCAATCACGATCACCACTTCTTGGGTTATGCTCACTCCCTCCCTTATCGAGCCCCTCAGGGCTGCGCCATCAATAAATTTCCTGAGATGACCTTCTCAGACCAGCTGCTCTTGGAATGATTTGTACACCTTGTAGTCCTCAGTCAGATGCCCAACATCCTGATGGTAAGAACACCGAGACGTCGAGTCTCTGGAGAACGGATCCCCTTGATTCTTGGGTGGCCACTTGAAAAAATGCTCCTTCTTTATCTTGTGAAGTATCTTGTAAATGGGTTCTTTGAAGACTGTGCTCACCCTTTGGAAGGACATGCGTCTTGGAATAAGGGATGGTGCTCATCTCCTAACGAGTGGTTCCTTATCCTATTTCTTCAACGCGAGAGCCTTAGGCTTGGGCATAACTGACTCTTCTTCCACCTTCGCATACTTGTTTATTCGAGACATTAGCTCCTTCATATCCACCGGAGTTTGCTTAGTCAAAGATCGATACAGATTAGTGTCTCGGGACAACCCTAGCCAGAATATTGTTGCTACCATGTCCTCTGAGCATGCCTTAACTTCATTTACCTCCTCCCAATATCAAATTGTGTACTACTGAAGGGTCTCTCCACCTCTTCGTTTGAGTGTTAGCAGAGCGTCAATATCTTTTGGCCTTTTTCTACAGGTGATAAATCGAGCAACATATAGCTCGGTCATCTGCTTCTAGGACTTAATACTTTATGGGGCCAAACTCTTGTACTATTTTGTGGTAGTGTCACCCAGGCTCATGGGGAACACTCGGCACAACAATCTTTGGACAGTGTCATAGATGGACATCAATTATTTATAGTGCCGTAGATGACCCTTGTGATCTATTCTCCCGTCATAAACCTTGAAATGGGGGACGGTGAACTTCTTCGGCATATCAATCACCCTAATAGCTTAAATGAACGACAAGACGATTTTGTCATTTTCAGTGTCCTCAACCTCCCTTTAGAGGGGTCTTTGGCATTTGGCATCCAAGCATAAATAGGGGTTCTCCCGGGGCCTCTTACTTTTAGGCCCCCTTGCAGTTGAGTCAGTGTAGGACTCTGCTGCCCCTGCACCGTCCGAGAGTCTGTGGAGGAGATCCCCATGGGATAGATCCAATTTTCACTTCTTGCTCCCTTCGAACCTTTCCTCAGGGGCACTCCCTTTGTAATTTTAAGTCCCGCGTTTCTCGCCCAAGTGTTCACGTAGGCCTCTCCTTGGGGCATCCTACCTCGTGCCCCGGGAGTCACACCAATGGATACTCCTATCCCCATGCCTACTGCTTCGCCAGCTGGTATTATTAGACTGCTCCTAATCATCAAGCCGAGTCCGCACGTTGGCATTGTCTTTCTCAAGCCGCTTCAAATGGCCCCTATCTATTTTTCCATCAACTCGATGATTTCACAAGCCAATATTTCTTGTCCCCCTAAGATCTGGTCCACTGGTAGTGTTTGCTGCGAGACGTGCTAAGCTCCAATCGACTGGTTCAAGGAGTCTGATTCAGTGGTTACTAGGAGCCAGCTATTTTTTGTGTTTCTCACGTGTAGGCTACCCCCGAGATCTCCTTGGGACCGTGTATTCACTATGACATTATCGCTATGGGAAAAACTGGTCCGTTATTTCCCACAAACGACCCCAAATTGCACGGGTGAATTCTTGCAATGAGTTGAGATAGCGATACGTGAAACAGTCTTGAATGATGTTGAACCTAAAACAAAGGATTAGGAAAATGGGCCAGGTGTGTACCCAACTAATTGCGTACCTTGGACCAATTTTTTAAAGGGTATTTGTACATGAGTTTGAAATGATGACAGACACTCATTATGCTTGGATATGAGTGCAGACTATTAAATTCTGAGATGAGACTCAAAGACCCTGTCATCCCATCAAATCTTCACAAGACTAATCCCCTCAAGTGAGTGGACCCTTGCTCAGCAACAACCGAGCCTTTATGGCCCAATCCCCGGCCATTTAATACCTCTGCTCGGCACTTCACACCTACGCCTGAGCGTTCACTACTCGAGAATAAGAACCCTTGGGTTCGTCGAGGACATCAAGTTGGCGTAATGGAACTTAATACCTTGTAATGATAACTATCTTCACATTTCTCGAGGACATGAATGTTCATTAATGACCTTGTAACAATCACTCAAGACTGCCTTAATGAGCTGTCTTATCCTTTTTAATGTTAGGCCCTAAGGGGCACCCTCGGCCCTCCAGGTTATAACTCCTCGGTGCCTTTCCCAGGCACCCTTTGAGCTCCTTAACGGCTGCAACTATCCACGTGTCCATTCATTACTGTCAAGCCACCTAAAGTCCCGTCAATAACATTCAATGTCAACAATATAAGAGGAAGAGATATATTCTACTCTTGTATGACTAGATAATGACATCTTTATTTATCTTTTATGAGTAGAAAAAACTATGTATCGAATAGTTATTTCTTGGTATTTATCAAAAGTGATGACTCAATCGGATGAGGTTGCCACTGAATTAGATGAGGTTATGACAAAATGGGGTCATTGGGGATTGATCCTAAAATGTTGGGATAAATCACAAGATTTTAGGATTGGTTTTAACTTTTCTAAGTGGTAAAACTTGACCTTACCCCCGATTGAAGAAATGTCAGTGACTTAACAAAAATTGAGTTGTAACTCATGCATATTAAATCGTAACTTTTGTACGTACCAAAGTCATTCCCTTATGAGTAAAGTAGGGATGGCAGTGGACTGGGGCAGGGGCGAAAGAGGAATCTCCGCCCTCGTACATACTTCAAAAATATTTGTCTAGCTCAGGTCTACCCCCGTTAATCGAGAAAATTTTAATCCCCGTTCTTGTCTCACAGGTAAATTTTAATCCCCGTCCCCACCACGGTCTCCAGTCGTAACAATTAATTTCTATGATTTTAAGAAAAAAATTGAAAACCCATTATATAACAAATAGATGAAACCTAAAAACTCACAAAAATATTTTGTATAACAAATGTAAAGTGGGTGGGTGGGATTTGTTATATTGCATAAATGTAGTTAATAAGTGGGTGGTGTTTATGTCTTTGTGATATGTAATATATATATATATATGGGTTTAGTGGGGCGTGACGGAGGTGAGGAGGGGATGAGTTTTAATCCATCCCCACATGGGTTTATACGGGTATCTCTGTATACATCCATTGTCTAACACGTATGGTTCATCTTCGGTCCAAATAGAGGGGATTTGGATGAATACCCATTGTTTCTCGGTTCACTGTCATTCCTAGTGTAGAACCTTTTATGAGTAAGCTAATTCACCATGCATTGGATGAAAATCAGTTACAGGTTTCCATTAGCCAAGACCGGTATGGCTTATCCCCAGTTATCATGAACTCGACTTGCACAAAGATGTGTTCTTATGATAGGTATGTGCCGAGACATTGAGAGAGAAGAAGTGGAGCAGAGGAAAAGTTAGGAAAAGAGAGAGTTTGAGGATTTTGTTGTCTTTTTAACACGTTTTTTTTTTGTTATACCAAATCACATATTATGGCACGTGACCTGTACTATCTATTAAATTGTGTGAAAAATATAACGTTGCATTTTAGTCCAATAATCACATGGAAGGTTATATGCTATTTTAGAACTTCAAGGAGGTGTTGTGCAAACGAGTCAAACCACAAGGAGGTAAAATGAAGTTTGCCCTATAAAAAATGTAGCAGAATTTAAAAATAAATATTGATTCCTCATTTCAAAGTCTATTCATGTTTAATACAAACAGAAACCCTAAATCTATAGAGAAAATTAAGAGTTACCTCTTGAAGCATATTTTAAACAATCTTCTAGCTTTCTCCAAGAATCTTTAATCTTCACATATGAATTAGCTCTTTATCCCAAGTCTCATAAGCGTTCGGCCTCTATTGGTGTCCACACAAATTGATAAATTTGAAGGATATACCTCAACCTTTGATAAACTAGTAGAAAGAGAGTGATGAGTGAATTTTTCTTGTTCTAGCAATACAAAGTTGTTATCTCATATATCCACATCCTATATGAAAGTATTTATAGAGCCTTAGAAGACTCTAATCTTAATTTGGGTCTAGTTGCAATTAACTCATACATACATATAACACTTTTATTAATCATTAATTGTAATAAAGTCCCTAATTAAATCTCAATTAAGTTTTCACCCAAATTAATTCTTAATTGGTTTTTTCTTCTTTATCCTCTAGTTCCATTCAATTCTATTTTGTGTGACCCTATAGGTTCAAATATACCCGATTATAGGCATTCGATACTAACTATAAGTAGTCTATCAAATTAGAACTTTTTCTAATTTAACTTGAACTAGAACTTTTCTAATTCTTCCTTTATGAAGAATAATTTATATATTTATATTAATTTCATTCTTCGGGCTTCTACTAATCATGAGTGACATCTAATAGTATATCATGATCAACCTCTGGATAACATGAAGTAGGTAAAGAACTCATTCAGTTTACAATTGTCATGCAATGCAGTCATTATATCACACAATACACCAATTGAATTACTAGGGTATGAAATTATTGTCAAACCCCTGACTCAATCTTATGTGTTTGATCTGAGGACTATGACTCCTTACGATCAATTAGAAACTTTTCTTTTAATTATCATTCTACCTTGGTTAAGGGCTCTTTGAGTCATATTCTAGAAGATCACATAGGATATTTTTCATTTATTTACTAAGGGTGATAGATTTCATGTTGTACACTCATAAGTCTACATGCATGTATAACTATGTCCAACAATACATATCCAAATTACATAGTAGTATATGAATATGTTGTAAAGTTAAAGCATATAAGTTCATACACAAGACAACCATAGCGTCGTAAGTCTAAGGATCAATCGTATTACTGTAACTTTAGAATTTAACATTGACAGATATGTAAAATTCCACATTAGTCAACGACCACGTTTAGTGTACTTGTTCTTTAACAAACACCACACACCTATTTTAGAGCCCCTACACTAGTGACTTGGACGAGTCACCTCAAATCAAATATGAGCAAACATAATGTATGCTAGTATATCCGGATTACATAGTGCCCACATAGTAATCCTATTATTAGGAACATTTAAGAGTTAAGTACTAAGAAGTATAGATTTCCTCTTTTTAACTCCTTGAAAAACTATCTTCTTAACTTATACTCTATGGACTATATCATGTATATTAAAATGAAATAAAACAGAAACATGATAAATAAACTTGTCCTTAATTTTATTTAATTAAGTAATGAATATTGTTAGTACAACCAAAAAACATCATCTATATGATTGTTTTTAGAACATACTACTAAACCTCGTGTGTGTGTGTGTGTGTGCATATACGAATATTCTTAGATTGATGTTGAAATAATTATGCTAGTGTTTGAAACATATTTATTTTGTTTTGACGGGAATATATTACTAATTGGGTGTCCAAAAAGGTTAAGGGTAATATGGTTGGACAAATATGATATTTCTACACTTCTACGAAATTGTCACCAAACATGTTTTAATATAGAGGTACTTTTTTATTTACAAGCACTTTTAAACACCAGTTTACCAAATATTCACAATTGGTCATCCTGTAAAGTTTATTTTTTAAAGTCCATCTTTGAAACGTACTTTTATTTTTAGAGGTTATGTCAAAAGCAACTTAAAATCTGTACTGAAGCTTTATTTGTGATTTCACAAAAGGTGTAAGGGCACGTGTCATGTCAGTAATCTTATTTTTTCTATAGGTTTTATTTCATTGCTATATCTTCTGCCATAAATTTTCTCATTCTGAACTCATATTTTCATCAAGGGGACGAGCAGGAAGAAAAGCATTGTTTCGTCCCCTTGGTGTCTTGTGGTGATGTGACTACTAAGCGGTTGTTATTGGATTCACTTGACCAATTGTTAACTTCTTATTAATTAGACGGTGATAATACCATGTAATATTATTGATGAACTATCACCATACATCGAATATTTACTCCTATTTTGGGCGCAATAATACTATTCAAATATAATTTCTTAACTTAGTTTGTTAACTTAATCCCCTACAATTGGTGAATTGCTAGCAATAATTATAACAAATTAAATCGACAAATTAAGTCCAAATAGAGTTACTCGACAATTGTACCCAAGGACCCTTGTCCTTATCTTCACAAAAAGACCATTGCCTCTCAAATTACTCAGAATAACACCCCGTTAGTGCACTAAATGCCTTCTTTCTCTAAACACACTCTTATATATGCACGTGTACACACTCTTCACTCTCGTATTGTAATCTATTGTAACGTTTCTATGAACTATTTCGTATACAACTTGGATTACTTATGAGCTCATCCATTGACTCTCTTTGGAATGCGAAACCATCCACCTACACGCTTCCCTTACCCATGACTCTCTAGTTCATTTTTCTTGCTGCCTTAAAGTCCCTTCATCTCTCTTAGTTTAGCCCATCCAACTTACCCGATTATGACCCGTTTAAGGACCATTAAAGCCAGCCCGATGAGTACCTCGTTATAGGCTAACTGAGATTTGCCCAATGAACAAACTATGCACCATCCTTTTTTCGGGCGGGCTAGAATTTGGTTCGCCCGGATGCAGTGGCGGTGCTAGAAAAATATTTTAGCAAGGGCACCCTAAAACGTTTTATCCTAATCAATAGAAAAAGATGACACATTTATACTCTTTATTTCAATAATAATCCTTAAAAATTTTATGCAAACATGTGTACAACAGAACAAATATTAATTATAGTTTGTTATTGAAAATGAAGTTAATTGTAGTTGCTTACAATTGACCTAGCAAATTCTTATACTGTGATAGTTTTGCCTGATGACTTTATTATTATTGACTAATAAAATTAATGTCAAAACCACTTATAACTATATTAAAGGATATATCACGTATTTTTTTATTTTAAAATTTTGTGAGCAAAATCACAAATCTCAGCTATGTTTCAAACTTAATGCTAAAGATTTTAAAATGAACTCAATATGTCCAAATTAATTCGAATATGTCCGAAGTGTGTCAACTATTAGTCATTTAAGTATGAGTGTATACTAATTGATATGATAAGAAAATAGAATAATGTTATAGGGACTAATTTAGGGATATAATTCAATGTAGCCGTTGTATTAGTTGCGAGTTGCTACATTAGATGGAGTTTGTTTCTAATTGAATGACTATATCGGATTAGGTCCTCAAATTAGATCTCAATAGCATTTTTCAAGAAAAATAATAGGATGGACATAAGTAGATATGTTTTTAAAATAGGTATGTATAATGATAAGACAACAAAATTGAGGGAGGCACATGCACACCAAGTACTTGACTGGCTCCGCCACTACCCGGATGCCTACTCTTATCACTTGCCATCCAAAATTCTGAAGTCTGAGTGAATTTTACATGTACATTTCTAAGAAAATAATAGAAATAAGCTGAAAGAGAATATTGTGTGGTGTTAAACTTAAATACTTCAGATCATGAGTGATTGAAACTTCTGGGATTGAAACTGGAAAATTCCCAAAATGAATTGCTTTTTGCTGTATCTCCAAAGTCTGATTACCTAAGTATCATCTAAAATGTAATGCAAACCACATGTTATATTTGTTAAGGCATACAAACCAGGCTATTAGGGAAACCTCTCAAAAGGCCTTCTCTCACATGCTTATTGTGCACAAACTAACATGCTTACGCATGTTCCACCCCAAATCTCACTGTCTTGCTTGCTTGTCGATCTAAATGTCCATTTATATGCTAACATCATATCCAACAAAATTTAACTAAACAATAACAAACCCAATCTCTCCCTCTGTCTCTCTCTCTCTCTGCCCATGAATGAACCCTCTTTAGTACTGCCGCACCCATCGACACTAGCACCAGCTCCATTGCCGCCATCACTTCCCACTCGGGCTTCCTCGCACCCAGTGCACAAAACCCTCGCTAGTGCTGGAAACCTTGCAAACCTTCTACCAACCGGAACTGTCCTTGCATTTCAGGCCCTCTCACCCTTATTCTCCAACAAGGGCACCTGTCAACTTGCCAACACATACCTCACAGCCTCTCTCATCGGATTTTGTGTTGTCGTCTGTGTTCTCTCCTCCTTCACCGATAGCTTTGTGGACTCCGATGGGAAGCTCTACTTTGGAATTGCCACCTTTAAAGGTTTATACATCTTTAACTACGATAATCATGAGGGAGACAAGAATAACATAAAGGAGGAGTTAATCAAGTTTAAGATCAGTTGCATAGACTTTATTCATGCATTCACGTCGCTCTTTGTGTTCTTGATCTTTGCTTTTAGCGATTCTGACGTACAAAATTGTTTCTTTCCTAAAGGAGGAGCTAACGAGAATGTTTTGCTGGTGAATCTGCCGCTAGGAGCTGGGGTTTTGTCGAGCTTTTTGTTCATAATCTTCCCAACTACGCGTAGGGGTATAGGGTGTGCTGATCATATGCGCCCCTAGTGAAAAAATCATGCATTTGTCTTAAAGGTCTTTCTACTACCAAAGGATTGATACTTGGTGATGACAAGCACATCAGGGTTGATACTCTGTCCAGACAAATATTATTGTAATGTGATTAATTTTTAAGGAAGTATAAGATATTCTAGTGACTATATTGGCCTTTTTGCAACATTCCAATAGATATTACTTAATGCACAATGAGGCACAGAATGCTCTCATGCATAATGGGATTTAAGAGAAATTAAGCTATGAAAGGAAGTCTTATAAATTTGGATACTGATTACTCAAAAATTTGGAAAGACTAATTCTCAAACTTAAATCTTCAATCATTTGGACTTGCCTAACACTTTTTTTTGTTGGGTCAATAAACATTGTATTGATTTGCCATGCAAATTTACAAATCCTTCTGGCTTAATAAGCAACACCAAATAAGGGTGACAGATATAAACAAACAAGGTAATGTCAACGGATCAACGCTTGTCATTACTCAAAGTCCGGCCTATTTGAGCAAAATTCTTGGATCCATGATTTACTTTTTCAGAAGGCACAACTTCAAGAGATAGGTCAAGTGGTAACAAGGATAAATTGTAAATTCAAATATTTTGAGTTTGAATATTGGTTATCGCTTGGGACATGTTTGATATGTGGGTTTGGGGGGTTTTTAGATCTTGGGTTGGGGACTAAACCCCCTTAAACCCATGTTTGGTAACTATGCATTTAGTTTAGGGTTTGAAACCTGGCCCGATCATGAAATCCAAGGGGGGTGGGTTTCATATGCGGGTTAATGGGTTTAACATACAAATGACATTTATACCCTCATATACACAAATTGGTTAATGGACATAATAGCTATTTATATTCAAATATATTATCATAATAGTCATATATCTCTACGCATACCAAACATGAGTATGAACAATATTGAATGTTGAATCCTAGATTTGAATCTCATTTTTGGGTTAAACCCGGGTTTGGACGAGCCAATCCAAACCCCTCCCAAAATACATACCAAACAGACCCTTAGGGTCAGACCATGAGAAATTTATCCTTCATGAATATCCTAATTCTAATGTGGATGGCCTGTCTTTGACTGGACCGGAAAGAGGATTAATTGAGACACGCATAAGCTGGTCTGAACATCTTTGACCATTGAACCAAAAAGTAGAAGAAGAAGGCATATGATGTCTTCCATGTCTTTACTGTCTAAGCCTTTAATTCTATTCTTCGAGAAACTTTTATTAACCAACACCAGTATTACACACAAGCATTGCTCTTATATCAGCCATTTGCAGTAGCACGTGAAGGAATACAATTCTGTTACTGAAGCTGCTCACCTCATCTGCAAGTTGCATTCCATTCAGTTAGTTAGTTAGTCCTAGCTGGCATTGTAACTAAGATTATGTATATATATTCATGTGTGTACATAACAGTATGATTTGAATGAAAATAAGAGTCTCTTGACTTCTCTCTCTCTTCCTTCTCTTTGGTTTTGTTGTTCTTCTTCTTCTTAAATGAACTATGGATTCTATCATGGTATCAGAAGCTAATTCAAAGACAAATGTATGATTGAATGACAAACATAGCTTCCACTGCTTCAATGACAAGTTCTTCGTCTTCATCTTCTACATGCTCATTCTTTTCTTCTCAAACTATACCTTATGTTATGACCTCTCTTCCATCACATTCATCTATATATCTACTTTCCAATATCTTCAATCTTATTTATCTTTGGCTTGATTCTGCTGACTAAGTTTCTTAGAGATTTCAAATCTTAACTATGTTATGAGCTTATTCTCTAATTGGTTTTCGTAGTGGATCATTTCCTTGTACATTCAAATATGTTCTAGATGAAATAGGTACTACTACTGCAGAGATCAATCCACGATATCAACAGTGGATTATTCAAGATCAAGCACTTATGCATCTTGTTAATGCTACATTATCATCCTTTACTATTGCACATTTTGTAGATTATACTATATCTCAAGATGTATGTCTTGCATCGAAAAGAAGATTTTCTTCACAATCTAGAGCTAACATTCTTCAACTCAAGTCTCTACTTCAAACCATTACCAAAGGCTCAGATTCTATTGATGCCTACTTACAGAAAATCAAAGAGACTAGAGACAAGCTTCAAGCAATTTCTGATATGATTGAAGATAAAGACATACTTCTGTACACACTCAATGGATTGTTGCCTGAATATAGTGCTTTCAGAATAGCTATTTGAACTAGATCTCAACCTCTATCCTTGGAAGATCTTCATTCTCTACTAAAAGTAGAAGAAATCTCTGTTACAACCACTTCTATATCACAACAAGCCTTTTTCACTCCATCAGTCATGGCTGCTTCACAAGGAAAATTTTATGATAACAACTTCCCTCGCAACAATTCTAGTCAAGGTAGAGGTTCTCAACCTCTTTCCTTGGAAGACCTTCATTCTCTATTGAAAGCAGATTAAATCTCTGTTACAACCACTTCTATATCACAACAAGCCTTTTTCACTCCATTAGCCATGGCTGCTTCACAAGGAAAATTTTATGATAACAACTCCCCTCGTAACAATTCTAGTCAACATAGAGGTTCTAACAAAGAGTTTGTGGATCTAATTGAGGAGGCTGAAATAACTATGGCAATAGATCTTATTCTCAGAATTCTAGATCTAATTACAATTCATAGAAGCCTCAGGTTTATTTTCAACTCTATGGTAAATTTGACCATAGTGTTTTTACTTGATATCATCACACGAATAGTGCCTATCAAGCTCTGTCTTCACCTCCCTCAATTCAATGCTATGGTGGCTTCTTCTGAATATCCATTATAACACTAAGTAGTCGTTTTCTCTAGATGCTATTTCTAAGAAGTCTTCTCAGTACTCTACTCTGACTGCATCTAGTCATCTCAATCCTTGCTATTAGCTTACTGACACGGTGTTTCTCATCATCTCACCTCCAGTCTTAAAGATCTTTCTCTTTCTTCCCCTTATTTTGGAGATGACAACGTTTCTATTGGAAATGGTCATGAACTTCCTATTAAACATAACAGTCAAATATCTCTTCATACTCCCTTTCATTCTTTCAAACTCACTAATGTTCTAAGAGTACCTTCTATTGCCACCAATTTACTATTAGTAAAACAATTTTGTGCTGATAATAATTGTTAATTCTTGTTTGATTATCACTTTTTTCTATTCAGGACAAAACCACAGGGCAAATCCTTTACCAAGACAAGAGTAGCAATGGCTTGTATCCCATCCATGCTTCCAACCAATCTTCCATATCACCTCTTGCTTATCTTTTTTACATCAGATTCTTTCCAAGTCCACTATACCACATGTTATATGTTCTAGTTCTTGTGTTTGTGAATATTGTTTGTATGGCAAAATGGTCAAACTACCATTTTCTGTTTCTAAGTCGGTGTTTGAAACACCTCTAAATACTGTTCATGGTGATGACTGGAGTCCCTCCCCTCATGTTTCTTTTCATGGTTTCAAGTTTTATATTTTTTTTCTTGATGACTATAGTAGATTTACTTGGATTTTTCCATTAATTCATAAATTTGATGCTTATTCTATGTTTACTCAATTCAAACCTTTTTGTGGAAAAACAATTAGATCACTCCATTAAAGTTTTTGACTCTAATAAAGATGGTGAATATCTTATCTCTCAACTTCAAACCTCTATCAATTCTCTTGGCATTCATCACACCAAATCCTATTCTTGTACCCTTCAACAATAAATTGTACCATTATACCCCTCAACAAAATGGTATTGCTGAGAGGAAGCACATACACATCACTAAAACTGCCTTCTTCTACTAGCCAGAGCTTCTTTGCCTTATGAATTCTGGTTCCATGCATTTGCTATAGTTACTTACTTAATCAACAGAATGCCTAGCAGAAACACAGGCAACAAGTTCCCTTATGAACTTCTTCATAAAGCCATTTTTGTCTATTTAGCACCTAAAAGTTTTGGTTATGCTTGTTACCTACTTAAACCTTTTTCTCATCATAAACTTGAACCTAAGACCACTCAATGTGTGTGATGGGGTACAAAGAAGTGGAAAAAAGAAAGAACAAAGAATCCTACATCCCCCCAAGCTTCCTCTTTAGTTCAGTAACTTCCTCCTCCAACAAATCATTTGCAGCTCGTAGGCGAGCATTCTCCTCCCTCAGCCCGCCTCTCTCCTTCTCCATTTTTGAAAGTATATTTAGGAGTTTTCCCTCAGCAGAAGATAGCAAAACTGCCCCAAAAGAGGACCCAGATGATGAAGAAAAGGAACCGCCAGGAGAATTGCTCCTCTTACGCTTTCTTGAAGATGTTCCAATGGTCTCATCCTCAACTGCTTCAAAAGGGGAAGAATAGGAATCGGGAGAACCTGGGAAAGAAGAAAAATTCAGAGTGGCTACTACAACACTGAACAAGAAAAGATTCTCTAATCTCACCAGCTCAGAAAAGGAATTAGGCTCAACATGGATTATCTGTTCAACCTTCATCATTTCCACCAGGTCCAGATCAGGTGCACCTGCGCAACAAAAATACAATGAGGACATGTCATTATAGAATTTAGCTAAAGAAGGCACTTAAGACACCTACCTGTATAAGAGTGACTACCCCAGGATCGAGTGTAAACCCCTATATGTTTATATTAATAAAATAATATAATTGTTTAGTAATTCTAATATATATAATGACGTAAGAATGAATTACATAGACTATAACAGTAAAAATAAATATTTGGGAGACAAATGGATTGTTAAGTTTAAGTTTTGAAGGTGTGTAAACTTGGAAGAGGTTGTAGGTGAGTTTCTAAATACTTTTACGTCAAAATAAGATGTCCATTGAATCTGGAAGATCGAGAAACATTGGGAGAGGTAATATGGGTTGTAATAAAGTTAGGAAGTATCTCGGAATTAAAGCACACTTCAGAGAGAATTTGGATAAAAAGAATTTTTGGATACTGCCTAGTATTTGGATCATAACTTTCGATCCTGATGTCCATTATATCTGAAATTTTGACAGTCAATAGGAGACTGCTAGAGCTACAAAAGTGTATGTCATAAAAATTTCCCAAATCGATCTCTAAATAGGCCAAAACTGCACTGGACGTTCCAGTAGAAACAGGAATGACGTTCGAACAACAATACATTCCAATACTTTTTGTCTGATGGAAAAACCAAAGTACTGGGAGCTAAGGACGTTTGAACGTCAGTTACAAATTCTGACTCTAAAAATCGCTCACAAGACACCATTTCTTCTACTATAAATACCTAGGGACACCTCTCTAAGCCCCATTTCAACACTTCTAACCCTAGAAAAGCTTAGAGAGGAAGAAAGAAAGGGAAAAACAAAGGATTAAAGGGTGATCCAAGTTTTAGAAAGACCAAATCTTCATCTTCTTCGCTCAAAAACTAAGGAAGCAAGGTAGGGATTTTCTTCCTATTCTCTTACATTGAGGCTAGGGCTTAATTATATGTATCCTTTTGACTTTAAATCTTATCTATATGCTATGAAATTATCTTTTCTTGGTCTTCTTGCAATTCTTATCATGTTTTACACAAAATTAGGGTTGAATACCCATGAAATCCCTTGTTCTTGCTTTAAAACCCTAGTTTTTGGAGAAATATGAGTTTCTCCCTCTACATTTACTTAAATTTAGTTTCGAAAACTTTAGTGCTTTGTGTTGTGTATCAAAATGATATTGATGATGATCTCTTAAATTTTCTTCAATTGTTTGATTGGAATATCACATGTGAAATTGGGGATTTATGGAATTATTTATGATTTGAGGAAATGGTTGATATTGTATCTCTTGTATGGTTGTTGGATAAACATGGGCTACTATTGACCGGGTATCGTGGAGTGGGTAGACGCTTTCTTACTCCATGCCGGTACGAAATTTTCCTACCACTCGTAATGGGATTAGTGTCTTGCAAGGACTAAACTATTATCGCTTACGGGGTATCGTGAAAAAAGGATTTGTGTAGGTTGTACGTGGGCCATGATATTTTCGATGGTATTCATGCGAGGTCTTATTTCATACCAGAAATACGAATACAGTGACGAATTATTGTTCATTGTACCAGAAATAATTTCTACAAGAATCTTGGGAAGTATGGGGCAAGAACTTGGGAGAAACAGTTTATGGTGGAATGGATTATTAGTCGTATATTGTAGTGGTAGGTTATTGTTCATTGTACCAAAAATGGTTTCTACAAGAATCTTAGGAAGTATGGGATTCCGCAAGAACTTGGGAGAAACGATTTATGGTGGAATGGATTATTAGTTGTGTATTGATTTCACTTATGCATTAAATTACTGTTATTACTTAAACTTGAGATCTGTTTAATTGTCCCTATTTATTTCAAAATTCATATATGCTATTTGTGAAAGGTGACCGACCGTTTTTATATATTTTTTTAAACCTTATTCGAGTATGGGAGAAATGTTGCTACAGAGCTTAGTGCTCACCCCCTACAAATAATATTTTTCAGATTATGTCCTAGAGGAGGAGTTGGGAATGGAAGAACCGGCACACTGGGAGACTCCTATAGAAGGGAACGTGGATCCCGAGGTGGACGCTTAGAGCAAAATTATCTTTGTTCTAGACTAGAAAATTCATTTTTGAAACATTGTGAAGTCTAGCTTTCTTTTGTTATTCCGCTGCACTATAACAGTTAAAGTTTTGAGATGTAAGCGCCATAGTGTGCATATTCTTTTGGGATAATGTTGTAAATTTTATGAATGATAAATGAAATTTTATTTATTTATGGATCATATTACTTGCTCTCATGATCTGAATTGTTTCAAATTGTAATGTCTTCTAAGGTGATTTTTGGGGCGTTACATCGAAGGACCCTACACTCTCTGTAGCACAGCTTAGTGGACCTCTAAGAATCTCCAGAAGCAAATAAAAAGTGTTTAGCCCACCCTTTAGGAGATGAGGGAAGGTCAAGGACCAAAGGACGCAAACGAGAATGCCTCCACCGAAAACAACTGAAGTAGGGGAGCTCATCATCCTTGAGTTTCTAAAAATAAAGGAACTCGACTATAGTGGGGAACTCAATGTTGCCCTACAAACACCAGCAGAAGAGAAAAAAGCTAATCATAGCATCCCACCCTTTGGGGGAAAGAAGAGAAGGGCACAAACCATAGTAAGCTAGGACCCATCTGATGGAAGGGTGGATGGGGAAGCGCAGGCCCATCTCTAGGGCACCTTGGAAGAAACAAACCTCCCCTCGAGAGAGAAAGGTGCAAGGCTCATCAGAGGTTGGGACTCGTAGAGACAAGTCCACAGGTAGATGAAATTGCCTTCTGATTTCTTCTAGTCCTGAATGAGTCATCACAGATGGAGCTAAGTAATGGGATCGCCATCTCTCATCAATCCCAGTGGAAGCACGTTGTTTGAACATGAAAGAGGGAGAGACAACCATTAGGAACATAGAGGAAAGGAAATGCAAAAGAAAAACGTGAAGCCTCCAAGATTCAAGAAAAGACTCCAAGAATAAAAAAAGTCCAAAAAATTATGGAAACCTCAAAAGAACCCCAAGTTTTAAGAAATTAAGAAACTCACAAAAAACGAAGTTAGCGGACCTTTTAGTTTCCAAATTAAGGGGGAAGTTAAATTTTTGGAAAGTAGTTGGGCACGCGCAATAAAGAGAAAAGCGATTCCCAACTCTGCCATCATACCTTTGCTAGTTCTGGGAACTAAGGTCGTTTCAGGATGACCTCTGAGCATAGTTAAATCTTGTGCTAGCTCAAGCTCGAGACAAAAGCTATTGAGAAACAGTATCCATTTGAGCCTTTGAAGTATTCAAGGCTCCACGACTTACAAGAAGGGATTCAAACACTGAAGGAAACTGATGAGGAAATTGGTCTTCTTGGCGACCTTAACACAGAAATAGAGAGGAAACTAGGCCCTTGTTAGTGGCCCAACGGTGAAATATGCCACAGGGCTGAGCAAGAAGTGTTATGTTGATACCTAAGGCATTGTCTCGACACCTAGTATTCCAATCAAAGGGGCTACTCAGTAGGTGGACTTGCACGTGAGGAAACTTTATTGCATCAGTAGGGCTATGCCTACACTACCTATTGATATGAAGAATGCTGCTACAAGTGAAGTAGAAATTGAAGAGGCATCGCAGGACGAAGAGCAACTTGTTTGTGTCGATCAAGGTACCCATCTGAGTTTCAGAGTTCTAAACTCAAGAATTCTTGCTAATCAAGGGATTTTTCACTTCCGGTGCCAAGTTGAAAATATATTCAGACAATCTTTGTTGTATGAAGGTTTGTTGGAATCCATGCACCAAAACTGATGGCAGACCCTAGTGAAGATAGCTTAGCTATTTTCAAACTAGATTACAAAGGGCAACTTGCATGCTTGGCACAGTCACCTCAACTTCACAAGCAAATGGCAATCTAGGGAGACTTCAGTCGTGCTTTTGAGAATTAACCCTATTTTTAGAGCAGTGAGCTCTTTGCCAAGTCCAGCAAGCTCTTTTTCACCACAATAAATATCAAGTCCAACAAAAAGAATGATCCCCTTAGCTTAACAAACCAACGGCTCCTCAGCTCCCCAGTTAGTAAAAAGTCTAGAACATGTCTACTTCAAGGAGAACCAAATTACTTCTCCAAGCAAAGGGGCAGGGAGAGTATAAAGCAAACCAATATGCATAGCAACACAACAGTTCAAGGAAAAGTGAGATGAAAAATAAGATGTATTTACATCGATAAGCCCAAAAAAGCAGAGCATGTACAAAAAAGGGAAAAAAAAACCTTAGCTGTCTAGTAGCTCCTCGACTCTTAGGCGTATATACTTCAAGGAGAACTAAAGTGCTCCTCCAAGCAAAGGGCAAGGGGAATACAAAGCAAAGCAAAACGCACAGCTGCAGCAATAATTCAGAACAAAGAAAAGCAGAATGTGTTTGGCAGCAATAATTTAGAATAGAGAAAAATAGAATGTGTTTGGCATTTACATCAATAATCCAGAAAAACAGCGCAGATGTACATTCTCCAACATTTTTATAAAAAAAAAAGAAAAGAAAAAGAGAGAGACCCCTAAATCTGTGAAAAAGGGACAGAAGAAGAGTTCAGTTGTTCAGTGGCAAAAGTCCTAGCAGCAAGAGTAGGAGAAGATCTTGGATGCTCATAAGTTGAAGCTTCCATAGGTCTTGAAGTAAGCAAGAGAGGAAAAGCCTTAGGGAGCCCAGAAGTAAGGACCTCAGTTCCAGCCGTTGGAGGATTTAGAGCTCTATTCATGAGATCAACAGAGAAAGAAGTCGTAGTAGGGGCAACGAAAGGAACGACAGAAAGGTCAATATGCGTAGGAACAAAGGCAGTTTCAAAGGGGAGAGCTACAGAAATGACTGAAGAAGAAACAACATCCTGAGCCAAGACCTCAGCACGTAAAATAGACACCGTAGCACCGCTAGGAGTTAGGTCAGGAGCAGAAGGGGCCAGGATATTATCCTCACCCATTGCTGAATTGGTCGCCTCTGCCTCCACTTGGGCTAGGATCTCAAAGTTGAAGTTCAGACTGGTATATACTTCTTCAGCTTGGTCTTGGAAAACAAGTCATCCGATGGCCCATTTGGTAGTAACATCGTCCATCAGCTTGGCAATTAGATCATTTTAGAGAGCGTCACTCATCTCGGCCAAGATGTCGTACTCTCTCTTCATGCTCCTATAAGAGCCTAAAGCCTCAAATGTCTCCTAGTTGGCTTTGGCCCAGGCATTAGTCTTGAGTCTAAGCTCTTCCTTTATCCTATCCTCATTTGCCTCCAAGATTTTGATGGTAGAAGTTTGCCTTTTCACCTAGGCTTGTAGGTCTTGAATCTAAGCTTGAAGGTCATTGTTAGCAAAAGTCAACTCAATGGCTTTGAGCTCAAATGCCTTCGAAGCTTTCGCAGAGCTTTCCAGAGCTCAGATTCGACTCAACAAACCCTTTACCTTAATGGCCATCTGGGAGCAGGTACAATCAGAAGCTAAATTTAGAATAAAGCAAAAGCACAAGGTAAAAATGGAACCAAAACAGAAGGGGACTTACAACAGTAGCTCCATGTAATGCTAAACTAATGGAAGTCTCGAGAGGCATAGTGGCAGTCAACTGTACGTCAGAAACAGGGATAATGGAGTCAAGAGCACCTGCAGCAAGCTTGGCATTGTCAAGAAAAGAATTGTCACCATTCTTTGCCTTGGGATGCTTCCCTTTCTCAACCTTGGAGCTTTTATGAAGAAGTTGAGACAACTTCTCAGATGGCTCAGCAGAGGTAGAAACAAGTAGAACACGAGTGACCATCTCCAAGGCTCTCTTGACCTCAGCCAAAGAAGGGGAGGCCGAATTGTGCTCAAAAACCTTTTTAGAAGTGGAGGGGGTACCCTGAAGAGAAGAGGTCTTCAAGGTATGCGTAGGGCTCGATGGCAGAATAAGTGCCACTTGAGTTGAAGAAAAAGGGGCAGGGGGCACTCCCAACCTCGGCACCTTGGGCTTGGGGACAGAACTCCTACCAGAGCCAACCTCAGCCTTATGTTTGCCCCCACTCCTGCTTTTCTTCAACAGAGCAACCTTGGCCTGAAGTGCTTCTTAAGAAGGCTCCATAGAGGAAGAACCTAGGAGTTCAAAACAAGTAGATCAGAAAAAGGGGAAAGAAGAAAGCCGAAAACAAACAGGAAGAAAATATTACCTGCCATTCCCTTAGCGCTGGCAACTAAAATAGGAACAGGGGGGTCTCGATCCTCACCGTAGGAGAACTAAATTCGAGCTCGACAAGAACCCAAGGCTTGATGAGCTCTAAATATTTTTCTGAATCACAATCTGCCTGTGAGACCCAATCACGCATTGTATGCATATTAATATAATTTGGTGGGCTAAATTATAATTATGTGAAATTATTAAAGGGTTAATTAAATTAAATCTTTCATAGCCATGATGTATGTGAGCAAGCATTGGGTATGTGGACCCCGTTAGTAAGGTATTGGTAAGACCTAATTATAAAATTTCATGTGTGAAAATACTAGTGGGTCGATTTTGAAATCACTAAAAAACTTAGGGGGAGTAAGTGTAATTATTGTATTAACTTTACACATGTTTAAGAGATTAAGTGGGTGAGTCATTAGGATGTAAAGTGGCTGTGTGTGTGAGTGTGTCGTGTGTGAATGTGTGTGAGTTTTAAGGTGTGGAAGTGTGTGTGTGTGTTTAACTTATAAAGTAATGTGTGTGTGTGTGTGAGAGAGTTTAATACATAATATATATATGTGTGTTCTGGTTTCTTGACTGAAACCGTGAGAAAGTGGAGGAGAACAAGAAGAGAAAAGGAAAAAAAAAAAAAAAAGAAAGAGGGAAGAAGACATCGGGAAAAAAAAATGTACGTGCATGGGTCTATTTGAACCATGAGCAAGGAAGATATGTGAGACTCAATTTATACATGAGTTGTGAGTAATTTTAGTATGTACGTATTTATATATGTGTGGGCTATTACAGCATGTTTTAATTAGTAAGTTGTTTCACTTTAAATACATGAGCTATTTTATTTTAATGGACTGTTTTAATTTAAATCTCATGAGCTGATTTAGTTAATATCAAAACAGATTTTGTATGGGTGTAATTAAATATATTTAACATAATTAATGAGCTGTTAAAAAAAAATAGGTTCCAAATGGGTATTAAAATAAAGATGAGAAAAATGTGGAATATGGCTATTTGAAATGTTCGGTATATTTTTGAGGGCTAGGTTGAAACCGAAATTATGAGAGTGAAATGGGTAATTTAAAGGTTCAATTAGGGACTGAAATTGCATGATTAAATGTGTGTGTAAGATTAAGTGTGGCGGTTTTAAATAAAAAGTACGATAAAAATTGGAAAGGGGTGCCGGTAACGCCGAAACCCTGATTTCTAAATGTTATTATCACATGTGTGAAATTTAATCCAAATGACCTGAAAGTTTGCGTGCAACACTTTTAGATAATGTTTGATATGATATTGTGACTTTCGAATGCAAATGAGTATAATATCCGATGCGAAATGTATGAAATGCCGAAAGTGCAGTTTTTAGGATTAGGGGTCAAAATGTGTGAAAATGGGCCCCCGGTCAATGTGTTTAACCTGATTAATCCTAATTGTGATTAATGTGATTGAATTTGGGAATTTAGGTAGGAAATGTGATCCCTAGAATAAAAGTGCTAGTGTGTGAGTGGATAGGACAGTAACCGGAGTTACCGGGGCACTTTGGGGTGTATCATTTGCATGCATTAGTGCATGATTAATTATTAAATTTGATAACCATATTGATATTGTAATTACCAATGTGTTAGGTGGAATGAGTGAGACAGTCGGTATTGAAACAGGTGCGATGAAACCAAAAGGATCCACTAATAGGATCGGAGGACCGTAAATTTGTACATCTGAGGTGGGTGTATATCTTTATATGTTTTGAAAATGCTATCATCAGATGATAGTAAATGATAGAATTTAATAGTAATTCTTCAGGATTATGTGATACGTGCTTATGTGATTGGATGATGCTTTGTACTGTGTATTATGTATTGTGGAATGTGGCGCATTGTTTGAGACAGGGGAGTCGATGCCTGGTCATTGGGCATGCAATGATGTGCTAGCACTGTGGTGTTCCCGGGAGGTTTGGCAGACACGGATCCATGTGGGATCGATTGCCCAATGAGGGGTAGTGTGGATGTGATGTGGCTTGTGAATTCTTTGGATTCGATTGATGTTGTTGTTTGATACGTGTATCTACATAGTATCTATCTACTTCTGTGTATTACTATCATTTTCATTTCATATACTGCATGTATACTCACTGAGCGCGTGATTTAGCTCACACCCCTACAGTTTCTTATTTAAGGTACTATAGAGGAGGATGCAGACATGTCCACTGTCCAGTTGATTGAGTCTTGTGCAACATTAGTGTGATACCACTCAGATTGAGTGTCGGTATGACTAACCGTTGGGCTGTGTATTATATTTATAAGAGATATTTATGGCAGGTTAATAGTATATATTTGTAAATAGACTCAGCAAGCATACTTTGTGATGTATGCTATGTGGGTGTGGGATTTTTTATATGTCTATAACCTGGAAAATAAATGATTGGTACAGGTGTTTATATATAGTACAGATTATCAGACAGGTTTTACCATCATGCTTAATAACTAAGGTGATGAGTGTTGTTGTTGCACTTGTGGGATTATATCATGTTTGATTAGTCCAACTTATAATAATTGTTCACAGGTGTACGAAAAACCTAGTCACATCTCATCTTTGGAAGACCGGGATGGGGTGTGACACCGCCAAGTTCAGTAAAACTCACTTATCAACAACGCTGAGTTCAAGTCGGATACCTAAAGAACAAGACAAAGCAAACAAAGCAAAGTCAGCAAGGTAAGCCATCAAAACTGATCCTAGTTTGCTCAGGCAAAAACTTACCCATGTTGTCAAGGGCAGACCAATCCCTAGGAACCGGAAGAGTGTCAGTTACATCTGCAGAATTGTCTTCCCATGGTTTGCCCCCCACAAAGAAGAAAAGTTTTTCCAACCCTTGTGGGAGCTCGGGAGGTCGGAGATGATAACCTTAGTTTTCACTCATTTGAAAATGTACAAAAAGCTATCAGAAGGAATGTACTTAACATTGAAAAATTTCATACGCAAAGGAACAGAGGGAACCCCTAGCTCATGTTTCTTGAAGAAAACGAGAAGACCCACCAGTATACCCCAGAAGTTAGGAGAAAGCTGAGTGGGGCAGATGTTAAAATGCTGCAAAACACTCTTGATAAAGGGATGAATTGGAAAGCAGAGGCCATTCTCAAAAGCGGCCACAAAAAATCAGATTTTCTTAGGGATTGGAGAGTCATACTGGGTATACATATTTAGGCACCAGTACTGTATACTCGAAGGAAAACCAAACCGAGCAGCTAGAACCTTCATATAAGAAGGAGTGACATCGCTGAAACCCACAAGCTCTGCAGCTCTGGAGATAGCCCCTGCACCCTCGCCACTACCAGCTATCCTTACGCTGCTCACCTTGGCTTTACCTTTATTTAGGTTCTTGGGTGTGACGGAGAATGATGGGCGAGGCTCTTCGACATCGACAGAATCAACCCCTGGGAAATTATCGATCTCCTCACCTACATCTCCCAGATCAATATCCTCCTTGGCAGACCTGTCCCCCATCAGGGAAATAGATGAAACCTAGCTTTGGAAGAAGCAGACATGACTGACCAAGAGAAAGGAAGTTTAAAGGACCTGTAAAGAATGGGAACCTCAGAAAAACACTCTCTAAGGGTCAAGGGGGCAAGACACCAGCGGTCCATGACAAAGATCCTAGCAATAGAATAAGGGTCCAAAAAGAGGGAAAAATGAAACAAGGAGTAACCTCGATTCCTAAAATAGCATAATCGAAAAGTCCAGAAATGCAGTAACCACCACATATTCAAGAGATCCAGAACGAAGAAACACTTAAAGAATAGGAAATGTACCTAATCAAGGACGAATGGCAAATCAGAGCCTAAAGCGAAAAACAGAGAGCAAGCCTTGCGAGCCGAGTGAAAGAAGGATGATATTAAGCAGAACCCTAAGATCAGTAGCAAATTGGGGAAGCAAGGGATGCAAGGAAGAGGAAAAAGCCTAGAAAGAGAATCAAAGAGTGAAATGAGAACCGTTTCCCATCAATTTAGAGGCATTTAAAGCTAACGGTACATGGAACTTCGAAGTAGAGAACATGTACAAGAAACAAGGGAGAAAATGATTACTTGAAACTATCAAAGAACTTGTTTGCACGTATATCAAGGCCACCAGATGGAGGTCTACCACAACTCAACCTTAGCTCAGCCCTTGTCCGAACCTTCTTAGACCAAGGGCTGGGGAGCAACTGATGATACCTGGAAACAATTTTAACCAGGTATGAGCTCAAGAAGTGAGGTTAGACGAGGAGTTCAAATAAGGCACCCAGAGCTCAGAGGCGCAAAACTCTAAGCTCCCTTCAGAAAAAACAATAAAGGAAACGAGAAGAAAACATCTGGCTAACAAAAGGCACCCCTGACAAAACAAAAGGCTATAATTAAGGCACAAAGCTCTCAATCTACCAAAATTCTCTCCCAAAATCAAGGGGGATCCTGCCAAGATCTCACATGGAGATTCTATAGAGATAAAAATTAAACTTAATGATACCTCAAAATAAATCCCAAATGCCAGCTCGGAAGGTCAACTCGGACCAGGTGGTCTGGCACATTAGCAGAGGTCAGGGGGTAAGGGTCGAGTGTCTCTTAAGGCAAGATAACAACTGGATAACCACGAGAGGATCCTAAAGCATTAGGAAGCTGTAATCAAGGCACCTAATCTCAACCAACCAAGATCTTCTCCTAGAATTAAGGAGAAGCCCACGAAATAAGGGCAAGAATCTCGGCTAATATCCTTCTTAGCAGAGAATGGCCTTATAATTACCGTGTAACGCCCCCATCAGAAAGGGGAGACCGGATGACCAAAAACTTATTCTGTAAACCTTTGGTATGATCAATAAAGAAAAAAGAGCCAGAGCCTCCATTGAAGAGTGGACTAGCCGAGCTCCTGAGCCCGTGAACCACTATATTTTTACTGTGTACACCCATTTAATCCCCTCAATATTTGATTGCATCATCATATACGAGCCTTGAAGCTCTGATCCACGCTTATCTCACGTCACTTGCACCTTTTGCTCATCCACGTTGAAATACACCATCAGTTTGGCACCGTCTGTGGGAACGACTGTTCCTGTTACGAATAAAGCTGATTTTTCAGTGACTAATGGTATCAACGTGAAACATGAGCCGAAGTCAGACCAATCTTCTACGGATGCAAGATCAACAGGAAGCCGCAAATAACAAATGATCCGAAAATGCTCAAGAAGTAGATCCCCCCATAGGGGGCCTTCCCATGAATAATGAGATGGAGGTCTTTCGTCTTGTCAATGAACGTCTAATAAAACAGAACGAAGAGCTCTTAAAGCTCCTACAACGCCCACAGGAGGCACGACCGGCCCAAGGAGGCCAGAATAACCCACCACCAAGAAAGCAACTGCATCTCGACCCCCTCAGAGAAGTTAATGAGGTGGGAGAGAATAGCCAGACCTTGGGGCAAGAACCTCGCCTACCCCCTAGGAATGGTCACAACGAGGAAGTGCAAAGTCAGTATAAGAAAGGGAGAGGAGCGACTTCTTCCCTTATCAACAGGAAAAAAGAGAACACCACTGGGAGCAACGTTTCAAAAACATCCAGCAAGAGCTCAGCTAGATGAAGGAGGCAGTGAAGAGTAAGGCCTCAGTCACTATGGATGCCTTGGTGCAGCAAACTGAATCCCCATTCACTGTTGGAGTGCTGCATTTCCCTCTCCCACACAAATTCAGAATGTCATAGGTGGATGCTTTCGATGGGACAAAAGATCCTGTGGACTACCTCAACACCTACAAAAACCAAATGGAGTTGCATGGATATCAAGATCCAGTGAGATGCAGGGCCTTTGCTATCACCCTGAAGGGCTCAGCCTTAGCATGATTCAACAGACTCCCCCAGCCTCGATTTCCTCTTTTAAAGAGCTGTCAATCTCGTTTGTGTCCCACTTCATTGGAGCTCGGACCTATAGGAAACCAAGCTACCATTTGTTAAATGTGAAACAGGGACCTGATGAGAACCTACAGTCTTATGTCCAACGGTTCAACTCAGAATCCTTGAAGGTGGATGTCTCAGATGAAAAATTTGCTATTACAGCCTTCATAGCAGTTTTGGGGGTTCAGTCAAAAGACCTGATGTTTTCCATCTCAAAAAACCCCCAGGCTAGTATGACGGAGGTGCTCGCCAAAGCAGAAAAGTACATAAATGGTGAGGAAGCGCTCCTCTCCAAGGTCGGGAGCTCTTCATCGAGAAAGGAGAAAGGGAAGGAAAAAAAGAAGAGAGAACGAAGTCCCAGAAAGGAAAGAGAATGAGGCAGGTCTCCAAAAAGAGACAGAGAGCGTTCTCGAAGAGAAGGAAAAATGTCAGGGATCGCCTCGACCCTCCACAACCAGAGCTACAACCAAGGTATGCACCCCGGCAGCTCACCCCCTGACTGCTACGGTGTCTCAGATACTATATGAGGTGCAAAATGAGAAGTTCTTAAGGTGGCCACCCCGGATGAAAACAGACCCGACAAAAAGGGATCCTACGAAGTATTGTGACTTCCACAGAGACCATGGTCATCACACCGACGACTGTATCCAATTGAAGAGGGAAATATAATTTCTAATCCAGCAAGGACAACTGCGACACTATATGGCCAATGATAATCAAAACCGAGCTCTCCCATCCCCACCCCCTCAATGTCAAGCACCAGAGCCACACCAGTAACCTATGGGGAGATCAGAGTGATATTTGGAGGATTTTCCAGAGGAGGAGGGTCCAGCTCTGCCAAAAAGGCCCACTTGCAAAAAATCAGAGCCATAGAAGCTCCCGAAGTATATACTGTGTCTAAGTCTCTACGCTTAGACACGGCTATCACTTTTTCAGATTCAGATCTAGAGGGCTGCCAACATCCCCATGATGACCTTTTGGTGGTAAGAGTTGTGGTGGCCAACAGAACTATCCATCGTGTTTTGATTGACAATGACAGCTCGACAGACATCATTTTTGCTTCTGTTTTCGACAAAATGGATATAGGAAGGGAAAAATTTGAACCAGTAAGTGCCCACCTATTGGGATTCTTAGGAGAAAGGGTGCTGCCCCTTTGGTCAATCCAACTCATCTTGACCTTAGGTGACCCACTCTGTTAGACTATAACAACTGTGAAATTTCTAGTTGATGCACCTTTAGCATACAATATGCTCCTTGGAAGACCCTCGCTCAATTCTATAAGGGTTATTCCCTCTGCCTATCACCTTGTAGTGAAGTTTTCAACATAAAACGAAGTTGGAAATGCTACATGGCATCCATGAGAAATAAGGAGGTTGAGAGCATCCAATTGGATGAGCTTGACATGATGGATGAACTCGAGACCAGGCCAACACCATCAGAAGAACTGGAACCTATTCAAATTGATGAGGAGTTGGAGCATCTTGTTTACGTTGGATCCAAGCTGAGCAAGGAGATCAAGGATCTCCTCATCCAATTCCTGAAAAGGAACAAGGAAGTTTTTGCGTGGAAGCAAGAGGACATGAAAAGGATTGATCCCTCTGTCATCACTCACAAGCTCATCATGAATCCAGCCTATAAGCCCATTAAGCAGAAGAGAAGAAGCTTCACCCCAGAGCGTCAGAAAGCCATCAACGAAGAGGTCAACAAGCTCCTTCACGTGAAAGCCATTCGAGAAGTGGATTACCCAGTCTGGCTAGCCAATGTAGTCCTAGTCAAGAAGACAAACGACAAATGGCGTCTTTGCATTGACTTTACAGACCTCAACCGTGCTTGCCCGAAAGATAATTTTCCTTTACCCCAGATAGATTTGATTGTAGATGCCACTGCGGGACATGAGCTCCTCAGCTTCATGGATGTCTTCTCTAGGTACAATCAGATCAGGATGGATCCCAGTGACCAAGAGAAGACCTCATTCATAACCGAGCAAGGGACGTACTACTATCAAGTGATGCCTTTCGGGTTAAAAAATGCAGGAGCCACTTACCAGCGCCTGATGAATAAGATGTTTCAAAAACAGATTGGGACCTCCATGGAGGTCTATATTGACGACATGCTGGTCAAGTCACTGAAGGCAGAGCTCCACATTGGGCACCTAGCAGAGTCGTTTCAGGTCCTGAGAGAATACAAGATGAAGCTCAACCCAGCTAAGTGTGCCTTTGGGGTGTCAGCAGGAAAATTTCTGGGCTTCATAGTTAATAGCAGAGGGATAGAGGCTAATCCAAAGAAGGTAAAAGCAGTGTTAGATATGCAGCCTCCCTCCAACACGAAGGAAATACAACGTTTAACCGGGAGAATAGCTGCCTTGAGTCGCTTTGTTTTCAGATCAAGCGACAAGTGTCAGCCCTTCTTTCGAGTCTTAAAGAAAGCCTTTCAATGGGATGCTCGATGTGAAGAAGCCTTCAAAGCATTGAAAGAATACTTGAGCTCCCCACCTGTCTTGGTAAGTTCGTTAGAAGGAGAAGTACTTACCCTTTACCTGGTTCTTAGAGTTCTCAACCAGCGCAGCGCTAGTAAGGGAGAAGGACAGAGCTCAGCAACCAGTTTACTACTGCAGCCGAGCTCTGAGGGGGGCAGAAGAAAAGTATCCTAAAATGAAAAAAATCGTTTTAGCCTTAGTGACAACTGTTAGGAGACTAAGACCCTACTTCCAAGCTCATACTATCGAAGTCCCAACAGATCAACCTATGAAGTAGGTGCTGCACAAGCCAGAATCTTCGGGGAGACTGGTTAAATGGGTCGTTGAACTTAGCGAGTTTGACATCAGATACAAGCCAATAACAGCCATTAAGGGGCACATATTGGCAGATTTCATTACAGAATTCACAACTGGGATACCTGCAGAGACAATGCAGTTAGTACCTGACCTCCCACATGAAAACTTTCAGTAGATGGAGCTGCCAATGCTCAGGGCAGTGGAGCTGGTTTGATATTGACCTCCCCCGATGAGATAGATGTTGAATACGCACTAAGATTTGAATTCAAAGCTTCAAACAACGAAGCCGAGTATGAGGCAGTCATAGTAGGGCTCAGCTTAGCTCATTCAATGGAAGTCGAGCAACTAGAGATCTGCAGTGACTCACAACTCGTGGTGAAATAGATAGAGGGTGCTTACGAGGCTAAGGGTGAGAAGATGGTCCTTTATCTTAGGAAGGTGCAAGAATTGATCAAGAAATTTGTGCAAGTAAAGATCAGACATGTCCCTAGAACTGAAAATTCGAGAGCAGACGTTTTGGCAAAGTTGGCAACAGTTTCTCAAGAAAATCTGGACAGGTTGATCCCCGTGGAGCATCTGGCGGAACCATCTGTGTGTATTGAGAATGAAGAAGTTTTTCCTGTACAGAGTCCATCAAGCTGGATGGACCCCATCGTGGAGTATCTCCAGAACGGGACCTTACCGGAAGACAACAAGGAAACAGCAAAGCTGAGAACCAGGTCAGCTAGATTTTTCATTTTGCAGGGAAATTGTACAGACGAGGTTTTTTAGCGCCACTTCTCAAATGCGTGGGGAACGAGGACGCTGATTATATACTCAGGGAAATTCATGAAGGAGTCTGTGACAATCACATCGGAGCTTGGGCTTTGGCAGGAAAGACATTAAGGTAGGGGTATTATTGGCCCACTTTGCTCAAGGACTCAACAGACCTAGTCAAAAAATGCAAAGCTTGCCAGATGCATGCCAACATCCCTCACTGCCCACCAGAGTTCCTGACCTCAGTGATAAGCCCTTGGTCATTCCAACAGTGGGGTCTAGATATACTAGGGCCTCTTCCCACTGGTGTAGGACAATGCAAGTTCACTATTGTAAGGGTGAATTACTTTACCAAGTGGGCAGAGGTAGAGCCCTTAGTAGCCATTACAGAACAAAAGGTTCATAATTTTACTTGGAAATCCATAATCTGCCGATTTGGGATCCCCAGAGCAATTGTGTCTGATAATGGGAAGTAGTTCGACAACCCGAAGTTCAAAAACTTCTTTGTCGAGCTCGAAATAAAGAACTATTTTTCTGCCCCAGCTCATCCTCAGTCTAATGGACAAGCAGAAGTCACGATCAGGACTATAAAGTCCGCCCTGAAGACCAAGCTGGAAAATCTGAAGGGTAAATGGGTGGAGCACCTCCCAAAAGTACTATGGGCTTATAGGACAACCACTAGGTCAGCAACACAAGAGACTCCATTTGCTTTGGCTTTCGGTTCTGAGGCAGTGGCGCCTGTCGAAGTTGGGCTCCCTTCACTTAGAACAGAATTAGCAAACGAGGAAAACAATGATAATTCCCTTCTGCTAAGTTTGGATCTATTGGAAGAAAAGAGGGAGGCAGCACTGAACAACATAAAGAGCTACCAAAGGAAGGCAACTAGGTACTACGACAGGAAGGTCAAGCATAGGAGTTTCAAGGTTGGAGATCTGGTGCTGAGAAAGCTTCTGCTGGCAAGAAAGGATCCCACTCATGGGAAACTGGGGCCTAACTAGGAAGGTCCATACATAGTCTCTCGAGTGATTAGACCGGGAAATTATGAGTTACAAACGGAAGAAGGGAAAGTCCTGCCCTATTCATGGAATGCAGAACATCTTAGGAAATTTTTTCAGTAAGTTTATCTTGTATTATGAACCATTGTTAAAAAAATAGCAAGTCTGTGATTCATCTATCCTTATGAGCACGCAAAAAAAAAAAAAGCCTTAGAGCTCACGATGAACTCATTAGTTCATAAAATGAGCCTTAAAGCTCACGATGAGCTTATTAATTCATAAAATGAGCCTTAGAGCTCACGATGAGCTCATCAGTTCATAAAAAGAGCCTTAGAGCTCAGTATGAACTCATTAGTTCATAAAAGAACCTTAGAGCTCACGATGAACTTATTAGTTCATAAAATGAGCCTTAGAGCTCACGATGAGCTCATTAGTTCATAAAATGAGCCTTAGAGCTCACCATGAGCTCATCAGTTCATAAAAGAGCCTTAGAGCTCACGATGAACTCATCAGTTCATAAAAAGAGCCCTAGAGCTCAGTATGAACTCATTAGTTCATAAAAGAGCCTTAGAGCTCATGATGAACTCATTAGTTTATAAAATGAGCCTTAGAGCTCACGATGAGCTCATTAGTTCATAAAATGAGCCTTAGAGCTCACGATAACTCATCAGTTCATAAAAAGAGCCTTAGAGCTCAGTATGAACTCATTAGTTCATAAAAAGAGTCTTAGAGCTCATGATGAACTCATTAGTTCCTAAAAAGAGCCCTAGAGCTCAGTATGAACTCATTAGTCCATAAAAAGAGCCCTAGAGCTTAGTATGAACTCATTAATTCATAAAAAGAGCCTTAGAGCTCACGATGAACTCATTAGTTCATAAAAAGAGCCTTAAAGCTCATGAAGAACTCATTAGTTCATAAAAAGAGCTTTAGAGCTTACAATGAATTCATCAGTTCATAGAAAGAGCCCTGGAGCTCACGGAGAACTTACTTGTTAATAAAGAAAGCCCTGAACTCACGATGAATTTATCTGTTCATAAGAAGAGCTCAAGAGCTCGGAATGAACTTACTAATTCATTACAAAGAACGATGAACTCATTGGTTCATGGTAAGAACCTTAGGGTTCGCGATGAATTCATCAAAAAAGTCATGGAGCTTAGAAACATCAGAGATTACAAAATAAAAGACTTCTTCAAATCACAAATCGTTCACAATATGCAGTAAATATGGGAAAGTTGAGGTTTTCAGAACATCAGCAGTTACAAGGAATCAATCAAAGTAAAATTCTTAGTCGTCTCTCCAACTCAGTTACCCTCTCCTTCAGACAAAGGTTCTCCTCTTTCAGTTCATCCCTTTCCTTCTCAATGATGATAAAAGATCCATCAATTTTTGCCCAGCAGCGGAGAACAGAACTTCCCCCAGGCCAGAGTCTGAGGTAGGGGAGGAAGAACCATCCCTCTTGCACCTCTTCAAGGAGCTCCAGTGTCTTCGCTCTTATCAGATTCTGAAGAAAAAGAGTCGGGTTCAGGAAAAAAGGGAAAGTCTTGCACAGCCGCAGCAGCACTAAACAAGTACAGATTGTCTGATGTCATGAGCTCAAAAAAGGACATGGGCTCAGCTTGGGTCATTAGTTCTGTACTCATCAATTCAAGCAAGTTCAGGTCAGGAACACCTGTACACCAAAAAAAAAAAATAAATAAGATAAACAGATAGTATCATAAAAATTTGATCCCAAGAGAGAGACCCTCGTCACTCTCACCTGGATAAGAATAGCCCTTCCAAGACCGAGGGACTCTACACTCCCTAGTGCCCACCTCGGAAGACCTCCACAAGTCACTTTAAGTAAAGAAGAAGTGTTGGGCCTATCCTGAAGGGGGAGAGGGGAGATCAAACACTAAGCGACGTAGCCTGAAGTCTCTCCATCGAAAGCGAACGAAGCATGGAACTTCATCCTCCTCAATGTCAAAATAGTAAAGAAATTCTGTAATCGTAGGAAACTCGTCATTACCTCGCAGATGCCAGAAGAGGAAGAAACTGGTCATGACAGCCCATCCCATGGGTGAGAGACGAGAGGGACACAAGCTGATATAGGCCAAAATAAATCCAATAGAAGGGTGAATGGGAAGGCGCAAACCTAACTCCAAAGCTGCTTCAAAGAAGCACGTCTCCCCAGGAAAAAGGTAATTACAGGGTTCATCGAAGCTTGGAGTACATAGAGGTAACTCCAAATCAAGAAAGAATTTCTTACTTATCCTCTCTAAATCGAAGGACGTCAACACTGAGGGAATAAAGTAGCGAGTATGCCACATCCGCTCAACCCCAAAGGAGGTTCGCTCTTGAAATAGAGCAGAAAAGGGGGCAGACATAGTGGACTCAGGCGAAAAAGAGAAGAGAATAAATATAAGGCGTTAAGCCCTCAAGAATAACAAAGGTATACCCGGAGGGAAGTGATAGCCAGTACTTATAGAAATTCATTAAAGACCCCAGATTTTTAGGAAGTTGTTAATTACACAAGACCTTAAGTCGGTGGGCCCCAAAGCTTCCAAATTAAGGAAGTAGGAACCTTTTTTGGTAGGAAGGATATGCGTTGAAAGCAGACATCAATGACACCCCGGGATAAAACAAGCAGACCTCCAAGGAGGAGTCCAGAGCATAAAAGAGAGGTCAAAACAAAACCTTACACATCGGGATGTCAGCAAGTCAAAAATGAGGAAGTCAATGCACTTAAGCAGCTGTATCTAGGCATGCTCTTCTAGGTTGTCACCTTGCGTGTAGTCTGTGGCAGTCCAGGACCTTGGAACATCGGAACCACTGGACAGAGCATGATTATAAGCACTTCACTTCACCTAATCAGATTTGTTGAACTCATGAGTAGAAAAAGAAAACCTGACCAATGGCTACACGTACACATGACTCCTAAGGTTTAGCAAAGGGTCCCCTCGAGCCAGCTCGAAGGTTATTTAGCCTGGGAGCAAGTCAGCTATGCAGGTCAGCAAATGGAAGCTCCTTAAGGGATAAGGTAAGGTCAGAGCTCTGGTGGTCAGTTGCTGGAGTTCGGACAGAAACAGGTTGAGAAGCTCGAAGCTCAGCTAGGCATATCAGCAGTTATTCCTATCCTTTTTACTTCTAGGAGATCTAAATGACCACCTGAAGCAAAGGGGGCAAAGAGTTGAGGAATATCATATTTGATTGATGGTAAAGTAGAGCAACAATTAAAAGCAAAGGGAAAGAAGGAGAGCTATAAGCAGTACCAACAAATTAAAAGCAAAGGGAAAGAAGGAGAGCTATAAGCAGTAAATTAAAGATACAAAATGCTACAATTCTAAAATATTCGTTTCAAAATGTTACAATTCTGAGATAATTACCCCAAAGCTACAAATCCTAAGTTTTTGAAGGGGGAGTAGATGAAGGGCCCTGCAGTGTAGTAGCTGATGTCTCAGCACGAGGAATGGAAGAAGGGCTCTCCAGCTTAGCAGGTGACCTTTCTGGCACAGCAACAATTGAAGTTTCATGAGGGCCAAGAGCAGGCAAAGAGGCAGGGACCTCAGATTCAACTAAGGCTCTTGTGGCCAGCTCAGTAGGGAGGGAAGAAGCAGGCTCAGCAGCCAGAGGAGTAGAGATGCCTAAGGAGGCATAAGCATCTTGAGCTGAAGTCCCAACTAGAGAAATGAGCCCTCCAGAGTCTATGGGCACATCTTCAGAAATAGAAGGAGCAGGAACATCATCCTCTTCTTCATCAGACCCCTCAGCCTCTTCCTCAAGGGGAATTGAAAAGTCAAAGTTCAGTTCAGGGTAAGTCCTTTCAGTTATACCCTAGAAATAATCCACTCCTTTGCTCACTTGGTGAGAACATCATCCTCTAGCTGGACAATTAGCTCATCTTTTTTTCGGATGGTAGTGTCTCGCACCTCCAACGCCTCCCTGGCAGTCCCTAACTCCTCCTTGACAGCATCATTGGCCTCTGCTAGCACCTCGTACTCCCTCTTCATGTTCCTGAAGGAAGCCAGAACATCAAGGGACTTCCGGCTCTCCATGATCTAGTCATCAGTTTTTGACCGGAGGTCTTCCTTAGTCTTGCTGAGCTCCTCTTGTCTGAACTTGGCAAGGGAAGACTGTTGCTCCACTTGCTCTTGCAACTCCTTTACCTGGACTATAAGGTCATTATTCTCAAAGGTCAGATTGACACACTTCAGCTCAAAAGCTTTGGAAGCATTGGCTGACCCCTCTAGGGCTTGGATTCGCTTTAACAAGTTGCTTATTTGAATGGCAGTCTGAAGACAAGCATGAAAGATTAGTGTAAAGGGAAGAGCGCGGGACAACCAAAGAAAAAAAAAGAGGAGAATTTGAAAAATTAGAATCTCACCGAGGTACAGCCATACAGCGCAGTGGAAACACAGGTTCCTAGGGGTACAGAAGTGGCCGCATCAATGTCAGACTCTGGGATAATGGAGGCAATGACCTCTGCAGCACGCTTCACATTGGTAATAAGAGAATTCTCAGACTTCGAGAAGATCCCTTTGCTTGTCATGAGAGGTTGGGAGGTCTCCTTGGTTGATCCAGAAGCAGCACGACCAAGGAAAGTGCGAGCAGTCTCTAGGGCCCTCTCAACTTTAGATGCAGAAGGGGAGGACTGGTCTCGCCCAAGAGCATCTTTAGTGGCAGGTCGAGTCCCTTGGGAGAGAGGAAGTCCTGAGGTTGGTGAAGCAAGTAGGGGGGATGGTGGAGCCTTCTGGATAGAAGCAAAGGCAGAGGAAGTACCCATTTTCTGAACCTTAGCTCGAGTAACTGGGCTCCCACCAGAACTGCCCTCAGCCTTGCGCTTGGTATCACCCTTGTTTTTCTTCTTCAATAGCTCTACCTTAGCTTGGAGTATCTCAGGGGTAGGCTTCATTGTAGAAGACCCTAGGAGATTTGGCTTGAGCTGGTTAGTCAAAGGGAAAAAGAAAGGGAGGAAAGCAATGAAACCAAATAAGGGAAAGAGCATTACCTTCTATGTCCTCAGGTCGGATAAAGGAAAGTGGGATTGGTGGAGGGCTGAATCCCTGCCTTTCTAATTCCCAGGGCTTAAGGAGCTCAGAATACCTCTCTGGACTACACTTAGCCAACTTCAGTTTCCCCCGCTTGTCGTCGGCGCTAAGTTCAGGTCGAATGCCTAAGAAAGGAGGAACACCAAAAATGCAAAGGTCAGGAAAATAACTCATAAATCTTCAAATCGCAGTTCAGTCAGGCAAGAACTCACCTAAGTTATCTGGGGCTGACCAGGCTCTGGGAATCCCAAGAGTGTCGATTTTATCAGCAGGGTTGTATTCTCAGTTGACACCCCTGACGAAAAATAAATTCTTTTTTTAGCCTTTATGAGAACTCGGGAGGTGTGTGATGATCTGCCTAGACGAGGTCCGCCTAGAAACATATAGAAAGCTCCCAGTTGAGGTAAGCTTGACATTAAAAAGGTCCATAAGCAGAGAAATGGTGGGAGTCCCAAGCCCATGCTTCTTAAAGAAAACTAAAAGACCCACTAAAACACCCAAGAAGTTAGGAGAAAGCTGAGCAGGGCAGACATTGAGGTGCTGCAGAATATTTTTGATGAAGGAGTGCATAGGGAAACAAAGGTCATTCTCAAAAGCGACCACAAAGAAACAAACTCTTTTGTGCACTTGGGCAACGTATGGGGTGAATTTATCTGGACACCAGGGCTGAACACCAGGGCTGAACACCAGGGGGGAAACCAAAACGAGCACTAAGAGCTTCCATGAGAATAGGATCCACCCCACAGGGACCTACGAGCTCAGCATGCCTGAAGGCAGCCCCCATACCCGCTGTACTATCAGGAATCCCAACCTCACTCATCTTGCCCTTACCCTTGTCAACACTAGGAGGTACATGAGAGGAAGATGAGGGGAGTTCCTTGGAGTCCACCTCGGTATCGACAGCCTCAACACCAGGGAAGTTGTCAATCTCATCACCTACATCTCCTAAATCAGAATCTCTCCCGACAGACCTGTCGCCTATGAGGGAAACAGAGGAGGGAGTTGCTCAAGAGGAGGCAGACATGATTGGCAAAGAGAAAGGCAAATCAAAAGAATTATAAAAAGGAGGAATACTAACTAAACACCCCCTGATAATCCTAGGGTCTACACTGTACCTCCCGACAGTAAGAATTCGCACAGTGGAGTTCCAATGCACAAAGCGGGGTAGAGGAGATAGACAACGATCGCGATTCCAAAAGAAAAAAAAACCAAAAAATCCAGAAAAACAATGGCCACCTCGAAGTCGAGGGATCCAGAGTGAGGAAAGACAACAGAAAGAGAAAGGGGCAGAAGGAAGCGTACCTAGACAGGGAAGAAGAGCAACAAACAGTAGCCAAAGAACAAAATTGGAGGAGAGGAACAAAGCAGGACTTCGAGTCGAACCTATAAAGCACAGTCTAGAGCAGAGAATAAAGGAATTGTGTGGAAAAAAGCCCAGAAATCACAAAGCGAAAGAGCCGGAGACGAAGGTGAACAGCGTAGAAGATGAACGGTGGTTTTGTACGTTTTCTTTTAGCCATTTTGAGCATTTAAGGCTTGAAAGACATGGGATGAGGCGTGAGTGGGAACCAAGGGAGCCATGATTGCTGCTATTGTCAAAAAGCCCCTCCCATGTGCATCTCACATGTAGGCTAAGGTCAGCTAGGCGCAAATCTGGTCCAAGGTAAAAGCAGCTCAGCCCATGCCCAAGCCCACTTGGGCTAAGGGCTGGGGGGGGGGCAACTGATGATACCTCAAAATAAATTCCAAATGTCAGCTCGGGAGGTCAGCTCGGACCAGGAGGTTAGACACGTTAGTAGAGGTCAGAGGGTAAGGGCCGAGTGTCTCTTAAGGCAAGATAACAGCTGGATAACCACGAGAGGATCCTAAAGTGTTAGGAAGCTGAAATCAAGGCACCCAATCTCAACCAACCAAGATCTTCTCCTAGAATTAAGGAGAAGCCCACGAAATAAGGGCAAGAATCTCGGCTAATAGCCTTCTGAGCAGGGAATGACCTTATAAATATCATGTAACGCCCCCATCAGAAAGGGGGGACCGGATGACCAAAAATCTATTATGTAAACCTTTGGTATGATCAATAAAGAAAAAGGAGCTAGAGCCTCCATTGAAGAGTGGACTAGCCGAGCTCCTGAGCCCGTGAACCACTATATTTTTACTGTGTACACCCATTTAATCCCCTCAATATTTGATTGCTTCATCATATACGAGCCTTGAAGCTCTGATCCACGCTCATCTCACGTCACTTGCACCTTTTGCTCATCCACGTTGAAATACACCATCAAAATTATAAATACTATACAACGCTTCCAAGGCAAGGGGAGAGATCCCGGCCGAACCAGAAACATCTTGTAAATTTTTGCAAGCCATTAATATAGATCCAAAGAGTAAGCGACTCCATTGCAGAGTGGACTAGCCGGACTCCCAAGTTGGTGAACCACTATAATTTTACTGTGCAAACTATCTCCTATTCCCTAAGAAGAATTTTATCTTAACTTTCACAAGCCAAGAAGTTCAGACGACACCTAATCAATACACAACTCATTATGCTCTCCCACTTTTAATACACCATCACTTATAATAGAATTTTAGTTCAGATAAACTTTGATCCCAAAGTTATTTACTATTTATTAGGAATTCCAACCAAGTTCAATTAAGATGAAGACTTGGGCATAAAACCTATCAAGATGCTTTAGTACGGTGGATATCTCATTATATTTTATATTGTTTGTAGATTTGTAGATATAATAGTTCTCAAGTTTTATTTGAATAAAATTTTAATCCATATATTAAATAAAGATAAAGAGTTTAATTTATCTATTGTTTTTAATCTTTTTGATTATATGGAATTCTAATCCATCTTGGAGTCAACATATTAAGTGATTGTATTATCCAAACAAATAGGGCTTTTTTTTTGGGTTAATAAACAAATGAGGTAGAATCCTTATATGTTGACAGTACCTTGGAAACACCAGAGAAGTTTGGTGGTGATGCCAAGGACTTCAAGTCTATCAAGTATGATTACTTTTTATTATTATTATTATTATATTTTTTTTTTTTAGGTCTCTAATGATTCCGCCATTTGACTTTGTCGGCATGCCAATTTCATAGCAAATCATGGACATGGTTTCGAAGTTTACTTCTTCCTCTTTGTTGTAAAAAAATCTAGTTAATTGGTTTTTTTGGTCATCTTCTTGATTGTAATCACAGTTTTTTTAATTCCTTATTTTTATCTTTTTTCTTGCTCTTGGCTATAAGTTTAGGTGCAATTGATTCGACACCTTCCTTGCTTGAGGTATACATTAGATTTTTGTTTTGGTTGATATCCTGATGACCCATTTGACAAAAGGTATTCAAGTCTGTTCACAATTGTAAAAATGTATGATTTTCTTTATATGTTTTTCTATTATTGTATTTTTTCTTCTTTTATTTTTTTATTTTTTTTGCAGCTTTTGTTTTTAAATCCTAGCAGCCTCACATGTATGTTTGTTATAGGTACAAACTTGTATTTATTGCTTTGTTTAAATCTGTGAAATCAACACATAAGTGCCATTTTCCACTAATTTTCTTTACCAGTACTACAATAATTAACCACTCTAGGTACTGCAAATCACTTATTGAGCTTGTTTTAACTAGTTTTACAACATCTTCTTTTATTGCTTTATTTCACTCGAAGGAAAAATTTTGTCACTTCTGACGCACGGTCTTGGAGGCTGAATTAATTTTCAATTTGTGTGCTACTATTGAAGGATCAATGCCCCCCATATCTAACAGTTTCCAAGTGAAAACATCCTTGTTAGAGCGCAAGAACTCTAAAAGTAGTACTTTCAAGGTTTTTCTAAGCATCTTACCAATGAAGGTAGCCTGCTCAGGTTGATTGTCAACTTGAACGTGCTCAAGGTCTTCGACATGTCAAAGGTGCTCTTTCTCTTCACTGTGCTCCAGAGACTCTATTTTCAAGGTTTCTTCTTGTTGTTTCTCTCGCATGGAAGCAACATAGCAGTCCCGAGTTGTTACGTGGTCGCCTCATACTTTGCCAACTCTAGCCTTTGTTGGGAAGTGTCGCAAGAGGTGGTATGTTGATGGTATTTCCTTCATTGAATTGAGGCTTGGTCACCCTAGAATGGCATTGTAATTCAAAGAGCAGTTTAGCACAAGGAAGTTTGCCATGATGTTGGTTTGGTGCAAGGCTTGCCCGGATGTGACTAGGATGACAATAGCTCCTAACGGATAAGTCTTTTCTCCTAAATATCCAATCAACAGGGCAATGATGGGTACCAATTTCTTCGTGCATATGTTTAGTTTATCGAAGGTATGTGTAAATATGTTGTCTATCGAGCTTCTGCTATCTATTAGAACCCTTCTTACCGAATAGTTTGTAATAGTCAGGGTTACCACTTGGGGGTCATCATGCTAGTGTTAAATTTTTCCGAGGTCTTCATTAGAGAATGTGATTGGTAGACCCACATGATTCTTCTTTCCTGGGTTCACTGAGCTAAATTTTTGTTCGATTTTTACTTTGTGAGCATGAGCCTACCTTGTAGAGTTGTTTTTCATGCCTTCAACAGTCCTCAAGAGATCACCCTAACCTCTCTGAAAGGCTGCTAATGTGGTACCTCATCTTGGTTGGGAATTACCTCCACCTTTTCCTGGCGTTTACGCTCTATATACCTCCCAAGGTGCCCTTTCTGAATAAGATCCTCTATCTGATCTTTGAGGATTTGGAAATCCTTTGTCTTAGGACCATGGTCCCTATGTAACCTATAGTACTTGTTCCTAGACCTCTTACTAGGGTGAGTTTGCATCTTCCTTGCCTAATTAAGGACCCTTTCATATTGGATCTAGAAGACAATCTGCTCGACTAAGGTGTTTAGTGGTGTGTGCCTACGAGCTGGCTCACTTTTCTTTTCTTCTTTTCAGTGGGGAGGAGGTGGTGAGGTTCCAATGGAGGACTACAGTGGCCATTAAGCCAACCACTGATCCTCAGCAAGCAGGCTCACTTCGATGTCAAGGGCCTAAGCGATCTCTTGCACTGACATGTTCAGTTCGATTCTTTTTTAGGCTATTTGCCCTTTCACCCCTTCCTTGTTGGTCATGCCTTTTTCCTCTACTTGTGTCTGTCTTCCTAGCTCCTCTGAGCAAGGAAGTTATCCTCAGTGTTGCTTTGGGCTCTTGATAGGAGCTAGGCCATATTCTGGGGTGGATCTTTGGAAAGGGAGAAATGGAATTGGGATGGTTGAATACCTCCCATGAAATCGGTGAGAGTTATTTTATCATCCACATTGTCAATTTGAAGTGACTCTATGGTGAACCTACTAATGAAGCTTCTTAGTGTCTGATTCTTGGTATGCTTTATATTCAAGAGATAAGTGGGAGGCCTCCTATGTGCTCGGCTCCCAGTAAAGTGTGAAAATGAAGGATATGCTAAGCTACTCAAACAAACTAATAGATCTAGGTTTCAACTTGTTAAACCAATGCCTTGTACTCCTCTTGAGGGTCATGGCAAAGGCCGTACACTTGATCTGGCTTGGAATAGTGTGGAGCATCATTAGAGACCTGTAATTCTCCATGTGATCAAGTCCCATCAAAACTTTCAATTGTTGGAGTAAAAGGTCACTTCATGTGTTGCAGCAGATTCTCTATGGCCTCTGGTGCCCGAACTATTACGGTGTTCAAGACATTACCCAACTTGTCATTAACCTCCTGGAATTTTCATTCCCATTGGTTGTTAATCTACAGGAAGATAATATCATTTTGGCTTCGCCTTTCATTTTCATGATTGTCGTCTTCATTCTCCCGAATCTGGGACATGTCTTTCTCCAGATGTTGTTGGGTAATAAGAACCTGAAGAATCTACTAATTATGGTGAGCTAGTTCCTCCACCATTATCTCTAACTTTTTAATCCTTGTATTCTCCTTTTTTAGAGGTGTTATTTTCCTCTGGTCTGTCGGATGTGATCTGGGGCATTTGTTATCATCCGATAGTTTCTCCCACGTGCTTCTATCTCGCCGGGCTTCTTGGATTCGAAATTGGGTTGAACTAGATGAAACTGAAAAAGTGGGCTTGGGTTGCCTTTTTCTTGACTTGGGCTTACTTGATTTATTAGGCTTGGCCCAGTCGATTTTGGGCTCATCATTTGGCCCCCATGCCCTAAGCCCCAATTGCTTGCAGGAGAAGGGAGTTGAGGGCATGAGTGAGATCTTAGTTTCTTGTTCTCCATAACACCTTTTCATCTTCAGGGATTCTGCTGAATATACTAACACTGGGTATTTTTTGCATTTCTTTACATTCCTTTTGTTGCGTCTAGAAAGAATCTCGCCTATAAATAGAGGTCTTTAGGCTTCCTTATTTCATTTCCTCTTCTATTTTCTTAAAAGGCTTAAGTTATTCTTCCCCCACTCCATTTTTTCTCCAAATCAAAGTTAGATAATGAGGACCAGGAGCTTGAAGGAGATGAGAGAGGGTGGCACCATAGGCGGTGCCTAAGTTAATGAGGCCGATGCCCATGGCTCAGAAGGCATTAAGGGAGGTGCCCAAGTTGATGAGGCCTACATTCATGGCTCAGGAGGCATCAAGGGAGGTGCCCAAGATGGTGAGGCCGACACCCATAGCCCAGGAGGAATTAAGGGAGGCACCTAAGGTGGTGAGGCAGGCAGTGCCCATGAGGCAGGAGGTGCCCATGAGGCAGGCGGCGCCCAAGGTGCAGAGCAAGAGGTGCCCAAGTTAATGAGACTGACGCCCATGGCCTAGAAGGCATCAAGGGAGACGCCCAAGGTGGTGAGGTCGGCGCCCATGTGGGAGGCATTGTCAAAGTGGGAGAAATAAGGCAGCGCCCATGGGAGAGATAGGGGGCGCTCATGTTGGAGAGAAAGGGGGCGACGTCCATGTGGGAGTTGTTGGGTAACGCCTTTGGGCGAAAGGGACTGGGCAACGCTTAGGGTGCTAGGCGCTAGGTGTTGTGTGCTAGCTTGGGCGGCACCAAGAGGAGACTAGGGACTGGCATTAGGCGCCAAGCTGGGCGACGCCAAGGGCTATGCTGTGCTGGAGTATCAGAAAAATATAAAAAATTGGCAAAACTTTGAACGGCCATAACTTTGCGCTTAGTTTTTTGTTTTGAGGCAAAATTTTTTTTTTTTAATTTGGGTATTTTTTTTGAGATCTACGACATAAAAACAGCCAAAGGCGGTTTGATCAAGTCCCTGAATTTGAGTTTTAAACACAAATTATTGAAACCAACGGTGATGGGAAGATGTGTTCTGGCATGCAACTATCAGGCATTCATGGGCGACCGATTGGCATTCTGGGTCTTTACCAGAGAGGGAGACTATGATGGCTTTTGACTGGGTAAGAGGCGAACCTGTTTTTCTCTAATCCTGTTTTCTCCTTAATGTTTTCTCGAGGCTGATTTTTTATATTGACTTTGTCTCTAATTACGGGCGCCATGTTGATAGGGTGATGGTGGAGACTCTCTGTTCTTTTAGGATGATGTCTTTCCCTCCTCCCAAGAGAGCGAGGTTTGATGCCCCCGTACTTTTCGGCCAAGGTCCAATAGCCAGGTTGCTTCCTGGGAGCGGGATCCGGTGGTGCCCCCACTCCTTCAAGAATACGACTTCTGTGTGTACCAGAGCTAGCCTTTTACTGTTGTAAGAGTTGAGACTCCAGTTTGGTCTTTTCACGGGGAGTGTAGCTCCACATAGCTATCATGCTTCTAGTAGTGACTTGGTGTGCATGCTTTGACTTAACTTCAGTCAAGGAGCAGCTTTGGGGTCCGTGACTCTCAAGGACATCAAAGTGGTTGGATCTCGAGGTCCAGAGGGCATTATCAACTTTGATTTTGTACCCCCTCCTTTCCTTCCTATTCTGCATTTTGAATGCTTGCTGGTGGTTACCGCTTTTCCTTGCCTTTTTTCAAGAAAGGTCAAACTTGGAGAGGCCTCCATGGGTTTGGCGAAAGAGAGGTGGGCTTCGAGAGACTACTGAGGAGTAGATGAGGCTTTCTCATGAGAGATTGTCCCTTCTTGAGATCGAGCTTTTTGGCATCCCACGAGAGGGCGGGGAGCTGAAGGCTGATAAAGAGACTGTCTGCGTGAGAGTAGAGTCAAAGCTGCAAACGGTCCATGAGAGGGCTGCAAGAGCTGAGGCTGAGTTACGCATAGCTCGGGAGAGGGATGTCATGGCAGAGGTTTGTAAGGAGACTACCTATGCGAGAGCAGAGTCATAACTGTAAACGTCCCGTGAGAGGGTTGCAGAAGCTGAGGTCGAGCTACGTATAGCTCGGGAAAAGGCTGTCGTGACAAAGGCTCATTCCATTAAGATGGAGAGGAGGAAGGCACTGAAGAGCCTGATGCCTGGTGTTGGGTGGCTGCTGAGAGGGCCACTGTTGATTTCTCTGGCTTCGTCCCCTATGAGGCACCAGTAATAGTTGGTGATGGGGAGAGCCATGACGATAGTGGTTGTGGCTCGGGGAGTAGTGACTGATCGTCGAGAGTATGACGATTGTTGTCTTTTTGTCTACATTGTTGTTAGGTCTATTTTCTGACTTTTGTAAGTTGTCTACAAACTTTATGAAAGGAAAGCAAGATAGTTATGGACATAATAATCTTCGCAAAGTTTTATTTTTTAAGGTAATAAATAACAAAATAAAACAACTGAAAAATAAAGGATAGATAAAATCTTTAGGTGTATGGTGTCCCACAGGTGGGCCAAGTCTTTCCTGGTGGAGTTGGAGTCGCCTCCTCCTCCTAGCCCTCACGAAATTGTCTAGATTTCTCCGAGGGGTTGCTAGCGTTCTCTATCGTTCTGGTCCTGGCCAAGTGGCGAGGCTTGTCCTCTGCCAGTAACTTACTGCCTTAACTGGCCCTGTTGTATGAGTTCCTCTATCTGGCTTTTAAGATCAAAACAGTCGTCAGTATCATGGTCGTGGTCGCGGTGAAAACAACAGTACTTGTTCGGGCTCCTCCAGTTTGGGGCGGTCTTCATCTTCTCTGGCCAACGTACTGTAGGATCATCCTGTATTTGGAACAAGATATGCCCCACGGAAGCATTGAGCGATGTGAAGGCTTGTCGCTCTCTCAGAGGTAGGAGACCAAGGCGGTCCTTGATAGAGATTATTTCTGTCATATTCCTTTTGTTCTCTACTTCCCGCTTGTCCTCACGGGTGTCCTTCCTCTTCTCGCCCCCATGAGAGGACTCACCTCTACAGGCTTTGGTGGTCCTCGGTATTCATGTATTTATGTGCCCTAGATAGCAGCTCGAGCATGCTGGAGGGCGGCTTCTTGAGGACGGAGAACCTAAAGCGGGAGGAGTGAAGACCAACGATAAAAGCGGTCAGGGTTACCTTATCGTCTGGCTCCTCAATCTGGAGAGCCTTCTAGTTGAAATGATTGAGGTACTCCTTGAGATTTTCATCCCAGTCCTGCTTGATGGTGAGTAGGTGAGCAACAAACTTTTGATGTCGGCGTCCTCAATAAAGTGGGAGACAAAAGATCTACTCAGCTCCACGAAGAAGTGGATAGAAAAAGGCTTGAGCTTGGTGAACCACTAGCGTGCAGATCCTTTGAGGGTGGTAAGGAAGGCTCTATACATAATCTCATCAAGCATGTTGTGGAGTTGCATAAGAGATTTATAGGTGTCTAGATGGCCAAGAGGGTCTTTGGTGCCATCGAAGATCTCGATGGCAGGCATCTTGAACGTCGAGAGTAAAGGATAATTGACTATATTCGCAACAAAAGGTGTATCAGTGTGCCTTACCAGGTAATCCACCGTCTCAGGCGCCTATGCCTTGATGGTGTTGAACGTATCACCGAGTTAGTTTTGCACCTTTCTAATCTTCTTGTCCCATTGGTTGGGGACATCCTCCATTGGGTGGTTGTACTGGCTTCCATGATCACCATATTGGCTCTCTCCTTCGTCCTCCTACGCAGGCATATGAGGAGGAGGAACACGTGGCCCTAGGGCATTCTAGCAAGGGACCCCATGGTGGGGTGCTGCTTGGCGCCCAGAGTGGATAGGTTGTTGCTCCTCTCCTGTTGGAAGGAGTGGGCTCCTCCCACGGGGTAAGGGGCGGCGTTTCCTTGGGTGAGCATCAACTGTATAATCTGTTGGTTTTAGTTTACCAGCAGCTGCATGGTCTGTAAAAGTTGTTGCCCGACGACGGGAGTCGCCGTAACCGATGGTTCCGAGGGTGCGAGGGGAGGCAAAGCCTCCTCCCGGTGGGCCGAGTTGTTGTCTCCCGGTTGTTGACTAATTAATCTAGTCATGATTGCCTTGGATTAGAAAAGAATAAAAAATTTAGTCGTTTTCCACAGACGGTGCCAAACTGATGATGCACAAAACTGGTATCATTCAATATTAACAGTCGAGTATGTGAAAGGGTGAAATTAATAAACAATATATGAGATAATCAATGACAAAGCAGTAAATATAAGCAAACACAAATATATATAGTGGTTCAGTCCATGTGACCTACTCCACTCTCAAGAAATAGCAGTGATGACTGGAGTTCTTTATTAATGAATAAAATAACCGAGAGAATATACTCCTATGGAGTTACAGTGCTTTAGGAGAGAGAAACTGAGTGTGTAAAGAGATATAGAGCGGTGTGTGAGACGTAGAGGTGTCTTGAGGTCTCCAGGTGATGTCCATTATGTGGAGAGGGCTTACATTATATAGGTATGGTGAGGTGGTGACGTGAAGAAAAAAGCACTATTCTTTTGGTAAGTACAATCAATGAAGGATTAGATTTCCATGAGTGCATATCCTGATAGTTTCTCCCACGTGCTCCTATCTCTCCGAGCTTGTTGGATTCTGAACTGGGTCGGACTGGCAAAGTGGATCTGGGCTGCTTTTTAGCTGATTTGCGCTTACTTGATTTATTGGACTTGACCCAGTTAATTTTGGGCTCCTCAAGTCCTTTGATCTCAATCTTTAGAGGAGACATCTACAGTACTGAGTGTAATTTGACCATCAACAATAATAAATTTTGGTACGATATAAATAAAAATAGTGATATCCCAATCTTAATGGTTGGGTATTTGCCTGAGCAAAATTACGACACTGAGATTATAGTATCCTTGGAGACCATGGTCTGCAAAGGCTGCAATGTCTTTGGTCATAGTCAACAGAATTGTGCTAAGAACCCATAACATCTTTATCAATAACTGGCAGTCCAATAAAACAAAAATGCAACTGGCGAAGAGAAAAAAGTAGTCTAAATCACGAATATCAACCCCAGCTCAATGTTTGTTTAGTTCAGTTAGAAATATTGGCCCGAGACATTTCTTTCCTTTTACAATTCAGCATTGTCAAAGCTCTTTTGGTTAGAACTAGTTTTTCTTCCATCGAAATTCTTTAAACTTCTTTACTACACTGTAGTACTTTCAAATGCTGTTAATTTTAAAAAAATTACCCTAAAAGTTTATCTTAGAAATACGCTATCAATGCCAAATATGTTAAAAGTGAGTTTCCAAAACATGGCTTTAGTGTAAAATGGTGTTTTAAAAACACGATGTCATAAAAATGACAATAATTTTAGAAAATAAAATTCAAAGTACAGAAATGTGGTAAAAAGTTTTTAAAAAATTGTACATCAATAAAAATATGGTTTCCTTGATTATTTTGCAATGTCACAATAGGGGATGTCAATTATACATCATTGGGTGTCATCCTACATACTCGTACACCAATATTTATCTTAAGGAATACAATCTAATTTTGACTTTCCAGAAGGAAAAAAAAAAAAATTTGGCACAAATTTAGAAAAATTACACACATAAAAATTTTATCAAATATTTTACACCAAGTCAATAGTTATGGGGTTTATTTAGGGCCGGCCCAACAGTATGGAAAAAAAAAGTATGGACTTTAAGCCCCAAATTTTTAGAAAGCCCTATAATTTTAGGTACATCACTAGCCCACAAAAAAAAAATTAAATCCATAAATTTTAAACCCTACAAAAAAGATCCAAAAAATTAAATTCACTCAAAATTTTTATTACAATAAATTGGACCTATAATCCAATCCATAACATTAAAAACTTAGAAATTAAAAAAATATTCAAAAGTCAACTCATATTTACTCTCATCCTCTCTCTCTGTGGTAAAAAAAATAAAAAAAATTAAAAGTTAAAATTAAACACTCTTTCTCCCTCTCTGTAGTAAAAAAAAACAAAAGTTGAAATCTATTTTTCGACAATATTAACAAATCTTTTTTTTTGTCTATCTCTCACATAACAAATTTAAAATAAATTAATATTTTTTTTAAAAATAATACTAAAAATAAAAAGACCTCCATTTAATGTTTCCGCTTTAAGCTTTAAATTGACTTGAGTCACCCCTGAGTTCATTCATTTTCAAGTATAATGTATCTCAATCTTTGGAACAAAAAATAACGAATCAACAATCATGCATTATTATAGAAGAAACATATTGCACGGGAGAATTCCTACAATGAATGGAGGTAGCGATCCTCTTGACAAGGAACCTGAAACAACCAACAGGTTAGAAAAGGGGCTGGGTGAACACCCCACTTATCCCCTCTAAAGCTTAAGTCAGTAGGCGTTGGAAGCTTTAGCACAACGTTTCTCTTTTCTCAATTCAGTTTTGCGTACCTTTGTTCATATTTCTGACAAGTATTTATACTTGGACAAGTAATGAGTGCAAAGGTTTAGAGTCTCATCTCACCATTTAATGACTTGAACTCTTACCCATGCGTAATGAGTGTTCTCCACTCAGATTCTTGTGACTGGGTCACACGGACAATAGGTTGACTGTTCGGGGCATGCCGAGTATTTATGATCCTATCCCCGGTCATTTAAGTCCATCTGATCGGCGCTTGACGCCTACTTCCCAGTGTTTAGTGATGGGGGAATAGTACCTCAGGGTTTGTCGAGGACATATGTTCGACACGATAGCCATTAATACTTTACAATTATGACTATAAGTTTAGGTCTTGAGGTTTGCAGAGACTCATTAATAGTCAAATCATAGTCACTTAAGTCCTTATTAATGAGCTATCATATCTCCTTAAATGCTGGTGTCAACCTATCTACTTGGAGCCTTTACTACTCGGCACTATCCCTCGGCATCTACTGAGTTACATATTAGCTATGACTGTCCACGTGTCGGTTCAAGGGCTGCTCTAAAGTCCCATCAACTGCCCCCAACCTCCATTTTCTTTGCAATGTGGGACAAGTGGCGTAAGGAGAGTGGAGGCTTGTTGAACACATCTGGGTTACCAGAACAGTTACTTGCACATCTGGTGCCGCTTTTTTCAAATTTTCAAATGATAACCCGCCTCTTCGATTCCCACCCCCTACTGTAGGGTATAAATAGGAGATTGTTTTGGCTAGGTACAAACTTCGCATTCTCGAATTCTCTCCCAGCAATCAACTCTGAGCAGTCTTCTATAGTCTCCTGAGTGCTTGTTTTTACTCCCCCCGAGCACTCTTTCTTGAAGATCTTCAACCTATAAGTACTCTCCTTCCTACGATCTTTCTCCTTCATCTGCTCATCCTCCTACATTTCTTCTAGATTTTGAACATGGCCAGAATATAAAGAACAGTGGTGAGGGAACCCATTAGGTCTAGGGATAGTGGTAGGTTGAGGAGGACCAAAATAAAAGACACCAATATTCAAGCTTTTAGGGCTAGGTACCACCTTCCTGAGCCCATTTACAATTTCATCTTTGATCCTGAATTCCATAGGACTGATATAGGGAGTGTAGAACTCATGTCATTCTTTACCAAAGCCACCATGGAGAGGGAGTTAGGTTTCCCCTCCATCCCCTCTTGCTGAGGATGCTAATGCATTTGAGGTTTTTCCCCCTCTAGTGTGGCACAAATTTCTTTAGAGTAGTCATAGTCATGGTTGCCCTAAACGCTCGGCTGGAGGTAAACCTGTGGGTAGATGAAATCTTGTTCTGCTATGACTAAAAATTACTTGGTGGGGGCAGATACTACCTTCAGGCTCAGAACACCCCCATGTATCTGGTTATACACATGCCGGAGTCGAACAAGGGGTATGTCCAAGATCTAATCATACTCGGTGGCGACTAGGAGAAAGGCAATGGGCCTGGGTATAATGGATTATACTGCCCCAAAGCGTCGAAGGGTCCAAATGTGTATTGCACATATTTTGAAATTGTTCGGCCCTTATTGTCGTTTTTCGACCTCATTGCTGGTTTATTCTTGCAGAAGGATACAGGGCCGATGCTGCTCAGCCCCTAAAGTCATAAGTTAATCTGGTCCCATAACCTGGCTGATCCTTTTGCCTGGGTAGCTCACGTATTTCTTGGCTACCATCCAACTTACACCAGGTTCTCTTAGGTCCTGCTGCTATTCGATCCTTCAATTTGGGAGGATCATTCCTGTGAGGAAGAGGAAGAGGAAGAGAATCTTGAAGCTAACCTAGACAGAGACACCGAGTGCACTCCATCCCCCAACGAAATGTTTTACTTCCCAACCATCATTGTGGAGAGCCTGGAAGATGCTTGCAGGGCAAGGAGAGTGAGGCTCTCGGGAGCGGGTGAGTCGTCCGGGACCGCACCGACCGTGGCACCTCCGTCTCCCCCGCCGCGCCGACAACCACCACCACCACCAGAGTAGCAACGGCAGTAGCCGTATCAGGATCTAGTGATTCTTACGAGGGATCAGCTTCGACGACGACACTAAGGTCCTCTTTTAAACCCTACAATCGGACAGCAGAGAGACCAACGCGACAGAGAGTCCGAGTTCTCTAATGAACGTCGAGTGAAATGGTGCCATGACACTCCAGAGCCCGATGTCCTCGTCGAGTGGGCTCCCCGAGCCATCATTATGAGGGGTAATCTTGTTTTGTAGTGTGACTCCATTATCCACTCCCCCTGACATTGCTTTGACCTTTAGTGAGCGTCTTCACTTTGAGGCCGACATGGTCGTGCATCAAGATTTCGAGGAAAACTAGCTCCTGCAAGGAGTCATTCAGCACAACTTGGTGGTAAGTATGTCAAGTCCTCTTTTGCCTTCTACTTTTTTTTCTTTATCGTCTAGACTCTTTTCACTTCTAATTTTTCTTTCTTCTTTGGCCTGCCAGTAAATGAGGGTCATCATTAACCATTTTTGGGAGTACAAGACCAAGGCCAATAAGGCCCGGGCTAAGCTGGCTCAAAAAGATAAGCATATCTGGGGAGTGGAAAGGACAGTCGGTGACCAAACTAAGCACATCGCCAACCTGATCTGCAAGGCTGAGGCTCTTACCACCGAGCTGGACAAGACAAAGGCGGCCGAGGCAACGAAGAGAATGGAAGAGCTCGAGCTCCGGGTTTTTGTTGCCTATGTGAAGCTGCTTGACGCTGAGGCTATCATCAATGTGTTGACCTAAAAAGTGGAAACTTTGGAAGGAGGGAAGGCTAGGGAGTCCAAGGGGACCCGGAAGGCATGTACGGACCTATATTGCCAGTGCCAAGATCAAATGGCCCCTGCCTTTAAAGAAGCGAAGAAGAGGGCCTTCAAGGAAGGCTAGGACAAGGCCTTGCATGTCGCCGTGGTTGAAGTTGGCTCGTCCCTTTTTGCAATGCATAGTCTGCTCGGGGAACCCAAAGTCAAGGAGGTTCCTGAGGTGCAACAACAATCCGAGCCTGCTTCAGAAGGAGCAGCGAAGGAGCGGAAGGGACTGAAGGCCAAAACACACCGATCACACTTAGTGACAAGTCCGAACAACATTCCTCTCCTCGACTCCTTTCCCCTACTCCTCGGAGCCACAACAACGATCTCCCCCCTCCCAGTACTCCCGTATTTCATCTTGAGGGGCCAAGATAAAGCTTGATGAAATACTTAGCGTTGGGGAAGACTTGCTGAGGCCAAGGAGGTTGCTCTGTGGAGAAGATGTAAGCGAAAACCTTGAGGAGCAAATGGACTCCAAAGGCCCCAGAGATACTTAGCCATTTTTTTGATTTTTACTTTTTTGTAGATTCTCTTCTTTGTATGCTCTAGGGGACACAAATCCCCTTCTCCTTTAATAAATGAAAACTTCTCCTCAATATGATCTTCTTTTACTTCATGGTTTTATTTCATTCTCCTGAACGGTCGTTAAAATGCACAACTATTTGAGACTTACCTTACTAGTCTCATACCACTCGGGGTCGTACCCCTAACGGCTCGTTAATTTTTTTAGGGCGAGGCTCCAAGGGTGGAGTCTTATACCCCTCGGGGACGTGCCCCTAATGACAGAGCCTGAGGCTCGCGTTAATCATTTTTATGGTGACGCCGAGCTGCTACTTAAAAATCTTGTTCATCAGGCACTAATAAGTGGCTCTGGCATTCTTCAGCCCAAACGACATTACCATGTAGCAATAGATCCCTCGAGGCGTAATGAACGGCGTCTTCTCCTAATCTGATTCATGTAAGGAAATTTGATGATAACCTGCCCAAGCATCCATGAAGGAGATACGTGATTAACCCTAATTAAGGCATAATTTAATAGGTAAATTGTGTTAGTTGAATAAAGTAAACTAATCAAATTAGAGTTACTGAGTGAATAAAGGATAATGCATTAATTGTTGTTCTTTTCAGGGTTTTTGTACGTCAAAGCTACAAATTACTGGGGAGCCAATTGCATTAAAGCTACAAACTACTGGGGTGTCAATTATCAAAGCTCAAAACAAAAGGGGATCAAAGAATTCAAGGCCACCTAACAAGACTTTCATGCCACCTAACAAGATTCAAGACCACCTAACAAGACTTTCATGCCACCAAACAAGACTTTTCAAGGCCACCTAACAAGATTCAAAGCCACCTAACAAGACTTTCACCCTCCCTTGTTGACTACAAATACCACCCCTTAGGACTTGTAAAACATTCATCTTTTGGTAGTGGAAAACCCTCCAAAAGTATTATTGTTTTCCTTATTGCTTATTGCTTTCTTTAAGTATTGCTTTCTTTTACTATATTATTGCTTTCTTTTACTTTAAGTATTACTTTATTTAATTGTGTTATTGCTTTCTTTTATTTTCATTGCTTGAGCTTCCTTCTTCCCTTAGAGCAGTGAAACTCTTCCACTTTTCTAGAGCTTTACCAAAGCCGTGAAGGGTGGAACGTGATTCACTCATTCTTTGTCGAAGATCGGCTCCTTGTGTAAAGTGTTTTACCTTGTAACTCCTCTACTTGGAGGGATGAGCATCACTCACTTTTCTAGCTTTAACAAAGTCATGAAGAGTGAGTAGTTTCTCATCCAATCTTTAGTAAGATGTGATTATCCATAAGTTATATTTATGTATTTCGTTTATGCTTAGCTCTAGTCTTTATTTCTTCATAATGTCTTCTCATCATATTGTTGTCTTTATTTTAAGCATGAATAGCTAAATCTCTTAGTTGGAAAAATCAAGAGGAACCTCCACTTGGGTATACCATTTCAACTCATTCTCCTCCCCTCTTTCAGAGTTCAATGGTTCGATTTGACTGGGTTGAGGGTGGATAACTTCGTGAGTCTTTGATATTCCGTAGGCCTAGTCACGATTTATGCTTAGATACTCACCAATCTTACCCCTAACTTCCCACGAATCAATCGTTCATTCATGCTCTATTGGAGGAGGGTTTCGAGTTGAGACGATATTTCTATTGGAATGACCTCTTGGATTTGTCAACATTTATTTCTCATTTTACTAGCATCAAAACAACTTCACCAAACAACTTCCAACAATCAAAGATTTTACACTTTCTTTCTCTCAAAATCACCTTCCCCTCGATTTACTTCCTTCCCCGTGAAAACGACCTTGGAATAACACCAAATAAAACATGATCCGCGAAAGTCTCCTTGCGCTTGGGGAGCACTTTTGTTCACACATACTCACATTTGAAATCTCATTCATCAACCATTCCGTTGCCCTTTCTTTTGACATCATCCCTAGGAGAATGACATTCCCCTTCATTCATATACTATACATGCTAAAAGGTGATGTTTAGAGGTTAGAAAACAACAAAGAATTTTTATCAAACATTTTTGGCGCCGTTGCCGGGGAAGGCAAGTGTCAAACCAAGAAGGTGATTTCTGGACGACGAAGGTAAGTCTTATGATCTTCATCATGGGCGGATGTACGTTGTTCTGTGTACATAATCTTGTTTGTGTATAATTTTTTTTGTATATATTTTGTTTTATGTGAAAGCGGAACGACCGAAACCGACTGGTTAGACAAAACTTGGCCCCTACCATGAATATTAACCAAGAACAACCCGAGGATGCGAGTGACAATTTTGACAATATAGGTGCAAATCCAAATGTCCAAAGGGGTACAAATCCAAATGTCCAAAGAGGTGGGGGACCATAAGAACCCCAAATACCCTATTCAAGAATGAATTTTTCCCCTCCCGTGAATGAGGGAAATAATTTTTAAATGGATCCCCTGGTGAGGTCAATGAGGGATTTCCTACAACCAACATGAAGCACCACACCATCATGCATCCTCCTTTTAGTCCAAGCTCATCTTTTCATAGTTAAGTCAGGGATGTTGCAACTAATTCCCACATTCAACGGACTTGAAACTCAGAGGAAATAGTTGCCACATTCACACATAAGGGATTTCGAGGAAATAGTTGCAACCTTCCTTCCCAATCATGGGATGGAAGAGATAGCTAGAATGAAATTGTTTCCCTTTTCCCTAAAAGACAAGGCAAAAACGTGACTTATTTCCTTAAGGCCTCGAACCATCACATCGTGGAGCCAAATGATTTCTGAGTTTTTGAACAAATTCTTTCTGGTGCATAAAACCACCGCCCTAAAAAAGCAAATTCAAAACTTTTTGGAAAAGCCCAATGAGTAATTCTATCATGTTGGGAGAGGTACAAGGAATTGCTACAATCCCTTCCACATCATGGCTTTGAACCATGGCAATTGGTGAGTTTCTTTTATGAAGGAATCACACCGGGCCATCGACAGTTCATTGACATGATGTGTAATTGGGAGTTTTTGAACAAAGACCTTGATGAGGCCTTAGATTACTTTGATACATTGGCACAAAATGTACAATCATGGGACATTACAAATCCTACCGATGTACCAAGGTCTTCTCCTCAAAAGAGTGGCCAAACTCAAGGGGGAGGGATTTATGATTTGAGAGACCGGGAAGACTTGTTTTCAAAAATTGACAAATTGTCAAGGAAAGTTGAGAGTCTTGAAGTCAATAAGAGACACAAGGTGTCTAATGTGTCACGAACCGATGAGGGTTGTTCAATTTGCGAATGTATGGAGCATTCCCTATCGGATTACCCAAATATTCTGACCCTTAAAGAAGCGTACCATGAACAAGTCCATGTCTTCAACCAAACGAGGCAATCATTTTCTCCCAATTCGAATACTTACAATGCGGGTTGGAGTAATCACCCAAATTTTAGTTGGAGAAATGAAAATCTCATTCCTCATAGTTCAAGTGCATATGCATCTCCCATGCCTCCCAAGCAAAACCAATACCATGGCCAAGGACAAGCATCTAGCTCTCAATACCCCTGAACCAATCCACAAGGGTATTCGTCAAACCCACCACCACAGAATTTTTCACCAAATCTACCTCCACAAAGTTTTTCTCAAGGACCATCCAATCCATCCACATACCAACCTCCTCACAAAAGGAATTTGAAGGATATGGTTCATTCCTTCATTCAAAGCCAAACCGCTATCAATAACCAAAATGCCACAGCCATCAATGATGTAAGAGCCCAACTCACAAAGTTGACAAACTCCATAGGGGCATCTCAACAAGAAAATGGGAAGTTCCCAAAGGGTCAACACCTTTTGAGTCATCGAAACCTTCGAGAGAGAGTTGCGAGCAACTCAAAGCTGTCACCACCCTCCGCAGTGGCAAAGAAATTGACAAAACCATTTTACCAATGGTCTTAGCCAAGACCACATTGCCAAAAGAAAAAGATATCTCGAGAGACGCCGACAAGAGTGAGGTGAAGATTTACATTCCACTCCTTGACGTTATTAAGCAAATTTCATCATGTGCTAAGATTTTAAAGGACTTATGCACGATGAAGAGGAAACTGAATGTCCACAAGAAAGCATTCCTCACCAAGCAAGTGAGCTTAATATTGAGGACCAACACTCCTCCCAAATTCAAAGACCCCGGTTGTCCAACCATAGTCATCACCATTGGAAATTATCGAGTGGAGCAAGCACTCCTCGATTTGAGGGCAAGTGTGAATCTTCTCCCCTACTCGATGTACCAACAATTACAGCTTGAGGAGTTGAAGCCTACCTCAATCACACTTTAATTGGCGAATCGTAGTATCCGTACACCAAGGGGAGTAGTTGAGGAGGTCTTAGTTCAAATTGATAAATTTTACTTCCCTGTCGATTTCATTGTGCTTGATACACACCCTGCTACAAACCTTAGCTCCCAAATTCTCGTAAGTCTTGGAAAATCCTTCCTTGCTACATCTAATGCTGTGATAAATTGCAGGAACGATCTAATGAAGTTGGCATTTGGGAATATGACAATGGAGTACAATGTATTTAACTTGGCAAAGCAACCAGGAGATGATGAGGAAGTAAGTGAGGTCAATAGAATCGACACTTTGGTTGAGGAGCACTTGGAGCTGGAGGGGATATTGAAATTCAAGGAAGAAGGAATTATGGATCTTGAGAATTATGATGAGCAAGAGGAGGTAGAAGATTTGAAAGGGATGGAAAGGTGGATCCCTACATTCGAAGAGTTACCCCATTGAGAAAAGAAAATTTTTTCGTCGGATGAACAAAAGCCCAACTTGGAGTTGAAGCCCTTGCCCACCCATTTGAAGTACGCCTATCTTGGGGAAGGTGAAATATTTTCGGTGGCCATTAGCTCTACATTGAACATGGAAAAAGAAAAAGAACTCTTGGAGGTGTTGAGAAAACATAAAGGAGCAATTGAGTGGACCATTGCGGATATCAAGGGGATAAGCCCTCTCATTTGCACCCACCGCATATATCTTGAGGAGGATTTCAAACCTTCTCGACAACCACAAAGGCGGTTGAATTAAGAATGATGAGAATGAGCTTATACCTACAAGAGTAATCACCAAATAGAGGGTGTGCATTGATTACCGAAAGCTGAATGCTTGCACAAGAAAAGACCACTTCCCATTGCCATTCCTCGATCAAGTTCTAGAACGAGTAGCGGGGCATCTATTCTACTATTTTTTAGCTGGATACTCCGGCTACAATCAGATTAAGATTATTTTGGAGGATCAAGAGAATACCACTTTCACGTGCCCCTATGGTACTTTTGCCTACCGCCGTATGCCATTTGGACTGTGCAATACTCTAGGGACTTTTCAACGCTGTATGATGGAAATATTTAGTGACATGGTGGAAAAGATAGTGGAGGTCTTTATGGACGACTTTTTTGGTGTTTGGGGATTCATTCGAGGGATGTTTGGCAAACTTAGATAAAGTTCTAACAAAATGTGAGGAGAAGAATCTAGTCTTGAATTGGGAAAAGTGTCACTTTATGGTGACAGAAGGAATTGTGCTAGGCCATATAGTTTCGGCAAGGAGTATTGAAGTCGATAAATCCAAGGTGAAGGCCATCTCCAACCTCCCGACGACAAGAGCCATCAAAGGCATCTAATCATTTTTGGGCCATGCAGGTTTTTATCGTCGATTCATAAAGAATTTCAGTGCATTGGCCCGACCCTTGACCAACCTGTTGTCTAAGGAGGTCCCATTTAAGTGGTTGGATGATTGTGAGGCATCCTTTAAAAAACTTAAAAGCATGCTAGTCACACCTCCGATCATGCGACCACCTAATTGGGATCTACCTTTTGAGCTCATGTGCAAAGCGAGTGATTACGCGGTCGGCGCAATGCTCGGTCAAAGGGAAGAAAATAGACCATATGTGATACACTATGCTAGCAAAACATTTAATGAGGCTCAGATGAATTACACTACCACCGAGAAAGAATTGCTAGCAATAGTGTTTGCCTTAGATAAATTTTGTGCTTACATCATTGGTTCGCATATTGTTGTCTTTACTGGTCACTCTAATTTAAAGTATTTGTTGTCTAAGCAGGATGCAAAACTGAGACTCATTAGGTGGATACTCCTCCTACAAGAATTCGACTTGACGATCAAGGACAAGAAAGGAGTTGAGAACGTGGTGGCGGATCATTTATCCCGGCTTGTGGTGCAAGAGGCCAATGAGCACATTCCTATCCCCGACTTTTTCCCTGATGAACATTTGTTGTCAATTCATTCTGTATGTCCTTGGTATGTTGATATATGTAACTATCGTGCAACAGGATAGACACCACCGCAATGGAGTCTAGAAGATCGAAGACGATTTATGGCGGATGTGAAGTACTTCTACTTCGACAACCCGTATTTGTTCAAGTACTGCCCCGACCAAATCATGAGGAGATGCGTACCTGAAAATGAACAGCGGGACGTCCTTGTATTTTTCCATTCACAAGCTTGCGGTGGACATTTCTCAGCGAAAAAGACTTCGGCAAAATTCTTCAATCAGGTTTTTACTGGCCCTCTCTTATCAAAGATTGTCTTTCATTTTGTAAGGGATGCGATAAATGCCAACGGTTGGGTAGTGTGACCCAAAGAAACATGATGACCCTTTCACCAATACTTGTCATAGAAATATTCGACTATTGGGGCATCAACTTCATAGGTCCTTTCCCTATGTCATTTGGTTATTTGTACATCCTCCTGGCAGTGGACTATGTGTCCAAATGGGTGGAGGCTATCCCGACCAAGACTAATGACCACCGGGTCGTAGTCAAGTTTCTCAAGGAGAACATCTTTTCGAGGTTTGGGATGCCTCGTTCAATAATAAGTGATGGTGGATCACATTTCTGTAATAGGCCATTTGTATCTCTAATGTTCAAATATGGCGTCACTCATAAAGTATCCACTACCTATCACCCACAAACAAATGGCCAAGCCGAGCTAGCCAATAGGGAGATCAAGAAAATTCTAGAAAAAATGGTTAACCTAAACAGGAAGGATTGGTCCGATAGATTGATCGATGCCCTTTGGGCATACCGCACTGCCTTTAAAACTATTTTGGGCATGTCTCCCTACCGGCTTGTCTATGGAAAGGCCTGCCACCTATCAATCGAAATGGAACACAAGGCCTATTGGGCCATTAAGACTTTAAATTTTAATTTGAGAATGGTCGGTGATCGTAGAAAGTTAGAGCTGAATGAGTTGGAAAAGATTCGACGAGAAGCGTATGAGAGCTCCAAAATCTCAAAAGAAAGGGCCAAAATCTTTCATGATAACTCCATCGTGAGGAAATCATTTGAGCCCAGGCAAAAAGTACTCTTATACAATTCTCGCCTCTCCATTTTCCAAGGCAAACTCCGATCCCGTTGGGATGGCCCCTATCTTGTCAAAGTGGCCTACCCCAACGGAGCTGTGGATGTCCAAAATCCCGAAAATGCCAAACATTCAAGGTCAATGGCCAAAGACTTAAGCCATTTTTTGGGGGCTTTGAAGAACAAGTGATGGAGGAGAATTCGATGGATCCGGTATACCCGGAAGTTGTGGAGGAATAATTAGTTTTTTTTCTGCTTTTCAATGTACAGGTTTTTATTTACTTACTTTACTTTTATTCCATGTTAATTATGTTATTTTGTCGTATAGTTTTGTTCTTCTTAGTCGCAGATATTGGTGTTTTTGTCAAAGCTCAAGTGCGAGGTGTTCTCTAACCCTACTAATCTTTTTACTGTCCGTCATTGAATATCATATTTTTTTTTCATTGAGGACAATGCATGAATCAAGTTGGGGGCTGAGGTTGCACTATTTGCATCTTACACCAATGTTTGTGGGAATATTCTGCGTGGATATTCGCGTCTACCAACACTCGCGCTTGTTGAAACTAAAAAAAAAAGTGAGAATATTCCGCGCGGATATGCGGCTGCCAACACTCAAAAAAAAATAAAAAATAAAATAAAAAATGGGATGTCTTTATAAGGTTTTTAAAAAAAAATTTCTCACATCCACCGGTGATTGGTCTCCACTTCTTCTTCCCTTCTTTTTTCTTCTTTTTTCCTCTTTTCTTCTTCTTCTTCTTCTTCTTCTTCTTCGTTCTCTATAAAAACAACCCACCCCCTGCAAATCCATGACCATATACACCAACGACCCAGTCCTTTGTTTAATAATTTGTCTTATATGTTTGTATTTGTTCATGGGTGCTTTTTTCTGCTCACCCTTAGGGTGAGGGGTTTCTAGCCTAACCCAAATCTCCCTCGAGTTGGTTAATTGTTGAGTTTTGTTGTTGGTTTCGGCAACTAAACAGATCTCTACACCCACCGTCTTTCCCTCTTTCCTCGTCTTCTTTTTCTTCTTATTTCTATTGTGCTATTCTCTATAACACAACCCAACTCCCAACAATCCCATGACCATATTCCCCGAATACCCAGTCATTTGTCTCATGATCGGCATTTGTTTACTCTATTTGTACATGGCTCTTCTTCTTCTGCCTGCATTTAAAATCAAGGGATTTCCTCCTAGCGAAAACCCAGATCTGCGTAGAGAAGATTAATTTGTGTATTTTTTTGTAGGTTTCGACAGTTGAATAGATCTCTACCCTACAACTTGATCTCCAAACTCCACACACTGGTAAATTCAAAATATTTGGGACAATGTTCGGTTTAGGTTGGGGGGTGTGATCTACGATTTCAGTTTGTTATAGTTTCATATTGTTTAAAAAAAAAAAAAAAAGATTGTTCTAGATTGCGTATTTTTACAGCATTTTTCCTTATATTTCATGATCACATCAAATGCAGCTTCAATCGTCTTTATGATTGGCAAACATTAAAGAACCAGATAGTGAGTCTTAAAGCATAGAAAGCATGGATGTTAAAAATTTTGGTTTAGTTTAGGAGTCTTGCGCACATTTTCATCTGATGTGCATGTTGTGATCATGAAAAAAGCAAAAGTAGTCAGAAAAATTGAAATCTAAGAAGCACAAGAAAAACCATTGTGTGGCAGAAGTACTTTTGCTAAACGTCGTCGTGCCAAACGGCTGGGCGCTTGTAAACAATGTGGCAGGTGTTTTCACATGAAAAAATACAATCACTGTTCTGAACCAATTTTGGGTCGTGCAACCGATCGATTAAACTGGATAGTATATGGGCAGAGTAAGGATTTTCTTCACACGCCATCTTATACCAGTCCGGGACTTACACGTTATGTGCAACAAGAAGTGGAAATGGTCACTAATAATGACATAGACACAAGCGATGACTCGGATTAAATTTTCACTAATAATGACAAAGTAGTGGAAAAATGTGTTTTGGGGATGAAGGTTAATGGTCCGAATTTTTTTTGTGTAAATATTTATTTATGTACAAAGTCTTTTTGTTGAAATAAAGATGTGGGCCGAGTAAGGATTGTCCTAAAATGCCAACCTGGAGCGTAGGTAGGGACTTATCCTGAGACGCCATAGTTTTCCAAGTTCAATGTGTGTATTTAGTTTTTTTTCAATTTTCATAGATAAATGTGTATGTAAATAACTTTGATTTTTATTCGAGTGAAAAAAAAATCGTATTTCCTTGAAAAATGGTATTTTCTTTATGCTTAAGTGTCAAATGTACATTGGTATTTGTTAATCTTAAGGTACAGAATGACCAGACTCGAAAATAGAATTATAATATAACTGACATTCTTTGGAAACCTGACATAACCAGTGGAGATAACGAAGAATACCATGGTAAGTTTTGAGCCTTGCGATACTTTCTGAAAGGCAATCAACATTTACTCAAGTAAACTCTTTCACTTTCAATTGTTGAATAATCTCATTAAACTTGCTTTGATTAAATGCAACTAAAGTAATCTATTGACATATCCCACAGGGAACCTTTGCATGCGACATATACATAGGCATATACTTGAGAAATGATTTTAGGGCATCTTTGAGTTGATTTTGAGCCTTAGTCATTGCTTCTACGAAATTATATCCCTAGTTAGCCATGTTTAAGCCTTCAATGAATGATGATTTATTTTTGAAAAAAACTCATATGATAACCGAGCCACAAGAAAATACACTTAACATACCTTGCTATCCATTTTCGCACCCTTTTATAAATCAGTATGACATAGAAAGGCAAGAAAAACATAAAAGAATATGGTGGCTACTGTTCAATGAAGAATTGGTGAAAAAAAAATAGGGAATTGCCAATAAAGTGAAAAATGAGAAAAAAATGAAAGAAAGAAATACCATTTCTAGGCAAAAAATTAAAAAGTAAGAAAGAGGTGTGCTACACTACATTAAAAAGGGAATAACTTTTGAATACCATTGACGTCATTTCGTTAGCCACTGACCTCTGGCCACATTACAACCTATACAAAGTCCTAATTGATCTCAAGTCTGATGCATGTGTGTGTTGTCGACCGAAAACTGGGGTATGTTAAATAGTATTTCTTTAATTGCATTGATATTCTTCCATGAAATTATACCAAGAACATGATTAGTCTACTTTCTTAAGACTTTCACTCCCTTTCTAACTGTGCATGTGATTCTTCGATTGACCATCCTCTGATCACATGCCCTTTGAGAGACAAGTCACTATAATCGGAGTGAATTTTTTGCTAAGAGCATTCTAAGAGAGGTTTGAGACATCAAAGCTATCCATGGAAGGTGATAAAGTGGAATATTTGTTATATAACAATTCTTGCAACTAGAATGATCATTCCTACTACATAGGGAATTCCAAATACCAATGTAACAAGTGTTTATTTTTGTATAAAGTATGTACTAATGACAGAGAACTGTTCGGGAAATAATTCAAAATTAAGGGATGTGTGTCTCAACGATTCTGTTGCTAACTTATTCTAATCTTAAATATACACATCTTTTAATTGGAGTTTGTAGGTAGCTTCACTGAAAACTTTCATGAGACAAAACTCGTCCACTAGGGATCACCTAGGGGTTTAACGGCTTGTTGCATATGCTAAATGCAATCGTGTTATCTACGAAAGTGATTTTATTTTGTTATGTTGTTATTTATTACTAGGGACTAGTAATGTTTAGGTTGGGGGGTATTATTAATCCTAATTAAGGCATAATTTAATAGGTAATTTGTGCTAGTTGAATAAAGTAAACTAGTCAAAATAAATCAAATTAGAGTTAATGTGTGAATAAAGGATAATGCATTAATTGTTGTTCTTTTCAGGATTTTGTACGTCAAAGCTACAAACTACTGGGGAGCCAATTGCATTAAATCTACAAACTACTGGGGTGTCAATTATCAAAGCTCAAAACAAAGGAGGATCAAAGAATTCAAGGCCACCTAACAAGACTTTCATGCCACCTAACCAAAGTAAAAAAGACCACCTAAATAAGATTCAAAACCACCTAACAAGACTTTCACCCTCCCTTGTTGCCTATAAATACCACCCCTTAGGACTTGTAAAGCATTCATCTTTTGGTAGTGGAAAACCCTCCAAAAATATTATTGTTTTCCTTATTGCTTATTGTTTTCTTTAAGTATTGTTTTCTTTTATTGTATTATTGTTTTCTTTTAATTTACTGCTTTCTTTTACTTTAAGTATTGCTTTCTTTTATTGTGTTATTGCTTTCTTTTATTTCTATTGCTTGAGCTTCCTTCTTCCCTTTGAGGAGTGAAACTCTTCCACTTTTCTAGAGCTTTACCAAAGCCGTGAAGGGTGGAACGTGATTCACTCATTCTTTGTCGAATATCACCTTTGTAAAAGAATGAGTGAATCACGTTCCACCCTTCACGGCTTTGGTAAAGCTCTAGAAAAGTGGAAGAGTTTCACTCTTCTAAGCAAAGAAGGAAGCTCAAGCAATGGAAATAAAAGAAAGTAATAACACAATAAAAGAAAACAATACTTAAAGTAAAAGAAAGTAATAATACAATAAAAGAAAGCAATACTTAAAGAAAGCAATAAGCAATAAGGAAAGCAATAATATTTTTGGAGGGTTTTCCACTACTAAAATATGAATGTTTTACAACTCCTAAGGGGTGGTATTTATAGGCAACAATGGAGGGTGAAAGTCTTGTTAGGTGGCTTTGAATCTTATTAGATGGCCTTGAAAAGTTTAGTTTGGTGGCATGAAAGTCTTGTTAGGTGGTCTTGAATCTTGTTAGGTGGCATGAAAATCTTGTTAGGTGGCCTTGAATTCTTTGATCCCCCTTTGTTTTGAGCTTTGATAATTGGCGCCCCAGTAGTTTGTAGCTTTAATGCAATTGGCTCCCTAATAGTTTGTAGCTTTGACGTACAAAACCCTGAAAAGAACAACAATTAATTCATTATCCTTTATTCACACACTAACTCTAATTTGATTTATTTTGACTAGTTTACTTTATTCAACTAACACAATTTACCTATTAAATTATACCTTAATTAGGGTTAATCACACCCCCCAACCTAAACATTACTAGTCCCTAGTAATAAATAACAATATAACAAAATAAAATCACTTTCGTAGATAACACGATTGCATTTAGCATATGCAACAAACCGTCAAACCCCTAGGTGATCCCTAGTGGACGAGTTTTGTCTCGTGAAGATTTCCAGTGAAGCTACCTACAAACTCCAATTAAAAGATGTCTATATGTAAGATCAGAATAAGTTAGCAATAGAATCGTTGAGACACACATCCCTTAATTTTGAATTGTTTCCCGAACACTTCTCTGTCATTGGTACATACTCTATACAAAAATAAACACTTGTTACATTGGTATTTGAAATTTTCTATGTAGTAGGAATGATCATTCTAGTTGCAAGAATTGTTATATAACAAATATTTCACTTTATCACCTTCCATGGATAGCTTTGATGTCTCAAACCTCTCTTAGAATGCTCTCAGCAAAACATTCACTCCGATTATAGTGACTTATCTCTCAAAGGGCATGTGATCAGAGGATGGTCAATCGAAGAATCACATGCACAGTTAGAAAAGGAGTGAAAGTCTTAAAAAATAGACTAATCATGTCTTGGCATAATCTCATGGAAGAATATCAATGCAATTAAAGAAATACTATTTAACATACCCCAGTTTTCGATCGACAACACACACATGCATCAGACTTGAGATCAATTAGGACTTTGTATAGGTTGTAATATGGCCAGAGGTCAGTGGCTAATGAAATGACGTCAATGGTATTCAAAAGCTATCCCCTTTTTAATGTAGTGTAGCACACCTCTTTCTTGCTTTTCGATCTTTTGCCTAGAAATGGTATTTCTTTCTTTCATTTTTTTCTCATTTTTGACTTTCTTGGCAATTCCCTATTTTTTTTTTTTCACCAATTCTTTATTGAATAGTAACCACCATATTCTTTTATGTTTTTCTTGCCTCTCTATGTCATACTGATTTATAAAAGGGTGCCAAAAAATGGATAGCAAGGTATGTTAAGTCTATTTTCTTGTGGCTCGATTATCATATGGGTTTTTTTTTGAAAAGAAATCATCATTCATCGAAGGCTTAAACATGGCTAACTAGGGATATAATTTCGTAGAAGCAATGGCTAAGGCTCAAAATCAACTCAAAGATGCCCTAAAATCATTTCTCAAGTATGTGTCTATGTATATGTCGCATGCAAAGGTTCCTTGTGGGATATATCAATAAATTACTTTAGTTGCATTTAATCAAAGCAAGTTTAATGAGATTATTCAACAATTGAAAGTGAAAGAGCTTACTTGAGTAAATGTTGATTGCCTCTCAGAAAGCATCGCAAGGCTCAAAACTTATCATGGTATTCTTCGTTATCTCCACTGGTTATGTCAGGTTTTCAAAGAATGTCAGTTATATTATAATTCTATTTTCGAGTCTGGTCATTCTGTACCTTAAGATTAATAAATACTAATGTACATTTGACATTTAAGCATAGAAAAAATACCATTTTTCAAGGAAATGCGGCTTTTTTTTTTCACTCGAATAAAAATCAAAGTTATTTACATACACATTTATCTATGAAAATTGAAAAAAAAAAACTAAATGCACACATTGAACATGGAAAACTATGGCGTCTTAGGATAAGTCCCTACCTACGCTACAGGTTGGCATTTTAGGACAATCCTTACTCGGCCCACATCTTTATTTCAACAAAAAGACTTTGTACATAAATAAATATTTACACAAAAAAAATTTGGACAATTAACTTTCATCCTCAAAACACATTTTTCCACAGCTTTGTCATTATTAGTCAAAATTTAATCCGAGTCATCGCTTGTGTCTATGTCATTATTAGTGACACTTTCCACTTCTTGTCGCACATAACGTGTAAGTGTCGAACTGGTATAAGATGACGTATCAAGAAAATCTTTACTCTACCCATACACTATCCAGTTTAATCGATTGGTTGCACGATCAGAAATTGGTTCAGAACACTGATTGTATTTTTTCATGTGAAAACACCTGCCACATTATTTACAAGCACCCAGCCGTTTGGCACGACGACGTTTAGCAAAAGTACTTCTACCACACAATAGTTTTGCTTGTGCTTCTCGGATTTTAATTTTTCTGACTACTCTTGCTTTTCTCATGATCACAGCATGCACATCAGATGAAAATGTGGGCAAGACTCCCGAACTAAACAAAAAAATTTTAACATCCATACTTTTTATGCTTTAAGACTCACTATCTGGTTCTTTAACGTCTACCAGTCACAAAGACGATTGAAGCTATATTTGATGTGATCATGAAATATAAGCAAAAATGTTGTAAAAATACGCAATCCAGAACAATCTTTTTTTTTTTTTTAAATACGAAACTATAACAAATTGGACTCGTAGATCACACCCCCCAACCTAAACCGAACATTATCCCCAATGTTTCGAATTTACTAGTGTGTGGAGTTTGGAGATAAAGTTGTAGGGTAGAGATCTGTTCAACTGTCAAAACCTACAAAGAAAATACACAAATTAATCTTCTCTACGCAGATTTGGGTTTGCGCTAGGACAAAAATCCTTGATTTTAAATGCAAACAGAAGAAGAAGAGTCATGTACAAATAGAATAAACAAATGCCGATTATGAGACAAACGACTGGGTCTTCGGGGAATATGGCCATGAGATTGTTGGGAGTTGGGTCATGTTATAGAGAATAGCACAACAGAAATAAGAAGAAGAAGAAGACGAAGAAAGAGGGAAAGACGATGGGTGTAGAGATCTGTTTAGCTGCCGAAACCAACAAACAAAATACAACAATTAACCAACTCGAGGGAGATTTGGGTTAGGCTGAAAACCCCTCACCCTAAGTGTGAGCAGAAAAATAGCACTCATGAACAAATACAAACATATAAGACAAATTATTAAACAAAGGACTGGGTCGTCAGCGTATATGGTCATGGATTTGCAGGGGGTGGGTTGTTTTTACAGAGAACAGAGAGAACGACGAAGAAGAAGAAGAAGAAAAGAGGAAGAAAGAAGAAAAGAGGAAAGGAAGAAGAAGGGGAGACCAATCACCGGTGGATGGGAGAAAAAACATTTTGAAAACCTTATAAAGGCATCCCATTTTTTATTTTTTTATTTTTTATTTTTATTTTAATTTTAATTTTAATTTTAATTTTTTTAATTTTTTTTGAGTGTCGGCAGCAGCATATCCGCGCGGAATATTCCCACCCTTTTTTTTTTAGTGTCGGCAAGCGCGATTATCGGCAGACGCGAATATCCGCGCGAAATATTCCCACAAACATTGGTGTTAGATGCAAATAGTGTAACCTCACCCCCCAACTTGATTCATGCATTGTCCTCAATGAAACAAAAAATATGATATTCAATGACGGACAGTAAAAAGATTAGTAGGGTTAGAGAACACCTCGCACTTGAGCTTTGACAAAAGCACCAATATCTACGACTAAGAAGAACAAAACTATACGACAAAAGAACATAATTAACATAGAATAAAAATAAAGTAAGTAAATAAAAGCCTATACATTGAAAAGCAAAAAAAAAAACTAATTATTCCTCCACAACTTCTAGGTATACCGGATCCATCAAATTCTCCTCCACCACTTATTCTTCAAAGCCCCCAAAAAATGGCTTAAGTGTTTGGCCATTGACCTTGAATGTCTAGCCATTTTCAGGGTTTTGGACATCCACAGCTCCGTAGGGGTAGGCCACCTTGACAAGATGGGGGTCATCCCAACGGGATCGGAGTTTGCCTTGGAAAATGGAGAGGCGGGAATTGTACAAAAGTACTTTTTGCCCGGGCTCAAATGATTTCCTCACGATGGAGTAATCATGAAAGATTTTGGCCCTTTCTTTTGAGATTTTGGAGCTCTCATACGCACCTCGTCGAATCTCTTCCAACTCATTCAGCTCTAACTTTCTACGATCACCGGCCATTCTCAAATTAAAATTTAAAGTCTTAATGGCCCAATAGGCCTTGTGTTCCATTTCGATTGATAGGTGGCAGGCCTTTCCATAGACAAGCCGGTAGGGAGACATGCCCAAAATAGTTTTAAAGGCAGTGCGGTATGCCCAAAGGGCATCGATCAATCTATCGGACCAATCTTTTCTGTTTGGGTTAACCATTTTTTCTAGAATGTTCTTGATCTCCCTATTGGCTAGCTCGGCTTGGCCATTTGTTTGTGGGTGATAGGTAGTGGATACTTTGTGAGTGACGCCATATTTGAACATTAGAGATGCAAATAGCCTATTACAGAAATGTGATCCACCATCACTTATTATTGAACGAGGCATCCCAAACCTCGAAAAGATGTTCTCCTTGAGAAACTTGACTATGACCTGGTGGTCATTAGTCTTGGTCGGGATAGCCTCCACCCATTTGGACACATAGTCCACTGCCAGGAGGATGTACAAATAACTAAATGACATAGGGAAAGGACCCATGAAGTCGATGCCTCAACAGTCGAATATTTCTATGACAAGTATTGGTGAAAGGGGCATCATATTTATTTGGGTCACACTACCCAACCGTTACGCATCTGCTCATGATTTGGTCGGGGCAGTACTTGAACAAATACGGGTTGTCGAAGTAGAAGTACTTCACATCCGCTATAAATCATCTTCGATCTTCTGGGCTCCATTGCGGTGGTGTCTGTCCTGTTGCAAGATAGTTACATATATCAGCATTCCAAGGACATAAAGAATGAATTGACAGCAAATGCTCATCAAGGAAAAAGTTAGGGATAGGAATGTGCCATTGGCCTCTTGCACCACAAGCGGGGATAAATGATCCGCCACCACGTTCTCAACTCCTTTCTTGTCCTTGATCGTCAAGTCGAATTCTTGTAGGAGGAGTATCCACCTAATGAGTCTCGATTTTGCATCCTGCTTAGACAACAAATACTTTAAAGCAGAGTGACCAGTAAAGACAACAATAGGCAAACCAATGATGTAAGCACGGAATTTATCAAAGGCAAACACTACTGCTAGCAATTCTTTCTCGGTGGTAGTGTAATTCATCTGAGCCTCATTAAGTGTTTTGCTAGCATAGTGTATCATATATGGTCTATTTTCCTCCCTCTGACCGAGCACTGCGCCGACCGCGTAATCACTCGCGTCGCACATGAGCTCAAAAGGTAGATCCCAATTGGGTGGTCGCATGATCGGAGGTGTGACTAGCATGCTTTTAAGTTTTTTAAAGGATGCTTCACAATCATCCGACCACTCAAATGAGACCTCCTTAGATAGCAGGTGGGTCAAGGGTCGGGCCAATGCACTGAAATTCTTTATGAATCGACGATAAAAACCTGCATGGCCCAAAAATGACCGGATGCCTTTGATGGCTCTTGGCCTCAGGAGGTTGGAGATGGCCTCCACCTTGAATTTATCGACTTCAATACCCCTTGTCGAAACTATATAGCCAAGCACAATTCCTTTCGTCACCATAAAGTGACACTTTTCCCAATTCAAGACTAGATTTTTCTCCTCACATCTTGTTAGAACTTTCTCCAAGTTTGCCAAACATCCCTCGAATGAATCCCCAAACACCAAAAATTCGTCCATAAAGACCTCCACTATCTTTTCCACCATGTCACTGAAAATTCCCATCATACAACGTTGAAAAGTCCCCGGAGCATTGTACAGTCCAAATGGCATGCGACAGTAGGCAAAGGTACCATAGGGGCCCGTGAAAGTGGTCTCCTCTTGATCCTCCAAAGCAATCTCAATCTGATTGTAACCGGAGTATCCATCTAAAAAATAGTAGAATAGATGCCTCGCTACTCGTTCTAGAACTTGATCGAGGAATGGCAATGGGAAGTGGTTTTTTCTTGTGCAAGCTTTCAGCTTTCGGTAATCAATGCACACCCTCCATCCGGTGATTACTCTTTTAGGTATAAGCTCATTCTCATCATTCTCAACCACCGTAACTCCAGATTTCTTAGGTACTACTTACGTGGGGCTAACCCACTTACTATCGACAATTGAAAAAATGATCCCCTCATCCCTCACCACCTCTTTCATGATGGGATTCAACCGCCTTTGTGGTTGTCGGGAAGGTTTGAAATCCTCCTTAAGATATATGCGGTGAGTGCAAATGAGAGGGCTTATCCCCTTGATATCCGCAATGGTCCACCCAATTGCTCCTTTATGTTTTCTCAACACCTTCAAGAGTTCTTTTTCTTATTCCATGTTCAATGTAGAGCTAATGACCACCGGGAATATTTCACCTTCCCCAAGATAGGCGTACTTCAAATGGGTGGGCAAGGGCTTCAACTCCAAGTTGGGCTTTTATTTATCCGACGAAAAAATTTTCTTTTCTCGATGGGGTAACTCTTCGAATGTAGGGATCCACATTTCCATCCCTTTCAAATCTCCTACCTCCTCTTGCTCATCATAATTCTCAAGATCCACAATTCCTTCTTCCTTGAATTTCAATATCCACTCCAGCTCCAAGTGCTCTTCAACCAAAGTGTCGATTCTATTGACCTCACTTACTTCCTCATCATCGCCCGATTGCTTTGCCAAGTTGAATACATTGTCCTCCATTGTCATATTCCCAAATGCCAACTTCATTAGACCATTCATGTAATTTATCACGGCATTAGATGTAGCAAGGAAGGGTCTTCCAAGTATTACGGGAATTTGGGAGCTAAGGTTTGCAGCAGGGTGTGTATCAAGCATAATGAAATCGACAGGGAAGTAAAATTTATCAATTTGAACTAAGACATCCTCAACTACTCCCCTTGGTGTACGGATACTACGATCCGCCAATTGAAGTGTGATTGAGGTAGGCTTCAACTCCTCAAGCTGCAGCTGTTGGTACACCGAGTATGGGAGAAGATTCACACTTGCCCCCAAATCGAGGAGTGCTTGCTCCACTCGATAATTTCCAATGGTGATGACTATGGTTGGACAACTGGGGTATTTGAATTTGGGAGGAGTGTTGGTCCTCAATATTGAGCTCACTTACTCGGTGAGGAATGCTTTCTTGTGGACATTCAATTTTCTCTTCACCGTGCATAAGTCCTTTAAAATCTTAGCACATGATGGAATTTGCTTGATGGCGTCGAGGAGTGGAATGTAAATCTTCACCTCACTCTTGTCGGTGTCACCCGAGATATCTTTTTCTTTTGGCAATGTGGTCTTGGATGAGACCGTTGGTAAAATAGTTGTGAATTTCTTTGCCACTGCGGAGGGTGGTGACAGCTTTGAGTTGCTCGTAACTCTCTCTCGAAGGTTTCGATGACTCAACAAGGTGTTGACCCCTAGGGTTCTCTTGTGGTTGAGCGGGGAACTTTCCCTTTTCTTGTTGAGATGCCCCTATGGAGTTTGTCAACTTTGTGAGTTGGGCTCTTACAACATTGATGGATGTGGCATTTTGGTTATTGATGGCGGTTTGGCTTTGAATGAATGAATGAACCATATCCTCCAAATTCCTTTTGTGAAGAGGTTGGTATGTGGATGGATTGGACGGTCCTTGAAAAAAACTTTTGTGGAGGTGGATTTGGTGAAAAATTCTATGGTGGTGGGTTTGACGAATACCCTTGTGGATTGGTTCGGGGGTATTGTGAGCTAGATGCTTGCCCTTGGCCATGGTATTGGTTTTGCTTGGGAGGCATGAGAGATGCATATGCACTTGAACCATGGAGAATGGGGTTTTCATTTCTCCAACTAAAATTTAGGTGGTTACTCCAACCCGGATTGTAAGTATTCGAATTGGGAGAAAATGATTGCCTCGTTTGGTTGAAGGCATGGACTTGTTCATGGTACGCTTCTTTAAGGGTCGAAATGTTTGGGCAATCCGATAGGGAATGCTCAATATATTCGTAAATTGAACAACCCTCCTCGGTTCATGACACATTAGACACCTCGTGTCTCTCATTGACTTCAAGACTCTCAACTTTCCTTGACAATTTAGCAATTTTTGAAAACAAGTATTCCCGGTCTCTCAAATCATAAATCCCTTCCCCTTAAGTTTGGCCACTCTTTTGAGGAGAAGACCTTGGTACATCGGTGGGATCTATAATGTCCCATGATTGTGCATTTTGTGCTAATGTATCAAAGTAATTTAAGGCCTCATCAGGGACTTTGTTCAAAAACTCCTTATTACACATCATGTCAATGAACTGTCGATGGCCCGGTGTGATTCCTTCATAAAAGAAACTCACCAATTGACATGGTTCAAAGCCATGATGTGGAAGGGATTGTAGTAATTCCTTGTACCTCTCCCAACATTGATAGAATTGTTCATTGGGCTTTTTCAAAAAGTTTTGAATTTGCTTTTTTAGGGCGGTGATTTTATGCACCGGAAATAATTTGTTCAAAAACTCATAAATTATTTAGCTCCACGATGTGATGGTTCGAGGCCTTAAGGAAATAAATCACATTTTTGCCTTGTCTTTTTGGGAAAAGGGAAACAATTTCATTCTAGCTATCTCTTCCATCCCATGATTGGGAAGGAATGTTGCAACTATTTCCTCAAAATCCCTTATGTGTGAATAGGGGCTCTAAGTTTCAAGTCCGTTGAACGTGGGAATTAGTTGCAACATCCCCAGCTTAACTATGAAAAGATGAGCTTGGACCGGAAGGAGGATGCATGATGGTGTGGTCCTTCATGTTGGTTGTAGGAAATCCCTCATTGACCTCACCGGGGGATCCATTTGAAAATTATTCCCCTCATTCACGGGAGGGGGAAAATTCATTCTCGGATTGGGTATTTGGGGTTCTTGTGGTCCCCCACCCCTTTGGACATTTGGATTTGCACCCCTTTGGACATTTGGATTTGCACCTATATTGTTAAAATTGTCACCCGCATCCTCGGGTTGTTCTTGGTCAATATTTATGGTAGGGGCCAAGTTTTGTCTAACAAGTCGGTTTCGATCGTTCTGCCTCCACATAAAACAAAATATATACAAATAAAATTATACATAAATAAGATTATGTACATAGAACAACGTACCTCTGCCCATGATGAAGATCATGGGACTTACCTTTGTCGTCCGAAAATCACTTTCTTGGTTTGACACTTGCCTTCCCCGGCAACGGCGCCAACAATGCTTGATAAAAATTCCTTGTTGTTTCCTAACCTCTAAACATCACCTTTTAGCATGTATAGTATATGAATGAAGGGGAGTGTCACTCTCCTAGGGATGATGTCAAAAGAAAGGGCAACGGAATGGTGGATGAATGATATTTCAAATGTGAGTATGTGTGAACAAAAGTGCTCCCCAAGCGCAAGGAGACTTTCGCGGATTGTGTTTTACTTGGTGGTATTCCAAGGTCGTTTCCACCGGGAAGGAAGTAAACCGAGGGGAATGTGGTTTTGGGAGAAAAAAAGTGTAAAATTTTTAATTGTTGGAAGTTGTTTGATGAAGTTGTTTTGATGCTAGTAAAATGAGAAACAAATGTTGGCAAATCCAAGAGGTCACTCCAATAGGAATCCCGTCTCAACTCGAAACCCTCCTCCAATAGAGCATGAATTAACAATTGATTCGTGGGAAGCTAGGGGTAAGATTAGTGAGTATCTAAGCATAAACCATGACTAGGCCTACAAAATATCAAAGACTCACCAAGTTATCCATCCTCAACCCAGTCAAACCGAACCATTGAACTCTGAAATAGGGGAGGAGAATGAGTTGAATGGTATACCTAAGTGAAGGTTCCTCTTGGTTTTTCCAATTAAAAGATTTAGTTATTCATGCTTAAAATAAAGACAACAATATGATGAGAAGAAATTATGAATAAATAAAGACTAGAGCTAAGCATAAACGAAATGCATAAATATAACTTCCGGATAATCACCTCTTACTAAAGATTGGATGAGAAACTACTCACTCTTCATGGCTTTGCTAAAGCTAGTAAAATGAGTGATGCTCATCCCTCCAAGTAGAAGAGTTACAAGGTAAAACACTTTACACAAGGAGCCGATCTTCGACAAAGAATCAGTGAATCACGTTCCACCCTTCACGGCTTTGGTGAAGCTCTAGAAAAGTGGAAGATTTTCACTTCTCTAAGGGAAGAAGGAAGCTTAAGCAATGGAAATAAAAGAAAGCAATAACACAATAAAAGAAAGCAATACTTAAAGTAAAAGAAAGTAGTAAATTAAAAGCAAGCAATAATACAATAAAAGAAAGCAATAATATTTTTGGAGGGTTTTCCACTACCAAAAGATGAATGCTTTACAACTCCTAAGGGGTGGTATTTATAGGCAACAACGGAGGGTGAAAGTCTTGTTAGGTGGCCTTGAAAAGTCTTGTTAGGTGGTCTTGAATCTTGTTAGGTGGCATGAAAGTCTTGTTAGGTGGCCTTGAATGCTTTGATCCCCCTTTGTTTTGAGCTTTGATAATTGGCACCCCAGTAGTTTGTAGCTTTAATGCAATTGGCTCTCCAGTAGTTTGTAGCTTTAACGTACAAAACCCTGAAAAGAACAACAATTAATGCATTATTCTTTATTCACACACTAACTCTAATTTGATTTATTTTGACTAATTTATTTTATTCAACTAATACAATTTACCTATTAAATTATGCCTTAATTAGGGTTAATCAATACGTTCATGGCCAACGGTCGCATCTACAAGCTGATCGACCTTTGACAATGGATACTCATCCTTGGGACATGCTTTATTTGTGTCTGTGAAATCCATACAAACTCGTCATTTCCCTCCTTTTTTCTTCGCGCACACCGTGTTGGATAACCATTGGGGGAACTACATTTCTTTGATGGAGCCCACCCCTAGCAGCTTGTCCACCTCCTCATCTACTTCCTTTGCATGATAGGGCACCATTCTTCGAGCTGTCTGTCTTACATGTTTGAAGGACAGGTCCACATGAAGCTAATGAGTCATTATCTTGGCACTTATTCCCGTTATCTTGGTTTGGGTCCTTGCAAACACATCGGCATTTTGGCATAATAAACTTATCATGTCAGACTTCTCGATGCCTCCTAGTGATGCCCCTATTAAAAAGAATCTCTCATTGTCATCGAGATTCAGAAGAACTTTGACCAGGGCCTCCGTGGAGCGATCAACTGGTTTCGTAACAAGGTCATCCACACTAGGCAGACTGAACTGTGATTGTTATTTAACCACCACTATCTCGGGATCGCGCTCTTGAGCTCGGCCACTGACCCCAGTCTTTATTGTTGCGTAAATATAACTTTTCAACGATGTTTAATTGCCACGAATCTCCATGACACCTCTCAGGGTAGAAAACTTTATCTTCTGATGATAAGATGAATGCACCGCTTTCATCGCATACAACCATGTCCTGCCCATGATGGCATTATATGGCGAATCAGAGTCTATCACTACAAATTCTACTGGGATGGTAACGGCCCTGTCATTAACCGTTAGAGTGATATTCCCGAGGGAAGGGCGCAAGAACTGTTGAAACCAATGAGGGGGATCCTCACTGGTTTCAAGTCCTTCTAGGTGAACCCCATCTTGCAAAAAAGATTGTCATACATCACTTCGAACAAGCTACCCAAGTCAACTTAGATCCTTTTGACATCAAACTTGTCAACTCGAAGTGTGATTACCAAAGCATCGTCATGCAGGAGCAATAACCCACCAAGGTTAGCATCAAAAAAGTGGATGACCTTGACGTCAGTGAGTGGCCTTTTAGACGATTGCTCCTTACACCTGCTCTCCTCCACTTTCACTACTTGTGAGACCCTCTTGAGGTCTGCCCGTAGGGAATTATACGTAGGTTTCTCAACTGTGCAAGTGTGAATTACTTCAATCAAGGTTGCTGCTTCTTGGGACGCGTCGGCTCCTTCTCCCGTTGAGTCTCTCGCTGGCTTCTTTTTAATGAACTCCCCGAGGTGCCCATCTTGGACCAATTGCTCGAGAAAAGACTTGTACACTCTACAATATTTAGTTAAATGCCCTACATCTTGATGATAAGAACACCAAGAAGTCAAATCCCTCGATGATGGGTCTCCATACAACTTCAACGACCACTTAAAAAAGGGCTTCTCCTTTATCTTATGCAACATCTTGTAAATGGGTTCTTTAAAGACTGTGTTTACTCCTTGAAAGGACAAATAACTCAGAGGTGGGATGGGTGGCCCGCTCCTTGCAGGTGGTTCCTTTTCCCTCTTTCTTGGCACTAGGGCCCTATTCTCGAGCACTATAGACTATTCCTCTAATCTGGCGTACATGTTTATCCAAGCCATCAGGTCTTTCATGTCATTCGGGCCCCACTTAGTCAGGGATCTATATAGGTCGGTGTCTCAGGACATTCCCAACCAAAATGTTGTTGCAGCCATGACTTCTGAGCATGCATCAACCTCGTTAACTTCCTCCTAGTACCTAATTGCGTATTGTCGAAGGGGCTCTCCACTCCTCCTTTTGAGTGTTAGCAATGTGTTGATGTCTTTTGGCCTTTTACAACTGGTAATGAATCGAGCTCAGTCATTTACTTCCATGACTTGATACTCTCAGGAGTCAAGTTCTCATACCACTTCATCGTGGTGTCCCCCAAGCTCATGGGAAAAATTAGGCACAATAATCTCTGATCAGTTTCATAAAGTGACATCAACTACTTGTACTGTCGTAGATGGCTTCAAGATCTGCTCTCCCATCATAAACCTTGAATCAGGGGACAGTGAACTTCTTGGACATCTCTACTCCCAAATTGTCCAAACGAACGGGGAGACGATCTGCTTACCCTTGTCTTCATCTCCCTCGGGATAGGGTCTTCGGTGCTTGGAGGTCCTCTCGGGGCCTCACTTTTTTTGGCCCCCTCGCAATGAACTCTATGTGAGACTCAGTCACCGCGGCACCCTTTGACAATCTATGGTGGAGATCCCACCGAGACAGGCCTGTCCGGTGGTGGTCCCTTTCTAATCTTTCCTCGGGAGTAGGCATTCCTCAACTACAAGGGTTGCGCGTCTCTTCCGTGCACCTGCGTAAACTCCTCTCGGGCACAACTAGCCTTTCGCCCTGGGAATCACCTCGACTGATACTTTGGTCTTCACGCTTACTGCTTGCCAACTAGCACTCCCTAATCGCTAAAAATCTTTAAGGCGGTCCTGCTCCTTGGCATTATGTTTCTCAAGTTGCCTAAGACAGTTTCCCAGCTATTTTTTCATCAACTCAACGATTTCACGAGCCAAAATGCCCTGCTCCCCGAGGCCTTAATCCACAAGGAACATTCGTTGTGCAGCATACTCGCCTCCCTCTAACTGGCTCAAGGAATCTGACTTAATGACAGCTGGGAGCGAGGTAGCCTCTGCGTTTCTCACGTTCAAGTTTCCCCCCCAGCACCTTGAAATCGTGTGTTCACCATGATGAAATCATTACGAGAACAACTCGTATGCTTACCACAAACAGCGCCAAATTACACGGGAGAGTTCCTGCAATGAATAAAGGTAGCGATCCTCTCGACAATGAACCTGAAACCACCAATATGTCAAAAAAGGGGTCGGGTGAACACCCGACTTATCCCCTTCAAAGCTTAAGTCAGTAGGCGTTGGAAGCTTTAGCAGAACGTTTCTCTTTTTTTAGTTTAGTTTTGTGTACATTTGTCCATATTTCTGAGTAGTATTCATACCTGAACTAGCAATAAGTACAAGGGTTTGGAGTTTCATCTCACCATTTAATGACTTGAACTCTTACCCATACGTAATGAGTGTTCTCCACTCAAATTCTTGTGACTGGGTCACTCAGGCAATAGGTTGACTGCTCGGGGGCATGTCAAGCACTTATGATCCTATCCCCGGTCATTTAAGTCCATATGATCGGTGCCTGACACTTATTCCCGAGTGTTTAATGCTGGGGGAACAGTACCTCAGGGTTTGCCGAGAACATATGTTCAACGCGGTAGCCATTAATACTTTGCAATTATGATTGTAAGTTTGGGTCTCGAGATTTACAGAGACTCATTAATAGCCCTGTCACAGTCACTCAAGTCCTTATTAATGAACTATCATATCTCCTTAAAATGATGGCCCTTGCTTGTCTACTCAGCTCCTTTGAGCCATTACCGCTAGACACCATCCCCCGGCGTCTACAGAGTTACATAATAATTATGACTGTCCACGTGTCGATTCGAAAGTTGTTAAGCTGTCTAAAGTCCAATCACATATATTCATTTTTCTTGTAAGTTAACAAGGACTTTTCTACAAGCGTCCGCATTTGTCCCATTCTCCAAAGAGTAATGATATATTCACCCAATATAAAAAAATATTGAATATAACTGTAATAACACATCAGTATTGTCCTACAGTATTCACATGTGTGTGATAGTATGTTGTCACCCTTACATACAATATTTATTTAATTTAAGAATTTAATTTAATACTATTATTAGATAAATTATGAATATCAATCTTAAATAAAGGTCACTTTCAATATAATAATTACAGTGAATTAACTCTTCACATCCAAAATAGCCAAAAGGCACACAAAAACAGAAAAGATGAGGATGGGAAGGATACCCAGAGGACGGCACAGATCTGATCTGGTCTCTGGAGTCTGGACCCAAACTCTCACTCTTAACCCCATCTCTCTGCGTGGGACCCGGAAACCGATTCCTCTCCTCATCCTCCCAGCTCATTCTGTGTTTTACACCATATGCCTCGTTGGCTATCCTCCCACCATTCCCACCTCCCTAAATAAATTTTGGGACCAAGTTTAATTAAATTTTGGGACTAAATTTAGAATTTAAATGATATGTCAATTAATTTAGAATTTTTTTATGAACTCCAATAAAAATTTTAAATAATATATTATCATATTATCTAGATTTTAAATTTAATCCCAAAATTTAATCATGACATTATTTTCTCCCAATCTTTGATATGAGGATGCTATTAATACCCGCATCATCTATTCTCGTCCTTCTATTACACTCTTTGTTCTGACCCTTTCAAGTCTCAAGTACTTACTATGATATTGATGAGCTTTTGCAGAAAAAGTGTCCACTATTTCTTAGGTTTCTCCAGCTCCGGCGACAATGAAACAGAAGATTCCTTCAGCCACCACCGGAACATTTCATCTCTGGCGGGCGGCTTAAGTCTCTTCACCATCTTAGCTGATATTCAAAGACCCATCAACGTTCTTGAGTCTTCCACTCTCAAATCAACACCACCTTCCCCTCCCACCGCCGCCGCCGCCACCACCAAACCCCTTATGGAAACCCCAAAAAAGGACCCTGGTGGAATAGGGTTTATAGATGAAGTTGGTGGTATTGTAGATGGGTTAATGTCATGTACAGAGAGTTTAGGATTCGAGAGCTCAGATGAGAGAAGGGTTGATGATAAAATTGATAATTTGAACAATGATGAACTGGGTTGGAGGAAGTCTCCATTGAATAATTCAAAGTGGAAGAGAAAATTTGCCCAGAAACAGAGCGAGGTAAAGAAGTTTCCACCACCTTTATCGTCGTTAAATTACGACGGTAAGCCCAATTTTTTTCTCCGGCCGGTGAGGAAAGATGGGAGGTTAGAGCTTTCAGAGGTGAAGATTCATAGTCCTAAGTTTCTTCGCGCTTCCCGGCAAGATGGACGGTTGAGATTGCATCTCATTTGTGATGAAGATTTGGAAATGGAAGAACAAGTTGAAGCGGATCAACAAGTTCAAGAAGATGAAGAGGTAATTGTTGAAGAAAAGGTGGAAGTTCAAGAAAATGAAAAGCAAATAACTGAGGAAAAGGTTGGAGAGAACAAAGAAGAGAAGCGAGATGACAGAGTTGAGGAGTGGCGGTTTCCGATGGCAAGCAGCGGCGGAGATGGTTTCAGGCGGTGTCATGAGCCAGAGAACCACCACCAATATCACTTGCATCTGTGGAGACAGCACTGCGTCACTCCCGGGTGAAGTTAGAATATGCAAGTGTCCGTGTGGTCGTTTGGACTTTCTGCCAATTAAGTTGAATTATCAGCTTAGCTTCCGTTCAAAACAAAAAAAAAAAAATCCGCTTAGCTGAGAAAGAGAGAGATTGGTGTGGCCCTACTCTACTTAATGAGTAATTAATGAGTAATGTTATGCGAATTTAAAATTTTGACATAATTTATCAACATAATGATGTAATTTTAGTAGACTTATTAGATGAATATCAAGTTCTAATATTTAATGGAATCTATAATCAATTTAAAAATTTTAATAAATTAAATTAATAAATTAAATCACAATAACATTGATCTAGTTAAATTGGGAGATTAAAGAGGGTTGATAACGGTGGAATCTGTCTGTTTGAAGCCTCAAAATCTTATCAAAGGGCATTGTTTGCTTCATCTGAGCAATACAAAATCAAAGAGATTGTGTTTTTATTAGTTATGTTTGCAAAATTTAGAAGTTTCAGTTACCACTTAAACTAGGTGTCATGGAATATTAAGAGCAAGGGAGAATTACACTTAAATTTATAAAGTTTGTCACTTAATTACTCAAATCTCTTGACATTTAAAATATTACGCATAGACTCTCTAAGATTTGTAGGCGTATAACACTTAAACTTTTACAGTCAATATTCGTTAATAAATTACACTCAAACTCCTTAAAGTTTGTAGACGTATAATACTTAGACCCCTCAAATTTAAAATGTTGTACTTCAACTAAAAATATTTAAATCAAATATATAATATTAAATATTTTAAATTTTACAATTAAAATTCATATTGTATTATGACATTTATTGAAATAAAATTTAATTTTTCTTTAAAAATTATAATTATTATACAATTATAATATTTATTGAAATTTAATTTGATCGTTTAAATAATCAAATTAAACTACAAAATTACCCCAATTAAAGTTAAAATATATTGTCTTCATTATAGTCTGACTTCTTGTTTATTTTTTTTGTTTTATTCTAATAGATAGTATAATTGTATACTAATTATGATTTTTTTGTAAAAAAATTAAATTTTTATTTTTAATTTTATTTCAATAAATGACATAATAGAGCAAGAATTTTACAACCCTTGTTTGTTTTTTTAGTTGTATTGCAATAGATAGTATAATTGTATAATAATTACGATTTTTAAAAAAAAATTAGATTTTTATTTTTAATTTTATTTCAATAAATGATATAATAGAATATAAATTTTAGTTGTAAAATTTAAAATATTTGATATTTTATCTTTGATTGAAGAATTTTTTGTCTAAATATAATATTTTAAATTTGAGGAGTCTAAATATTATACACTTAGAAACTTCTAGGAATCTGAGTGTAATTTACTAACGGATATACTAATGGACAATAACGGTAAGGGATTAAGTGTTACACGAGTACAAACTTCAGGAAGTCTGTGTATAATATTTCAAACTTTAGAGAATCTGAGTATAATTACTAAATCAAACATTTGTATGGTAAATATCATTTTTTAAAAAATACAAAGTATTTTTGATAAAAATTAAAATAGAGAATAAATTTTTTAATAACTCTAATAAGACTGTTTATTGTAGTGGAAGAGTAGCCTTTTTAGTCAAATCATTTATTTAAAAAAAATATATAGATATAATTTTTTCATTAATGAAAAAATAAAGATTGGGTTGGACTCTCCATATATAAAGAATTAAATTAGAAATTTTAATTTAAACAGTGTAAATAGAGAACCTATTAAAAATAAATTTTTAAATATTGACTCTCTAAAATACAATTTCAATGAGTATAGAGAACCTATTAAAGATAGAGTTATTTTTTCTTTTTTCAAGCTTTAAAACTTTTTTTCTATTCATGCATCCACCCATTAATATTGATGATGCACAAAATGGTTTCGCACACCACTTGTCAAGTATAAATAATAAATGTAAGAAACAATATAAGGAGATGGAGAGACATAGGCAATTTATAGTGGTTCAGTCAACTCGACCTACGTCCACTCTTCAATGACTTTTGGTTATCGGGTACTTTATTAATTTAAGGGTGTGGAGACAGAGAATACAAGCTTCGAGGGAGAAGAAAGAGTCAGGGAAGGTGTGATGCTAGGCAATCAGTCTCCTCCTAAGTGTTGATGGAGTGTGCAATTTATAGTGGCTTCCTAACAGGTTGGGGCTACTTTCCAGAGACTAAGCAACCATTTCGGTGGAGCTCCGATCTCTTCTCAACGAGCGAGGTGGTTGAGGAGCTCTCTATGAGACACGGTCAAAGATATGGTGAGGGTGGACCGTTTCCTTCGGTGGTGCAGATAAGGCTTCACATGCTCTCCTCTTGATGACGTGGCTAAACAAAGAGTCTAACTTGGTCTTGGGCTATGTTGGGCTTGGTGGATCTTTAAATGAGGTTGAGCTCCTCAATTGAGATTTGAACTTTCCATATAGATTGGGCCATTTGGGCTTGACCCATCATTTGTCCCCCAATGCCCCGTGTTCAAGGAAACTTGGAGAATGATGCATTAATTTGCTCCTTGAGTTATAAGTGGTGGAAACTTCCTCTGCTAGATGACTCTTTCCCTCCACAATGCATTTTTATTTTGCATGCCTCAAGTTTTTTCCATTTTTGGTAGGATTTTTAGAAGAGCTCATAACCTTCAATTTGAGCTTTTCCCTCTTTAAAAACCTTAAGCTATAAATATAACCATCTCCTTCATCCTACCCATTTCATTCACTTTGAGATTGAACACCCACCTCTTGAAAACCTTGAGAACTCAAGTCCTACCCATTTTGAGTGGAGTTTTCAAGTGGGCAATGTTGATTGAAGAGGGAGTGGTGGAGATTGAAGGAAGGGAGGAGGTAGGCACCACTTTAGGCGCTAGTTTGGGCGGATTTAAGGAATTTTCTTGGAGTGTAGGGGGCAACCCAAGCACTGGAAGGGTTGTCCTGGACAGCTTGGGAGCTGAAGGAGTTGTCCTAGACAGCTTAGGCGCTGAAAATGATGTCTTGGACAACTTGGGCGCACAAAAAAGGGGGTTGGACAGCTTGAACGCGCAACACAATGAGTTGGACAGCTTGGGTGGAGTGCTGGACAGCCTTGGAGCGCAAAATAGGGAGTTGGGCAGCTTGGGTGCGCAGAGCAGGGAGCTGGACAGCCGCGTGCAGGCAAACAACGGGGTTGTCCAAACCATCAGGCACGTAGCAGACGTGCACAGTGGGCGAGCAGGGAGGCTGGGCAACAGCCTGGGCACTGTTTCTGCTGTCCTGGACAGCTCAGACACGCTGGGCAGCTCAAATTCCGCTGTCCTGGGCAGCTCACGAGCGATGGGCAGCAGTATTTTTTCAGCAGAAAGTGCAGGAAATCAGTCCAAGGTGCAACAAAGAGAGCAGGGCAGTAACCTGGGTGTAGGGGCTGATCTAAGCGTTACTCCAGGCGATGATCTGGGCACCATAGGCGTTGATTTAGGTGCCAAAAGTGCTGTTTTGTGCAACTTTGAAGGGCCAGACACCTCTCCAGCTACTGGGCTGCTCCGTTTTGGCGAGCAAAGGCGGTCAGACACCCCTCCAAGTGTTGGGTTGCCCTGTTTGGTCGAGCAAAAATGGGCAGTCACCTCTCCGGGTGCTGGGCTGCCTCGTTAGAGCGAGCAAAGGTGGTCAAGCATCTCTCCGGGTGTTGGGCTGCCTTGTTTGAATGAGCATAGGGTGTCAGACACCTCTCCAGGTGCTAGGCTGCCTCGTTTGGATGAGCAGAGGGGGTCAGTCATATTTTCGGGTGCTGAGTTTCCTCGTTTGGATGAGCAGAGGGGGTCAAGCACCTCTCCAGGTGTTGGGCTGCTCCATTTGGGCGAGCATACCCCTCTTCAGGTGTTGGGCTACCTCCTTTAGGCGCCTGGGAGGTGTTGGGTGCCTTGGATGAGCTTGGGTCTGCCTTGGGAGAGCCTGCTTATGAAGACAAAAATAATATTATTCTAAATATTAAAATATCTCACATAATTACCTGTAGAGAGAGGTAGGCTGCTTGCGCGAGAGCAAAGACAGTTGGAGAACTGCTCGTGAGAGAGTTACACCTTTTGAGACCTAGTTTTTGGCGACCCATGAAAGAGTCTCTAAGCTTGAGGTATAGGTTGTCTGCTTGAGAACAGCGCAGATGCCAAGTTTTTGGCGACTCGTGAAAGAGCCGCTCAGCTGGAGATATAGGCTGTCTGTTTAAGAACAGTGCAGAGGCCAAACTTTTGGCGACCCGCGAGAAAGTCGATAAGTTGGATATTGAGGCTATCTGTTTGAGAACAGTACAGAAGCAGGCCAAACTTTTGGCGACCTGTGAAGGAGTCGCTAAGCTGGATATTGAGGCTGCCTGTTTGAGAACAGTGCAGAGGCAGGTCAAGCTTTTGGAGATCCGCGAGATGATTCACCTCGCCTAGACTTGTTGATTTCCTCAGCGTTCATATACTTTTGAGCTTTTGCCAATAATTCTGACATACTCTTTGGTGGTTGCTTCATTACTGAAAAAAGGAATCTAGATGAGCGGAGGCCTCCCAGAAAGGCGGTCATTGTGACTTTGTCATTGGGCTCCTCGGTTTGGAGGACCTCCTCGTTAAAACGAGTGAGGTAACTCCTCAGACTCTCGTCTTGATTCTGTTTTATATTGAGCAGATGGGTGACACGCTTTTGTTGGCGGCGTCCACCAATGAACTGTGCCACAAACGATCTGCTCAGTTTGGCGAAAGAGCCTATAGAGGCCGAGGTGAGTTTGGCGAACTATTGTCGCGCTGATCCCTTCAGGGTAGTTGGGAATGCCCTACATATAATTTCATCTGGGACATTGTGCAACTGCATCAAAGTTTTGTAGGTGTCGAGGTGATCTAGTGGATCATTTGTTCCGTCAAAGGTCTCCACGGATGACATTTTGAACTTCTGGGGAAGGGGGTAGTTCACCACATCAGGTTTGAAAGACGTGTCTATCCACCTTAACAGGTAGTCCACTGTCTCGGTCCTTGCGCTTTCATGGTGTTGAAGACATTACCTAGCTGATTTTGCACTTCCTTAATTTTCTTGTCCCAGTGATTGGGGGCTCCTCTGGAATGATCATAGACATGATTTTCATGCTTGATACTTTGGTTTTTTCCCTCATCTTCTTGGAGATGAGGGTCCTCTCTATGGGAAACAAGAGGAGGGGGAGGTGGAACTCCCTCATGTTGGGCTCCCCTGAGTGGGGTGCCCAAGGGGACTCCCAAAGGGGCACCTAGGCGTGGAGCAGCAGGGCATGGAGCTCCTTGGTGTCCAGGGCATGGAGCTCCTTGGGGTCCTCCATGTTGTACACCTCCGATTTGTGCTCCTCCTTGGGGTCCTCCATGTTGTGCACCTCCAAGTTTTGCTCCTCCTTGTCCAGTAAGCATGAGTTGTAGTAGTTTTTGGTTTTGGGCCACCAGCTGCTGCATGGTCTCCAACATTTGCTGGGGATTCGGAGCTGGAGCATTCGGGACAGGGTTGGCTAGTGGAGGAGCAACCTCCTCTTTTGTGGTGGACTGTCTTCGTGTTGGTTCATGGATCGGGTAGTGATCGTCATTGGCTCAGCAAATGAAGTGTTTAGAAGTGAGAATTTTGTTGTTCCCACAGACGGTGTCAAACTGATGATGCACAAAATGATTTCGCACACCACCTGTCAAGTGTAAATAATAAATGCAAGTAATAATATAAGGAGATGGAGAGACATAGACAATTTATAGTGGTTCGATCAACTCGACCTATGTCCACTCTTCAATGACTTTTGGTTGTCGGGTACTTTATTAATTTAAGGGTGTGGAGACAGAGAATACAAACTTCGAGGGAGAAGAGAAAGTCAGGGAAGGTGTGATGCCAGACAATCAGTCTCCTCCTAAGTGTTGATGGAGTGTGCAATTTATAGTGGCTCCCTAACAGGTTGGAGCTACTTTCCAGCGACTAAGCAACCATTTCGGTGGAGCTCCGATCTCTTCTCAACGAGCGAGGTGGTTGAGGAGCTCTCCATGAGACGCGGTCAAAGATATAGTGAGGGTGAACCGTTTCCTTCGGCGGTGCAGATAAGGCTTCACATGCTCTCCTCTTGATGACGTGGCTAAACAAAGAGTCTAACTTGGTTTTGGGCTATGTTGGGCTTGGTGGATCTTTAAATGAGGTTGGACTCTTCAATTGGGATTTGAACTTTCCACATAGATTAGGCCATTTGGGCTTGACCCATCAAATATTAACAAAAAAAAAATAATGAGAATTTGGAAATCACTCACTTATAAACTATTTCCAATAATCTTGTTTGTTTCTCCTTTAATCACCCATTAGTACTAAATTGACATGCCCCTTTTCACTCCATTTTTTTTCTCTCTTCCTATTTCTACTAGTACTGAATTTATTGTCTTAATTTGCTTATCTAATTCATTATAGTCATTGAATTGATTGTAGCCCCATTAAACATTAAATTTGGTATTAATTTAATAATTTATGTCATTAAATCAATAAATTAAATCAAAATTTTAAATTCTACTAACATTACTTGTTCATTTTTCAAATCAGGTATAAATATGGCCGTGTGCAAGACCATATGGTGCATAATGAAGTTAGGGAAATGCCAAAACTATCTACATACCGGTTCATCCCTTCGTCTCATTTGTCAGGTGAAAATTCACGTTTTTAGGATTGATATGTAAGATTTTAATGATTCATATATAAAATTTAGAGTGCCTAAATTACAAGGTGAGATCATACATATGTGAGCTATGATATATGATCTTCAAGTTTCTTTCACAAAATAAAACGACAAGGTCTTCTTTTCCTTCAAAGTAATAGACGACTCTCAATGGGACCAGTCAAATAAAGTTATAAAGTGGAGAGGAGACCTAACCTATCTAATTTATAATGAATTTAATGAATTCTCTCATTACGAACCACAATTAAATTAAGTCTACACTTTACGGTCTTAATCACATCAATTAAAAGATGTAGATATGTTCATCATAATAGGTCACTTAAAAATATTGACCTAATCTTATTGGACCATAAATTCATATTTTCATATATCTAAAATTAACTATCAATTAATATATATTTATTTATACGTATTTATATATATAATATACATATATGTATATATAATATATATATATATACACACACGCATGTATATATATGTGTGTATATATATTTATATTTATATTTATATATATATATATATATATATATATATATATATATATATATATATATATATATATATATATATATATTTATATTTAAAAACATATGTCATCACAATTTTAGTACCTTCAAATTTTAGTACCTTGCCTCAACACAATGTCATCACAAGCAATTGTTTCAGATAATTCAAAGGTCTGTGTGACAGTTTTGGCAAACCAATTGACCTCATCCATCCCTGAATTAGTTTCTGTAATTACCCCATGGATCATTTGAAGTGATTTCATCACTTTTGCTTGAGACTCTAATAAGATCTCAGGTGAAGAACACGTTGAGATTTGACTAATTATTTCTTGCATTAGGCCAGTAGCAAAATTCCTTGTAAGATGCTCAATATTTGGTCCAAGCTTTGTACTTATCATTGACAAGAATCACTCCAATGAGAAAGTAGCTTGACAAGGTTCCAAAGGGAGAATAGTTGATGGATCAACCATAAAAATATCGTCTGAACCAGTCAACACGCTCATCGTCCAATCTAGTCTCGAGCCTTTTCATATCACTCCCCTCAAGGTTACCAAGTGCTTCACCTTGGTTAAACCCAGTGCCAGAAGACTCATCCACTAGAAGATCTTTGTAAGGTACACCAGCATAGCTAGCATTTCCATTTGACCCACGTGACCTTCCATAACGAGCTCTTTTAGGATTTATATCATCTGAAGAAAGTTCTTGATTGTTTCAAAATTTTATGAAAGTCTCTGTTTATGAAAGTCTCTGAGAGTCAAATGTAAACTAGTCTATGAAAGTCTCTGTTTTTTGAATTTAGCTTATGGGATCTCTGGAAGGGATGTTGATTTCCAAATCTTTCAGTGGGAATGATCTCCTATATTGTGGTCCAAACTTGAGCTCCCTGCCATTAACGGCTAACGTCGATTGACAAATTGTTTCACGATAAACGTCCATTGCAATTGGTTTGCATAAAAAGGACAAATAAAAAAAATTAAATTCTCAAAATGGTGTGCAAAATTTATATATATAAGCATAGGTGTAAGGGGAAAAAATGGGATTACCTCACGAAACTCTCTTTTTTGGGTTTGAATTCAAATTTTGCTAACTCCTTCCTGCAAAATGAACAAACTGGCCAAAATTGAAGTGCTTTGATTGAAGGCACTCTGATGTTTAAGTCAATAACTGAAGAATAAGTAGGAACGTAGAAAGGACTCAACGTACCTCTACTGTACTATGCTCGTTCCTTTTTATAATGATTCCTCCGGCTAGGATTTCGGTAATAGATGCTGTAAGGTGGCACACCTTGCTTCGATTCATGATTTTAGTTAGGAAATTAGCAAAAATCTCTCCTGACCTCGTCCTATTGACTAGCTCCTTCTGAGTTGATAATCACGCTCATCAGTTGCATCAATCCCTGGATTGTAGTTATTCGCTCAAGTTGATATCTATTTAAATATTGATCTTGGTTCTGCTGAGGTTGAACATGTAGAGCACGGCTCTGCCAATGCCGAGCTCTTACTTCCTCTTTGCTGAGCAGGTGTCAGTTCGATAAGTTGCTTTGTTTATTGACTCATCGTTTCCTCACTCGTTTTGATAACATCATTGTCACATGGGCATATTTAATGCTCATTACACGTGTCATAATTTCTGATGCCCCTTCAATAGGCATCATAGATGGGGTCAACTCCTTGGTCTTTCAAAGACCATACAAAAAAGTGCTCCATTAAAATAAGACCATGTAGACGAACAAAAAAAATGTTCCATTGGTCTTTAGAAGACCATAAATATTTTGCTGGTCTCTGAAAGATCACATTAAAGAAAGATATCTTGAAGACCCCAACAAAAAAAAATGTTGTAGGTGTACATTTGCAAAATTGCATCTCACCTCAAAAAAAAAAAAAAAATTATGGTCAAGTCTTGGAAAGACCTATCTATTTATTTTCAAAGAAATTCATGCCTTGAAAAGACTTGTGATGAAAAGAAATTTCCTACTGATTTGGAAAAAAATTCTGGTCTTTGGAAGATCTATTGAGAAGGAAAAATTGATTTATTAGGTCTTAAAAAAAAAACCTACAGGGATCATCAATAGAGCAGGTCTTTTGAAAGACATTAAATAGGTTGAATCTTGTAACAAACCAAAAAAAAAAAACTCATGAAATCATTAAGGTAAGGAAAGGGCTCTGAATGATTTTGGTAAGCAAGCAACGTTCAAAGAAGAAGAAGTGAATTCTATCTGTTGGCCAACAAGGGCGGAGCCAGAAAATTTTTTTTGGGTGGGCACACTAGCATGTTTTAATTTTTTTTAATAAAGCGTAAAAGTTCTTAAATTTATATTTATTAAAATTATATTTTATAATTTTTAAACATAGAAGATTAAAAATTGATATACTCATAAACAATAAAATAATAATTAAAACTTATTATCGAGAATACTAATTATTATTATTTACAATTGATTCTTGTATGTTTTTATTATTTGAAAGAGTTACAAATTAATTGTATTAACAATATTTTTTTTATATATAAAATCGCGGTAACAATCTGTTATTTATGATCCTATAGTTTATTATATAACGACATATATTTTTATACAATAATGAAATAACCCTACAATTTAAAAAAAGTATAAAATAACATTAATATGCTCAAAACAAATTTGGACATGTCTAAAACATGTCTAAAGGTTAATAATTATATTAGTTGTACCTAATTTGAGATTTAACTTATGGAGATCAAATGATTTGTGACCATTTGATAGATAGTAAAGTTTATTAAATATTAAGACTCACTATTATACTTAATATCGCAATGTATTAGGTCCTTAAATTAGGTTTCAATAATATTGTTTAAAAAATTAACAATCATTTAGGTATGTGTCTATTCAAATCAATATTATCAAAACACAATATTATGGTTGACACAATTAAATATGTTTAAATTTTATTTCAAAAAATATATGCTTAATATGAAGCAAAAAAAAAAAAATTGAGGGGGGACATGTGCCCACCCTAGCCCATGAGTGGCTCCGCCCCTGTTGGCCAACGTAGACGTTATATTAGATAAGGTCTCCTATTTGGTATAAACCTCTAATGAAAGTGGTTGAGTTATTTAAATTTTAAAATCCAAACATGAAAAGAAAAGGAATGCTTGATCTGATCTGAGTGTAATCTACAAATTTTCGTAATTTGAACACTCGAGGGCAACCATTGGTATTCCCACGACTGCCCAAGCAAACCAAAAATAGGGCCAACCATCACTTCCAAAGTCTCTCAAAAAAAAAAAATGAAAGAGAAGATTTGCATGTGAAACCAAAAAATATTGTCTTCGACCCCTTTCGACAAGGTAAAAAGTCTCTACATGCCCCGATGCAGCAAAAAAAAAAAAAAGGTCTTTGAAAGATCATTACAAGAAAAATATGTTATTGCAACGATTTTCTCTAACGAATAAAAAAAATGGTCACCAAAAACTGACATTCCACAACCTACATTAGAGTTTGTCTCCCAAAATTATGAAAAAAAAATTGGCGACAAAAATTTATACTTGTCGCTAAATGTGATTGCAAAAAAATTCCCGCCATTGACCAATTTTAGCGCCAATTGGTGTTTAATTTTTTGCGACAAACTTAGTGATCACAAATTAAATAATGTTTCAATTAATGATTGATTTAAGAAATGTGCTATTTGGCGAAAATATTAGTGTGTCGCCTAAAAATAATTTTTTGTGGCAACAATAATTTTTTTGCCGCCAATTACATTTTTTAATTTTTAATTTATTTTATAAAAAAATAATTTAACGATAATTTAGCCAAAAAAAAACAGAGCCCGCCACCACCCCCTTCTCCTCTTTTCCCTCTTTTTTTCTCCCTACTTTTTCTTCTTCCCCCTTTTTTGTTGTCATCTTCCCCGCCGCTAGTCTTCCATTAGGTTTATGTGCAGTCCAAAAAGGTATGCTCTTTCTCTCTCTCTCTCTATATATATATATACACACATATAATAAATTAAAGAATCCCTTGTTGTCTTCTTCATAGCCGCCATTCTCCAAGGTTAGAATTTGCAAGTGCTCAAAAGGTATGGGCCTCTCTCTCACACACACTCAATAAACTAATGCTATATATACACACACACACACATTGATGCCCTAATTTTAATTACAGCAATTTTTTTTCTTTTGTGATCCATGTGATTTTAACACAAAAGATGTGCATATAATTTTCTTCTTGCAATCAGAATTTTTTTTCTTGAAATAATTTAGATTTTTATTCTTCTTCGGCATGAGTTCTAGCTGCTAGTTTGATTTGTAGGAATAATTTATGATTTTTGACTGTTGCATGCCTAATACTAATTAGGATGTTAGTGTGATTAGAATCCAAAATATAAAATTAGACACTTATTATATATCTGGTGATTGTATACTTGACAATTAGGCACTTGTTATATACACTTAATAGAATTTTAATTTATTACAATTTTTGGATAAATTTTGAGGTCCAATGGTAGATAGAGACCACTCTTTATCCGAAGGCTGTAATTTAGAGGTGTCAATCATGTTGTGTTCGTGTGACCTGCATGTCATGTTATTTGTATCGTATTATTGTTATTCGAGTCACGTTCATGTAAAGACCCACAAAAAAATTTATTTAGTGTGTTATGAGTATTAAATATTAATTTAGACTATTTGTTATACATATTTAATAATTGTGCCAATTTTATAATCATTTGTGTCGAGTTTGTGTTGGGTTCGTATCAACGGGTTAGAGTTGACACCCCTACTACAATTGATTAAGTTTCTAGATTAGGTCCCCAAGTTTGTTACTAATAGCAAGTAAGGATTTGAAATTATAAAAAAGAGCACCGAAAGAATAGTTGCTAGTTGGGTAATTTTTATGATTGTTGATTAGGAAAAAGGACACCGAAAGAATGGTTGCTTCCTTTAACAAACTCATAGGCTTTGTTGGGTAAGTTTTTTAAAATCTCGAGTAATGACTTGCATTTAAAGTTAACCAAAAGGTGTAGTTGCAATCTGCCATATCTCTCTTATATACTTGACAATTAGACATTAGTGATTGTAAATAAATGAATGTCGTTTGAACTTAAAATTTTGATATAATTTGTTGACCTAACAATGTGACTTCATTGGAACTGTTGGATCAGCATTAAGTTTTAAGGTTTAATAGAATCCCTAGTTAATCCAAAGATAACAGTGAATTAGGTCATCAACAAACTAGGTCAATAAATTAAGTCCTAATAGCACTGCTCTTGTAAATATCCTGTCTCTTAATATATAATTGACACTGATTACAACATGAAATTAGAATGTTGTATTTTGAGCTTTGTGAATATCTTCTTTACTGAAAATAAATCATCTATGTACTTAAGCGAAAAAAAGTCTCCGACATACTAAAATGGTTTTTAGTTTTTGCATAAGTTGAATCCAAGTATTGATTAAAAATATTTAATTATATTCTGTAAAAATGTGAATCTAACGTAACCTTACCTTGGTGACGTTTCTTGTCATAAAAAAAATCCCAATCCCAGATAGATAGCACCAATCTAGCTAGGCATTTCAGTTAGGGAACACACAGCATAACTAAAATGACAAACACAGGTATTTTTTTCGTCTTTCAAAGCAACAAAACACTAACTCTTTCTTGGTCTAACCACTAAAAGCTTAACTTCAGAACTTTTTTTTGGTTCTCTAACTTCAAAACTTTGGCCTATAAGAATAAGGAAAGCAAGAGATAACTTTGCTAACTTGTTTTTATTATTTTTCTGTGTAGAAGTTCCCTAATTCTTCATCCATGAGAAACAAAAGTAGCAATAGTCATATGAATGAAATCGAAAACTTATGTGGTTTTTGTCATGAGTAATGTTATTATGATCTAATTTGTTGACATAATTCATTATGACATTTAGATTGAATGTATATCTCACATCAAACATTAGAACTTGATGTTGATCTAATGGTTCCAATTAAACTATATTATTAAATCAAAAAATTATGTCAAATTTTTTAGGTTTAAATAGGATTAAAGAAATAAGGCAACAAAAAACTTTTCTTTTGTTTTTGTGAATATCAAATATTTATTTTTGTTCATTTTAATGGGATCTCTCTCTTTCTCTTTCTCTTTCTCTCTCTCTCCCACACACACACACACACACACAAGGACTTGGTCAACACATGATATATTTGTCCCTGTGATATTCAGGTGATTATTCGTCTTTTGTGAGTGACTTTGTACTTTGCGACATCCAAGTGTCCCAGTGTAATTTTTGTGTTAAATTTTAATTTATATTTATATTTCATAAAATTTTAATTGATAAATCTCTTAATTGATTTTAATTTATGATAAGATATTCAGGTGACTATTCGTCTTTTGTGCTTGACAGGGTCGGCCTTGAGACGAGAGCGAGGTCTTACTCGAGGAAAGGCTACAAAGAAGTTATTAGCAGCACGTAAAGAATTATGTGTTGAAATCCCTGCGAGTGTGGGTGCTCCTATTGGCAAAAAAGTACAGCATTTTATTACGGAGATTGGACCCCTGGCTGGGGGTTTTATCCCAGTCAGGGATGTGACCCAATGGCACAAGTTACCAGTTGAAAAACAGGCCCCTACATTGCAAGACTCTTGGTAATTAATTTTTTTTTCATGTTTCTAGTTAACATATATATTTAGTTTTTCTTGAAATGATATACTACTTTTTCGTGCAGACTAAGTTTGATGTTGTGGGGTATGGTGAATTTGATCATGTTGCAGAATTCATTGACAAAAATTTTGTTAAGTTGTATAGTCATTACCGTTGTAGAATGCACAAGTATTGCATTAGATTGTTGGAGTTTGGCGTGGACCCAAAAATTAAGTTTTATCGAGAAGTTAGTCAAGATGATTGGATTTATATAATAAAACATGTCTACAAGGATCAAAACTTCTAGGTAAACAATATATATTGTAGTGATGTTGATGGTTTTTAATGTAATATAAATGAGTAATTTGTTGTTCTAATATAAATTTTTTTTTGTAAAAACTATCAAAGACAAATTCTGAAAATCGTGCTAAGTTGCCCTACAATCACACTATGGGTTCTAAGTCTTTTATTTTTGTGATGCATGATATGGTTATAATTTTTTAACTTAAAATTATTTGTCTTTTATTTGTTTAAAATGTTGACAGTATATAGTTTTACATGAATTTTTGAAAACAATTAGACCCAGAAACACATGAGCCACCTCATATCGTGGATTTCTTTTGTAAAACTCACATCAGCAAGAAGTCAAGGAAGTGGATTTCACCAGAAACCGAGTCTCGATGTGTTAAGGTATCAATTGTCTTTGTATTTATATTTTCAAAATTCATAGGTTTTGTTGTTGGGTTATAATTTTTAAAAAAATTTAGGAACGGATGAAGGAATTGAAGGATCAACCAATAAAGGATGATGCATCCCCGTTGTCTCAAGAGGAGATTGTATGCACTGTCCTTGGCAATAGGTTCAGTTATGGGGTTGGCCCAAAATCATCTTCTTCAATAAATGTTGTCAAAACTATTGAACATGACTAGGAGATAAGAGGTTTGAAGGCAGTTGTTACGACTTTTCAGGGTGAAAATGAAAGCAGACAAAGAGAGTTGAATGAGACTACGACAAAACTCAAGCAGATGGAAAAGACACAAGAGATGATGTTGTAGCAAATGATAGAGGTAAAGTTGGCGATACAACGTGGTGGAGGCAATAGGGAGACGAGTCGATTTCATCTTGGTAAGTATTTTCAGGTTTAAATATATGCTTAATTTACTATTTATTATAGCAAATAATTTTTTAGTTTTGCTACTGCACTTTTATTGTATTTGATGCAGCTTAACAATGGATTACTTGGAGTTGGTTTTGGCAATGAGATTTTTTCCTCTATGATCCAAGCAATTCGAGTTCTTGTGTCATCTAGATATTGTGGTATTTAACTTTTTTTTTTCAATTTGGTTTTTACGTGGGGTGTTTTGGTATGAGATTTTATTATGAAATTATATACGAATGTTTTGGTATGAATTCTTGTACGAATGTTTTTAAATGTGTTTTGAATGAATGATTTGGAAATTATTTTTTGTTTTGTTTTATGGATTATTTATTTTAGAATGATCTTCAATGATTGAAGCATTACAGTGAATTTATTTTTGATTTGTGACAAGGACAATAGTAATAATAAAATGTCACTCTTTAGAAAAGATTTTGTTTGGCTATTAGTAAAATGTGGTCACTAAAAATTTCTTATTTTGGTGGCAAATAAATTTTGTCACATATTATTTAAAGGTGAGAGTATTCATTTGTAATTTGGCATCGAAAATATGTTAGTCGCAAAAAATGTAACTTGATTTTCAGCGACAAATATTATGTCATCTCCAAAGAGAAAAAATATGATCATAATATAATTTCTTCCAGCGACGAAAGTTTTTTGGTGACAAGCAGATGAATATTTAAACAACTAAATTTTTTGTCACTGATAATCTATTTTAGCGACGATACTTAAGTTAGTCGTCAAAAAATTTCAGGAGTGAGCTTGCTGCAACAAATTAACAACCAAGTTTTTTTGTTGCAGAAAACTTTTAGCGACGAATTATTCACTTTTAACGATGACTTTTTTTGCCGCTAAAAAACATTTTTCTTGTAGTATTTACTAAAAAAAATAAAATTGAGTGATCTTTAAAAGACCTAATTTAAAAAAAAATGAAGTAGGTTTTTGAAAGACCATCAAACTTCACTTTTTTTAAGTTCTTAGTAAAACTAGATATGGTTCGAGACCATTCAGAACAATAAACAAAAATGTGAAACAAAAATCCAAGTGTCACATGTGAATTTTATAATTCGCACAGAACACTTGGGGGCAACTGTGAACGGTGAAAAAAATTATTATTATTAGTTAATAGTGAAGGTCGGTGATTAATGAGTAATTTGTGTTCTGTAAGCTATTTATACAAATTTGTATCATTGGAAGAGTCTCCAAGCTCATTTCTTACATTGTAGATTTGTTCTCATAGTCATGGTTAAAATTAATTATTGCTTGGTGGGTCCTCGTTATAAAAAAAAATCAAAATTATTTAAGCCACTAATTTAAAAAATTAAAACATGAAGACATGTGTCAAACACGTCCCTTGCCTATTGTCCCACTAGTGGTGGTTATGGGTAGTTTCTTCAAGATAAACTTGCCCATCAAAGAAGTGTAGGCTGAGTGGGAGACCCACCAACTCAAAACTTGCCATTAGAAATGAAGTGGAATGTGCTCGTAGCTTTAATCGAAGGCCAACTACTCTTACATGCAAAAGGAAAAACTGCCAAGCAAATCCCCTATAAATGCAATGAGAATTTGGACGGTTTAAAAAAAAGGAGGAGAAGGAAGGCAAGAAGAAAAAGCAGAAGAAGGGAAGAAAGGCAAAAAAAAAAGTGTGAGAATTTTTAGGAGAGAAACAAAGGACTTACATCAGAAAAAAATCTGATCAGGTAATATTCGGTATACTCTCCCTTTCTCTTTGATTTAATGTCTTGAATTTTGGTTGTAGCAAATGGGTTTTAAGGCCAAAGCAGCCCAAGACAATGGCGCTGAATCCAAATCACTTCAGTTATGAATCTGAGGAGTTTTTAATTCCTAAAGTTCGGACGATGCAAAAGTCTCAAAAGCTCTATACCTTTTTCTGGGGCCTATACTTGGACCAAGAACTCTGTGAAGTCATCATCTGGCTTCGCTCAGCAAAGGCCACTGATATCATCGAGCATGTAGACGAAGCCAACAACAAAAATATTGTTGCAATTGCTGCCAAAATCCAAAAATCAGCTACAGAAGAAAACCAAGAAGGGTGGGGGATCAACAAGAATCATGCACTCTTTCAATTTTGATGTTTTCGCTGATGCCTATTGTCCTTTTGAGTCACTATTTAAGAGTCTCAAACTCTTTCATTTCGGTCTATTCCAGCATTCTGAGCCACTTCTAAAGTCAAAAATCATGGGACTTTCTTATTTTTTAAGTATGCGGATCAACGAATATTTTTCAAGTTTTAAATTCATCCAAGAGCCAACAAGAGATTTTGACTCTTTTATCAAGTCATGAAGTCTTCGACTTCTCTCTAAAAAAATCACTAGAGTGATTGCACTCGTATAAGAGCCTTTGGTTCTTTAAGAATTGCATGAATCAAAGGAGTCTCTAACTCCCCATCATCCTCATTGGTGTATTACACCACCTTTGTTCCAGCAACTGTGAAAACAAATGGTAGCAACTTTTGGTCTTTTAAAGACCAATTTGGAGTCTGTGACTCCAAGCTAGAGTTTTCAACTCCCCTTTACCCATTCCTAAGAGTCCTCTTTTGTCAATTTTGGGTTTCTCTAAAATAATGTGAAAGAGTTCTTAACTTTTTTTTAAGCCATATATTAATGGAGTTTCTAAGTCCTAAAATTTTTGGTGTTTTTAACTCTTTAAAAAAATCTAGAGTCTTTCACTCCTCAACTAAATTTCATTGAGTCTTTGTCTATACCAACAAAAGTCGCTGAAGCAAACTCACGCATACACCAATAAAAAAGATGCTTTGAATGACATCTGTATGGCCGAAATTTGTATACAAAAATAATTATATAAAGGAGTTTAATTTAATTCGAAGTCTTAGTCCAGAGAAGAGTTTCTCACTCTTTGAATAGGATTCAAATTCTTCAACTCTTTTACATAAACAAGTGGACAATTAAAAAAAGGTTGGGCTCTCCTCGGATCAAAAGAAATTTCATGGAGGTTTTTTTAAGCTATAAAAAATAATCTTTAACTATGGCATTTGAAAATTATTCATGGACAAAGAGTTTTAAACTTTTGAGAAAAGATGCAAGAGTCTTCACTGCCTTTACAAGTGCGATTGAAAGAAAGAGAAGTATTTGGATTCAAGAGCCTCTGTCTCCTCAAGAATCTTTTTCAAGAAATAGAATTTATAAGGAATTTCTAATTCCTACAAGAATTCCAATCATCAATGGCAATTTAGTTCTGAGTTATTGAATACTGCTCAAGTTATAACTCATTTAAATTGATATGGAATCGGTGACTCCTTTTAAGTGACAATTTGATCATTTAATAAGTCCTTCACTACTTTTGGAGTTTCAAACTCCTACAATTTAAATAGTGCAAAAATTAAATTGAAAAGTTTCTAACTCTTTACTAATTTTTTGAGTTTAAAACTCTTCAATGATCTTTATGAAAAAAGTCTTGGACTCTTAATAGATTTTTTAGTTTGTAACTCACGAAAAGTAAATAATGTTATATGAAATTTAATTCCATCAAGTCACAACCTATGTGAATCCTAAAATTCACATAAGTTAGAGTTGTTTTAAATACAACTTAAGTCCATCAAAAATAATAATAATAATAATGGGTCACTCACCCATTTCAAATCAAATCAAGTAAAATTCCAAAATAAATGAGTCGCTCACTCGTTTAAGAACTATGACTACCTTGATTTCCTTTTGGATATGTAGACAGTCTAGTTAAATTAGGCGCAATCACAAATTCCAAACTTTTTCTTGTAAACCAAATGGGTCTTACACCCATATCATATCAGAGAGTCATTTACCATTTCAAACATGATGGATATTTATCTATTCAAGATCAATGAGTCATCTACCCATTGATCTTACCCAAAAAATAATAATAATTTAATCTCCCCAAACTACAAATTGACTTGATCCCGATAACGGGTACGTAGAGCAGCTTAGACAATTAACCTAAATCCAGCCGTCATTACAAATAAAATACCGTTGTGGGGTAAATGGTAATGCGTGATAATTTCTCATTGGAATCAAAGGGTATTCTCTTGAAATGAGGGATTATAATTAATAGATATACGTTATCTAAAATGAGTCCAACCTACATTAATAAAACTGTATAATTCCTCATTATATGAGTGAAGTCGTGTTTGACAAAATATCCAAAAAAATTTCCAACAAGGTCGATTTAGGAAATTTTCATGAAATATACTTTTGTAGCACTTTAATTCTAATTTATAATGCCACAAGAATTAGATCAATCGATTATCGGTGTAAAATGTTATGTCATACTGAGGTAATGTCAAAATCCATTTTAGTCAAATTCTCCCAAAAATATTTTTTAAGACCTAAAACACCTCCAAAACTCTAATGCACCCATATCACCTATTCCAAAATTTCTCAACCTTTGAAATTCAGTGGTAGCATTATTTTTTCATAAAAACATTTAGAAACTTAACCTACCTACCCTTCTCAAGCTTATGCCTCCGAAACTAAATTTGACCCGAAAGTCAATACACACAAAACTCAAACTTCATAATCATTCTTTCAACAATAATTTAAAATTTTTATCATCATTTTAGTTATCTTTGAAGAACTCTTAAGACAGTGTCATCAATATTTAAACTTAGTATGAGGTCTTATAGGTAATCCTAAGGGTTAGATTCAAGGGAAATAGCAACTAGCTATGGGTGTATTGGTTGAAATATAAGTTGTTGACCTTATAATCAACTTTGAATATAGTGGATTATATTTATGTAGACTAGATCGATCCCATGATTATCCTCAAGAGGGTTTCCACGTTAAAATTATTTTGTGTGTGATTGATTGTTTATTGTTTTATTTTATATACAGACATGAAACTGTATACACACACCATGTGTTTGATGAATTAATTGAATGATTTTCATATCTTGAATACCATCAATTTGGTTTGAATCAGTGGAAGGGTCATTGGAGAGACAAAAATAGTTGATTTGCATTGTTGAGTTAAGATTGTTGTATTTGCACATCTTGCATCCACACATTCATGGAGAAAAATGGGTTCATTAAGTATAAATTTATAAAACAATTGACTAATTCTTAACTATGGTAGATAGGTCTAAATGTGGTGTAGGTTTTAACAAGAAATGTTAAAGACCTATTCACCCCTCCCTCTAGGTCGTGCTAGTGTGATTCTACAAGTATAATTGTGTCGGGGACGTTTGCGTTACATTTCTCAATAAAATCTTATAGTTAATCCATGTGTCATACCCTATTATGCTCTTGTGCATTTTGTTATTCTTGCAGTGTTCCATGTTTACATATCTACAATACTATAGTTTTCAAATTTATTTAAAAATTTTACATTTCAAATCATTGTGAATAATTAGATTAGCTGGTCTAACAAAAAAAATTAGATGGAACCCATTGATCCAAGTTCAACAATGATTTTGGAATACAAAATTTAGATATTTATCATTATTGTTTATGAAGAGGTTCAAAATTGTTCACTTATAACATGACACGTGTTAAGGGCCACATGTATTAAGGCATGCCTCGTGCACAAGGTAGCAAGCTAGAGTACATTTGACACCGTTTGTACGAAATGAGTAAATTATTTTCTTGAAAATGAAAATTTCTTGTCAAAGCGAAGGAGTACATTAAGATCACCCCTTAATAACCAACACCAAGAAGAACCAGATACCAAATCGAATTCCCATATTGATAGTGACATAGGGAAGAGCATTGTTTGAAACTAGAGATCTAGGAGAATACTTCTAGATGTCACTATGATCGAGGAGATGATCGGCCAATTGCCAACGAGGATGTACCTGCTTTGATATCTTTTTGCAAAATTTAATAGTTCCAAATTTCATTGGTTGTGATGAATTTAACCAAATGAACACTTATCTATTGTGGCTTGTACAGCTCCAATGACATATCTTCACTTACTTTTCCCCAACAAATTTTTGAAAGTAGTTTTCACCACTCAAATTCACATTAATGTTTGAAGAGAATCCAATTTCCCACTTGCCATTACAAAGAAGAGTCAAACCAAGAACAAATGTAGTATACCAACAAAAAAAATCACACTTATTGTTCGAGCAAATTCAACCAAACACACTTGAACTCAAAGAACCAAGTGCAGAATTCAACAAAATAGACCAAATTCTACCGACGAAAAATAGATGCAATTCTAAACAAGAACAAAGAACCCAATACCCGGCCTTGCAGAGTTTAGAAGCAAACCAATATATTTGTGAAAGAATACAACAAAGAGGCACAACCAGTGGCGTCACAGTAGCAAGAGACAAAATCAATCCAAAATACCAAAAAAATTGTACCGGTGCAAAGAAAACAGCTTGCCGAATCAACAAAATCATCAAAGCTTCATCATAAATCAACCGAATTATAAAGCCCAATGGAAACCGAAAGATTCAATGGCTATAAATTGAAGTCCTATCTTTCATAATACTTCAGGGTGATTCGGGATCTTGTGAAATGTTTGTTCCGATGTTCTTGAATGTTTTGGAAACAAAAGTTTCCCCTCTCTTCATTCTATTTTTGAAACATGTTCGAAAAAATGCCATTTTCAAGCTGCCAAAGTTATACTTTAAAATGAATTTTGACTGGTAGTCACGAAAACCATTTTTCAAAGAAATTAACACTGAAGTAAGAGCCATTACCAGGAGGCAAAATGACAATATTGCATAATACATAGAAGGTCGATTGGAATTTGTTGGTAATTTTCGGAAAACTTTTATCAATCTTGCATAGAAGAAAAGTCATACATTGAAGAGCCAGATAGAAAACAAGTCTACTATTCTAATATTCCATAATGATATCTATAAATCTAAATACGCTATTAACTCCCCCTCTCAAACGCATGATATGATAGTAGGAACCATCAAGAGTTTGTCTATAAAAATTCAAAAATGCTTCATAGTGTGAATCTCCGAGAAAAAATTGACCTATTATACAGTAGAAGAAACAAAAGGCAAGGAAATAGTTTGAAGTTGAAGATGGTGGTGCATAAAATGACAGTAGATCTTGATATATTTAGTTTGCTCATGGAAAATAGAGTTGTCTACATTTTGAATGTCACATAGGAGCAGAAATGGAAACGCAAAAATCAAAAAGTAAACATCTTCACCAAACTATCTCTGACATTTAGAAGCCATAGCATGATATTAGCCTTGGCAATGACACGAGCGGCAGTGGCTCAGAAAATTAGGGAATGACCCAGAAAGACAAAGAAACCAGTCATGTATTTATGATCTATAACATCACCTACCTAGTCAGCAGTGGAAAATGCACAAAGTTCTAAAAAAGAAGTGGAAAAAATAACAAACTCTAATATAAAGTGCCTCGGATACAATGCAAATTACAAAGAACTATAACCTGTTGCTACAAAATATGTTGAGATCAACAAAAGAATCTCAATCGATAAACAGTTTTTAGGTGATTGTTTGTGAGAGATTTAAATATCTTATTTCAAGACTTCCTTGGATGAATTTAATGGACAAGTACACAATAAAGGGAACTAATAAAAGAAGATTCCTTTATTAATTCAATCTAAGTGACTTCGATTACATTGCAGCAGTAACTGCTTCCTAAAACTAATATAAAACTACTCCTAAAAATGCTCAAATTGCGGGTCTTGCAAGTGTTTGAATGTATCATCTATTTTCTCCTCTACATACCCTTTTATAGCCGTTGTTTTCGAAGGTTTTGATTCCATTGATGGTTACCTGACTGATAACTTCTAATTACTTACTCTTCTTTTCAAATATGGTTGTGGTTGATCATCTCTCGTCTTTCTTCAAATTCTGTTATGTGGCATCTTCTCAATGCATTCAGATTTTCAGATGACAATACATTCAATATGCTTGGGATTTTATATGTTAAATTGCCTCAAACGGTGTAACACCTCAAAATCTACATTGGAAAACACTACTATCTACAAAGCATCCAATCATAAGTGTAACTAAAAATAACCATTTAGATAATAAACGATCCATCCGTCTAGAGAAAATAAAAATTTGTAGCTTCTCCAACTTACAATTCAAAACCAAACCATAACTAGCAGTAGAATAATTAAATATAATGAAAACATTGTTTCATAGCCAACTCTAAAAACAATCTAGACTACGAAGAAGCATCTCTAAGCCTCTATGCTGGGATCCACAAACTAATCCTATTCAGTCTCGAGGTAAACCTGCTCATCCAATTTGACATCCCCCTCTCTGCAAAAATCTGTAAATGTTGTTGTAGGGGGTGAGCAAAAACTCGTAGAAAATCCCTCTCAAATCCAAACAATGTTTTAAAACAATATAAAGAAGGCAAGTTTCTTTTGAAAAATAGCATATATACATCATTTTGAAAGTAAAACAATGACAATTATAATGATCTCAAGTGAATAGAATACAGTAAGTCAATAACAGAAATAAACATTTTAAGATTAGAGTAATCAGAAATTAATTCAATAACAACATCTCAGTTTTTCTCATGTATTTTTGTTACTTCTCAGGAATCTACACAAACATTCTACCTCGTTCACCTACCATAAACATACAATTTCAACCATTCCCCACAAAGCTACATCATAAACCACTTTAGGCAGGGTATATACCATCTCACACGGCATTGATGAATCCTTCCTAAGAAAGGTATATCGTCCCTCAGTCTCAAACCTATGTGAAAAATAGTGGTTGATTTCACAAGCAATAACCTACTACAATTGTTAGACAATCATCTCACCCCTACAAGGATAGACTAACCTCTAATACTGTACGACAGCTCTCGAAGGTAATTCAAGTCAGTCACACTCAAACCATATAGAGATAAAACCACAACTTTACAAAAACGTGTATTCAACCAACCACAAGGTTCACAATTTCCAATATACAATAATAATGATGATTATGGAATCAAAATAGGCAAGAGATGATATCAAAAAAAGCTTCATAATTGCAATATCAAAATTCTAGGATTTGCCAAAAATCTCAATTTGTTGGAACAAGAACAAGTATTTGGTTATAACATAATTTAATCAAGAATAAGAATTTAGAAATCAAGAATCCATATTTTTCACCTTAAAACATGTACTTAGGAAAACTAAGGCTTTGGGAAAATCAAGAATGATATTTCTTGAACGCAATGCATGTATCTTCTTTTAGATTATACGCTAATTCAAAAAAAATCAAGAACGAACGATTACCTAACATATAATAATCATGGAGTTTCAAAATATACATATATAATACCTTAAGTCTCAATAAAAGCACTCAAGAAGAATCCTCTACCTCAATTCGATGTTTGAAGAATAACCCTAGCGTTTTAGAATCAATCCCAATGTGAAAATCCTTCTCGTTCCTCCTATTTTACTTCCTCCAAGCTCTCTGGGGTTTTCTAAAATGAAAATATGGTAAAGAAACTTTAGATCAGGGGCCTACGGTATTTATAGGATAAAAAACAGAGAAAACCCTAAAAAATGATCGGGACCATTTTTAGCAATGCGTCCTGACGGTTCTAATTCTCTATTTCTCCTTAATTATGATGAAACACACAATTTCCTTTTTGGGATGGGCATCCGAACGGTGCAAGGGGCATCTGGACACTGGAAACTTTCTATCCAGACATCTGGAGCGATTTTCACCAAGTTAGCAGTCGATTCAGGAAATTTTCATGAAATACACTTTTGTAACCCCTAAAATCTACTTTCTTCTATATAGAGATAAAAATTTATAGGCAAAATACTAAAGTAATATCTAATTTCTTCCTACCCAAATTCTCTCCAAAATGTGTTAACTTCTAATACACCTCATTTTACCTCTCCCAAGATTTCTCGTCCTTTTAGATTCAATTATGGTCTTATTTTGACCTAAAATATTTAGAAAATCACCTAGCTACCCTTCTCAAGCTTAAATAACTTCGAAACTATGTTTGACCTAAACGTCAATTCGCCTGACACTCTAATTTCATCATCAATCTTTCAACAACTATTCGAGGTTTCTACAATTTTTTTATTCATCCTTGAAGAAATATCAAGATGATATTATTCTTATTTAATTGTCGTACGGGGTCTTACAATCCACCCCCTTAAAATAAAGTTTCATCTTCGAAACTTAATCATTGACGTAGTCAATTTAATCTTAATTAACCACACGGTCTAAATGCATATTAATCATGTAAATCTCAAATCTAAGATTAAAATAGATTTCTCATATTCAAAAATTTAAATTCATCCCTTAAACTTATAGCATCATTGCAATTATTAGAAGTCTCTAAGATTACCTTCATTTCCCAACATTTATTTAATACCTCCATTCTCATTTTTCACTATCCCTTATCCTTGATAATTCAGTGCGATTGTTGGGACTAATTCATATTATACATAACTACTAGATCATCAACTTAATTGCCTACTCATCAATTATCAATTCTCTTTTGAATTGATCAACCCTTTCAATAAACCTCATTTTTGCTTCTTACATGTAGCCTAACCATAAGCATATCAAAATAACTCAAATGTCATCCTGTTAATAGAATTACTCATCTCTCCTATACTAGAATCATGGTAATCATGGTATAACACAAAACTTAGTATTGACCTTACAGTAAGATTTACGTCAATTCCTAAAATCTATTGTCCTTCTTAATACATTTGTCTCTCACTAGCCAAGAGGAACTCACAATCTTTGAAATCTAATAATTTTGTTTCCACTTCCACAAAAATCAATATTTTAGGATCAACTCTTAAATTGCACACCCATGTGAAATTTCTCACTATACTCTGGTTCAACTTTTCTCATGTTACATCTTGTCATTGTGTTTATTCAGGGTACCATGACACTCTTGTACTATTCAATCCTATAAATAATCATCAGTTTCAGTGGACACCACAAGGTTTTCAACAATTATAACCATCAAACTACGCACCTAGTTATCCAAGAGATTAATTCTCACTTTTCATACTTATAGTCTTTACATTCATCATTGTAACTATAACTAAAGGTTAATCCCAATAATATTAAATCTAATCAAATGGCTCGATGTGAACCCTGATATAAATTTTAATTGACCAATCCACAAGTCTGAACTAGCCATGAGATAAGAATTCCTAAAGATTCAACCGATGTTCTTTAAATTAACCACATTAGTCCTCATAGCCTTAATAATTATTTGTAAAATCTGAGACTATAACTATTTGCTAGTTATTAGGCTTACCTTAGCTTTTTATCCCAAAAATTTGCTTAACAGTTTCTCCACTCATGTGAACCATTCTGCATTATTATCGACATTGATTCCTTAGTTCATATCCTTCAAACATCACAACTAGGCGTAAAGATATCTTTTTTAGGAATTACAATCTTCAATTCTTGCAATATCAAAAATCTTCAACTTTGACCTATTCAAATCTAACATAATTATGGATTTAAAGAATAAAGAAAAAAATCCTATTCCCACCAAACAACTCCAATAACTTTAAAAGATCCAAAACAAATGATAGAAGTTAATACCAAACATTGAAATCATCCTTATTTCAATAAATGTCTACTATATTTGACCTCGAATTTTTAAAACTCTATAATCTTTAATCCTACAATATCGAGGGTCCAATGTAACTACTACAACTTAATCAAACTTCCTAGATTTCCCTTTTTACATGTTTATAAGTTCGTTTCCATAAATTGACCTCAATTTTCAATGAAAATTTATAAATACAAGTCAACTGTTGACTCCACACTCAACAAAGAGATTCTTAATTGTTAATAATTTAGTGAGTCTAAGTGTAGTGAACTAATCTCACAACGAAATAAGATTACCTATGTATAATGTCGTCAATGAGTATTCTATGTATGACCTTTCTAAACTAGTAATACTTCCAAAATAAATTTAATTAACTCTCCGTAATATTTTCAAACTAGTATTGGTAGCTCAAGTTTGTGGTTATGAAAACACCCTCCGATCCATTTAAGAACTATAACCACAATTCGTATCGTTATTCTAAAATAGGCTCTCATTCGAGGTTACTTCACCATATCCCTTCAATTAATCATATTTGAGAATTATACTATTTCATACAATCGCACTCACCCTAGAGGAAAACATAACACTCTCATGATTCTCATCATAAAACCAAAACTAGATTTGTTTCTTAATTTCTACGATTTTTAAGTAGCACACATAACTTTCTATAACCTTATTATTCAAAACTTAGTCTATCTTAAAAACATCTAAGTTGACCTTACCTCCACACATCCAAATTGGGTTAGCACATGTCCTTCACTTTCAAAAATATAAGTAACACTAATAGTATAATAGAATACTTAGAGTTGACAAAGCACCAAACCATAATCACATTATATCTTATTATACATCAAAACACTTCAATAAATATGAGGGTGTCTCTAAATCAAAGCCTAAATAGTGGTGGAAACTTTCCTCAGGATAAGTCCTTCAGAGTTTAAGAAGAAAAACAAAATATTTTTTGTTCAAGAAAAAGCATAGTGTAGATTTTTGATCAACTTCGGAGAATAAACTAATTTAACTCGGGCATTTCTAGCGTGTGTGACCTATACGGTTGGGAAGACATAGGAGTTTAGCTTCTAACAAAAAAAAAACGCTGCACAATTTGAATTTTTCAACACAGAGTTATGGTCCAATTAGTGAAAGATAATATATTTGGCTGATGGTTCTGCTATAGTTGTCCAATTCGAGTTTTGGTATCTTTTGCCACTAATCATATCTCATACCCATCTCTAATATATGTAACATCACTTTCATAAAGATCAATGCCTAACAATATTTAACAACCAAAAATCAAAATACTATCCTTCTCCTAGAATAATACATAACGACATGATATCAACCTAGCATATCTATCCCAAAAATTTCGTCAATTCCTGTAATCTAGCTAATTCATGAATTCAAACAAATAAATTATCCTTAAACAAGCTAAGTAACAACTCACACTTATCTTATAAACCTATAACTTCAGACAAATTCAAACTTAGAGGTTCATCAACCTAATTTAATACTCTAGTAGTAATCCATAACCTATAGCTCTCATGTAAGACCTAATTCCTAAGCTCTGAGAGCTCTCAAAGACCTAAAAAATAATAACTATTTAGGTAATAAACGATCCATCCATCCATTAAATACTAAGTATTAAAGAAAATAAAACATTATAGCTTCTTCATCTTATAATACAAAACCCAACGATAACTAGCAGTGAAATAAACAAATATAATAAAAACATTGTTTCATAGAATCATCTCTAAACCTCCACGTCAGGATCCACATACTAATCCTCTTCAGTCTTGAGGTCAACTTGCTCATCTAATTTTACATCCTCCTCTTTGTCAAAATCTGTAAATGTTGTTATAGGGGGTGCATAAAAACCCCGTAGAAAATCCCTCTCAAATCCAAACAAGATTTTAAAATAATATAAAGAAGGCAAGTCTCTTTTAGAAAATAATATATATATACATCATTTTGAAAGTAAAACAATGATAGTTATAATGATCTCAAGTGTACAGAATAAAGTAAGTCAATAACAGGAAGAAACACTTTACGATCAAAGTAATCAACAATTAATTCAATAACAACATCTTAGTTTTTCTCATATATGTTGATTGCTTCTTAGGAATCTATATAACAATCCTACCTCGTTCACCCACCACAAACATATAATCTCAATCATTCTTCGTAGGGTCACATCACAAACCACTTTAGAAAGGGCGTAACTGTCTCACATAACATTAACAAATCATTCCCAAGAAAAGTATATTGTCTCTCAGTCTCGAACCTACGTGAATAATAATGGTTGATCTCATAAGAAACAACCCACTACAAGTGTTAGTCAACAACCTCACCCCCATTAGGATAGACTAACCTCTAACATTTTGCAACAACTCTCGAAGGTAATTCAAGTCTATCACACCCAAACCATATAGAGATAAAATCACAAATTTACCAAAACTTGTATCCAACCATCCACAAGTTTCAAAAATTCCAATATTCAATAATAATGATTATTATGGAATCAAAATAGGAAAGAGACCATATCAAGAAAAACTTCATAATTGCGATATAGGATTTGCTAAAAATCTCATTTTTGTGGAACAAGAACATGTATTTGGTTGAAGCATAATTTAATCAAGAACACGAATTTATAAATCAATAATTCATATATTTTTTTTACCTTAAAACATGTATTTAGAAAACTAGGGTTTTGAAAAATTCAAGAATGATATTTCTTAAATGAAATGCATGTATCTTGTTTAGACGTTAACTGAAAAGAAATCAAGAATGAACAATTACCTAACATATAATAATCAAGGAGATTCAAAACATACATATATAATACCCTAAGTCTCAATGAAAGAACTCAAGAAAAATCTTTTACCTCAATTTGATGTATGACGATAACCATAGCGTGTTTGAATCAACTTTGATGCAAGAATCCTTCTCATTCCTCCTTTTTTTTACTTTCTCTCAAACTCTCTAGGGTTTTCTAGGATGAAAATAAGGTAAAGGCACGTTAGATCGCAACCCTAGGGTATTTATAGGATGAAAAATGTTAAAAACCCTAAAAACTAACTGGGGCCATTTTTAGCGAGGCATCCAGACAGTTTTTGGGGTGTATGGACAGTTCTAATTCTGTATTTCTCTTTAATTCTAATGAAACACACAATTTCATTTCGGGACGGGCGTCCGGACAGTGCAAGGGGCGTCTAAACGCTGAAAACTTTCTGTCCAAACTTTCGAAGTGAATATCTCCTAGTAAGAAGTTGATTCGGGAAATTTCGTGAAATACACTTTTGTATCCCTTAAAGTCTACTTTATACTATCCAAATTTTAGATCAATCGGACATTGGGATAAAAATTTATAGGCAGAATACTAAGGTACTATCTAATTTCTTTCTAACCAAAGTCTCTCCAAAATATGTTTTAACTCTAGAATGCTTCTAAACTTCTAATACACCCTATTTTACCTCTTCCAATGTTTTTAGACCTTCTGGATTCAATGGTGACCTTATTTTGATCTAAAAACATTTAAAAACTCACTTAGCTGCCCTCCTCATGGTTAAACACCTTCGAAATTAAGTTTGATCCGAAAGTCAATTCGCCCGAAACTCAAACTTCATGATCAATATTTTAACAATGATTTGAGATTTTTATAATGGCTCAAATTTTGTTTTGATTGGTTTGGTGACTTCATTGCTAAAAAGACCTATTCTGATTAGTTAGCTGGCATCATTACTAAAAGCTTATTAGATGATACAAGTGGAGCAATTTCATTGCTTGAAGATGAGAGTTCCTTTTTAATTGGTTAGATGATGTCAAGGCTAAAAGTTTATTGGAGGATAAAATTGGAGCAATCAAATGCATTGCTTAAATGCAAAAAATTGCATCCGCCACCACCTTGAGATGCCTATAAATAGGCATCAGTCTCCTGGTTTTGAGATCATCCCAAAAATTGTATATGTTCAATTTTTATTCTCTTGTTGAGAGTACGAGAGGTTTTCTTTACCGGGGGTTTAAAAGGGTAAGGTTGAGTAGGTTGTACAAGGGGTAAAGGGCTTGGGTTTGGGATTTAAACCTGAGTGATAAGGCTTGTACCATTGTACCCATTTTCTCTCAATAGTAAATAAAGAAGACTGAATCATATCTCCTGGATGTAGGCAAAGCAATTTTGCCAAACCACGTAAATCTTGGTGTTGTGAGTTGTGCTTTGATTTTCATTATTCTGCTTATTTATTTTTTTGTCATTTTACTGACCAAATGGCTGCAAAGTTAATTCCCAACAAACATTGTGAGGATGTATGAGCAGTCAAAGCGAACAATATCTTGATAGCTAGGGCGGGTCATTACAAGTGTGTAATAGCTTGCCAAAAGGACTTGTGAGGAGGTGTTATAGCTTTATGTGTTGCATTCCACATCGACTCAAGAGGTGGAGTGATTTGGCTACATATGTGGTTTGCTCTCCCTTAATTGTCAAAAGTCTTTTTTTGGGGCAAATCCTTAGAAGAACAAAATCGTGAGGGTGTATGGGCACCCAAAGCGGACAATATCTTGACAGTTGGGGGCGCAGGTTGTTATAGTTGTATTGTATCACCATTTAGCTAATGGAAGCCACTTAGCCCAATGAATTGGGTAGTCACCTATCATGTACCTTAGATAATTCTCCAAACACTGGTTCACTACTTCAGTCTGGCCATCTGTTTGTGGGCAGGTAGCCTAAGCTCATTGTCCATCACTACCAATTGTGTATTGAATTCCATGATGTCTAAACATATAATCAAGGTAGACCTATGCTACATCCAATGTCGTATAGGGGTGGCTAATGGCAATGAAATGGGAATATTTGCTCAATTGGTCAACTACTACCAATATTACATCTTTACCATTCAAACATGGTAATCTTTCAATAAAGTCCATTGAGATTTCACTCCATATATGTGTGGGAATCCAAAAAGGGTTCTAATAACCCGGGAGATGCCACATTTTTAGATTTATTTCTTTGGCACACATCACATACATCGATGTAAGTCTTCACATTTCCCTTGAGTCCAATCGAAGGACCGTTTAATACGGTTGACAATCTCATGTATATTAGAGTGGCCCACTAATGGGCTATCGTGGATTGACCGTAAAATTTGAGAAAGCAATTCTACATTTGACCTAATGACCAAATATCCCTTGAATCACAACTGGTCTACTGCCCATGAATAACCTGGAAGGGTTTTAGGGTCACATTTTAGATCTTCAATCAGGTGCTGCAAGTCAACATCATTTTTCTATTCATCTTGAATGAACACTATCCAGTTTGATAATGGTATGGATATGGCCATTATCATGGATAAAATATGTGGTGTATCCTCTTGTTTTCTTGATAGGGCATCTGCTACAATATTTTCTTGCCACTTCGGTAAATAAGCTCAAAATATATCCCATGAGCTTTGTCAGCCATTTATGTTGCATTGGTGTGGTGATGCATTGCTCTAACGTATACTTGAGACTAAGATGACCTGTCTGATCTTAAAGTGGCACTCAACTAGATATGGTTGCCATTTGATCATGGTGAATACAACTGCTAACATTTTCTTCTCATATGTAGAGTAGCCAAGGCTCGTAGTAGATAAAGCCTTACTAGCAAAGGCCATAGATCACCCTTCTTGCAGCAAAACAGTGCCAAGATCACATTCAAAAGCATCACACTAAACAATAAACTCTTTGTTAAATTTTGGCATAGCTAGGACAGAAGTAGTTGGCATAGTCTCCTTAAGATTGGCAAATCCCAACTCTACTTCAACCGTCAAGAAAAAATTATCCTTCTTGAGCATGGTAGTTAATGGCTGTCAAATTTTTTCGTAGTCCCACACGAAGTGTCAATAGTATCATGTGAGACCCAAAAAGCCTCTAAGGGCCATAAGGGTTATGGGTAGGGGTGCAACTTGGGTTTGGCAACCCGATTTCAACCTGAAAAAATTAAGGTTTGAGCAAGAATTTTTAATATTTGGGTTGGACTTGGGTCAAAAAACTCCAACCCAAATTTAATTTGGGTTGGGCTCGGGTTAAGGCCTCGTAAACCCGAGTTCAACCCGAACCCGACAAATTAAAAAAAATATATATATATAAAGCATTAGCACTGATTTTTCATTTTTTTTCTATCATTTTTTGTCTCTCTCGTTCTCTTTGCCTCTCTCATTCTCTCAGTCTCTCTCATTAAAAACTTGATTGAAGTTATTAGTTGTTAATTTAGGTGAATATTATGTAATATATGTATTAGGTTTAGAACAACAAACTTATTTTGGGCTCTACCCGAATTGAACCTGTAAAGTAACCCAAAATCAACCCGAATTCAACCTGAGCCCGTCCGAATTAAACTCGGACAGTGCTCGGGTTGAGTTCCCCAACCTGAGGTAGGGTTAGTATTAGGATTAGGGTTGAACATTATATATCTAGGATTGGGCTAAGGTTGATTGTCCAACCCGCCCGAGTTGCACCCCTAGTTATGGGTTTGGGCCAATTGATCATAATCTGCACCTTGGTCAAGTCAGCTGCTACATCTTCATTGGGAATTAAGTGTCCCAAATATTTCAGTCACTTCTCTGTCAAAATTACACTTAGATTGTTTTACATATTACTGGCCTTTTCGTAAAACATCCAAAGTGGTGTTCAAGTGCATCATATGGTCATTGTTAAAAATAGAATACTAGATAATACTTTGTTGTTAAATGTATCTAGTTGTCTTGGAAACACAAGTGCTTATGTCATGGGTCTTGTTATGTGGTTAATGGTCTAGGAAAGTAAGTGGTCAAGATGTATCTTACAACCTATATGTATGTTGAAAATATGGAATACAAGTATGAAAAATTATTTCAAAAGACTAAGTTACATTGTCTTTGTTTTATCCATTACAAATATACAATGGCTGAAAATATAGCCAACATGAGTGGTATCAGAGCTAGTTCGATACTATCTAGCTGGGCGTGAAATTTTTCGACGGAAAAACAAAGTCCTAGTGAAGAAGATCAAAATGGCAAGTTGAATCAACATGTTTATCAGTGCACAACAACCGCCTTTTCCTATCTTTGTTTGTAAAAATTATTATTATTGGTGTGTCAAGATGAAAACTATATTTCTCTCTTATGATCTTTGAGATTTGATTGAAATTGGATATGAAGATCCAACCGAAGAGATGGCAACAAAGATGAAAATGGCTCAAAAGAACTAATTAAAGGAAAACATGAAGAAGGATGCAAAGGCTCTTCACTTGATTCAACAAAGAGTAACGAATATCATTTTTCTCAGAATTATCAATGCTACAAAATCAAAGGTAGCATGAGACACTTTACAAGATAAGTATTGTGGTACTACGAAGGTAGGAGCCGTGAAACTACAATTCTTGAGAAAAGATTTTGAGAATTGTAGAATGAAAAAAAATGAATTCTTAAATGATTTCTTCTCTAGACTTATGGAGATTGTAAATCAAAGGAAAACTTATGGAGACCAAATTTTTGACTCAAGAATTGTTGAGAAAATTTTGATTAGTTTGCCAAAAAAATATGATTATATTGTTTCCGTCATTGAAGAACCAAAAATATTTTTTTTTGGTGTTCAAGATTTATTGGGTTCTATTAAAGCATTTGAGCAAAGGTTGAGTAGGGACTCCGAAAAATCTATTGAGAGTGCTTTTCAATCCAAGCTTAATGTTGACTCTAAAAGTCATAAATCATCAAGTTATCAATCTAAAGGTAAATCTTTTAGAGGAGGAAGATTTGGAAGAGGAAGAGGAAGAGGAAGAGGAAGAGAAAATTTTGAAAGAAGATCAAATGAATAATCCACTCAACAAAAATGTGGAATTGTAAAAAATCAAGTCATGTTGATAAAGATTGTTGGTATCTTGGAAAGCCTCAATGTTTTAATTGGAAAAAGTTTAGTCATTTGCAAAAAGATTGTCGATTCAAGAATAATCAGCAAGCTAATTTTTCTGAAGAGCAAGAAAGTAGTGGAAACATGTTCTATGCTTGTCAAGCAATGTTTGAGCAAAAGACTGATGTATGGTATCTTGATAGTGGTTGTAGTAACCATATGACTGGTGATGATAATATTTTTTTGAACATGGACACCACTTCTAATTCTCAAGTAAGGATGGGAAATGGTGTCATGGTTTAAGCAAAAGGTAAGGGAACCATTGCTATTGAAACAAAGAAAGGAACAAAATACATCCAAGATGTTTTGTTCGTACCGGACTTGGAACAAAATTTGTCGAATGTTGGTCAACTTGTAGAGCATGGGTACTCCGTGGTGTTTAAGGACAACTCTTGCATGATCTATAATTGTGGGGAGAAAAAGTAATTTATAGTGAAAATTGAGATGGAGAAAAATAAAAATTTTCCTCTCATTTTTCGATATTCAAACAATGTTTCTTTGAAGATGGAAGTTGTTGATGATTCTTGGCTTTAGCATAGAAGATTTGGACACTTGAACTTTCAAAGCTTGAAGATCCTACAACAAAAGGTCATAGTTTATAGATTGTCATCTATACAAGAAGTTAAAGAAGTTTGTGAAGGATGTGCACTTGGAAAGCATCATCGAGATCCTTTTCCAAAAGAAAAAATTTGGAGAGCCAAATCACCGTTGGAGCTTTTCACACAAATGTATGGGGTCCATCAAGAACACTTTCTCATGGAGGTAACAAATACATCATAATCTTTGTTGATGATTTTTCAAGAATGACTTGGATTTATTTTATGAGATAAAAAACTGAAGTTTTTCAAGTATTTAAGAAGTTCCAAAAGTTTGTTGAAAGGCAAAGTGGATACTACATTAAGTTGCTAACAAGTGATAGGGGTGGTGAGTACAACTCTAATGAATTTAATAAATTTTGTGAAGACATTGGTAAGGAGAGGCAATTGAAAGTTGGGTGTACTCCATAACAAAATGGAGGGGCCGAAAGAAAAAATAGAACCATTGTTGAGATGACTAAATCGATGGTTTATGAGAAGGGTTTACCTAAATCATTTTGGGCTGAAACGGTATATACGGCGGTTTACTTGATGTATAGATGTCCAACAAAAGCTTTGAAAAATCAAACTCCAATTGAAGCTTGGTGTGGAAGGAAGCCGTCGGTGAACCACTTAAAAGTTTTTGGGTGCATTTGTTTTGCACATATTCCTAAAGAAATGAGGTACGAGTTTGATGAAATAGTGAAAAATGTATCTTTGTGGGTTATAGCTCTAAATCAAAGGGTTATAGACTCTTTAGTTTGAAGAGAAACAAAGTTATTATTTGTAGGGATGTTCTCTTTAATGAGAATACCTCTTGGAATTGTAAATAGAAGAATGTTCAAAATCAAGTGGTTGTAGCAAATGAAGATTATGGAAGCTTTGAGCATGAAAATGAAAATGAATAAGTTAAAGTTCCAACACAAATGTCTCTAACACCCAACTCTCATTCATCTCCTTCTACTTCCTCAAGTTCAAGCACTTTATCTCTAAGTTCAACTCTAAAGAAAATGAGAAGTCTTAGTGATGTGTATGCTAGACGCAATTTTTGTGTGGTTAAACCCAAAAGTTTTGAAGAAGCAATCAAAGAAGATGCTTGGAAGAAAGCAATAGAAGATGAAATTCATGTGATTGAGAAAAATAGCACTTGGGAGTTGATGGAAAAGCCAAAGAATAAAGAGGTCATTGGGATGAAGTGGATTTACAAAACGAAACTTAATCCGAATGGTTCAATTCAAAAAAATAAAGCAAAACTTATAGCAAAGGGGTATTCACAACAAGCCGGTGTCGATTACCAAGAGACTTTTTCTCCGGTTGCTCGACTTGATACAATAAGGCTTCTTATTACTCTTGCTTCACAAAGGGGTTGGTTTCTTCATCAATTAGATGTAAAATCAGCGCTCTTGAATGGTGAGTTAAAAGAAGAAGTTTATGTAGAGCAACCACAACCTCAAGGCTTTGTGGTCAACAGTGAAGAAGGAAAAATGTACAAGCTACAAAAGGCTTTGTACGAGCTGAAACAACACCTTGAGCATGGTATAGTGAGATTGATTCCTATTTCAATGCAAATGGACTTCAAAGAAGTAAAAGTGAGTCAATCTTGTACATCAAAATTCAACGGTATTCTCATTGTGTATCTTTATGTTGATGAAATGGTTTTTACCAGAAATGATAGATTAATGATTAAAGATTTTAAAAGTGAAATGATAAAAAGATATGAAATGAGTGACTTGGGACTTCTACATTACTTCTTGGGTATTGAAATTTATCAACAAGATGGAGTTTTTTATTTGCCAAAGGAAGTATGCAAAAACTCTTCTTGAAAAATTTAGAATGAGAAATTACAAATCAATGGCTACATCTTTAGTTGTGAATGAAAAGTTGTTCAAAGATGATAGAACTAAAGAAGTTGAAGCATCTTTCTATAGAAGCTTGGTCGGAAGCCTTTTGTGCTTGACAGCTATAAGGACGGACAACATGTATGCCACAAGTTTGTTATTTCGGTTTATGCACAAACCAAGCCAAATTCATTTTGGGACAACAAAGAGAGTGTGGAAATATATTCAAGGAATACTTGATTTTGGGATTATGTTTGGAAGGAAAGTAGATGTCAACTTACTTGGATTTTGTGATAGTGATTGGGTCAAAAACATTGACGATATTAGGAGCACTTCGGGCTATGTATTCTCACTTGGTTCCGATGTAATTTCATGGGTGTCCAAGAAGCAAAAAAGTGTGGCACAATCATCAGCTGGAGCTGAAAAAATTTCAGCATCATTGGCTACTTCTCAAGCAATTTGGTTGAGAAGAATCATGGAAAATATTGGTGAAAAGCAATGTGAAGCAACTCCAATTTTATGCGATAATAAATCAGCAATTGTCATGACAAAGAATCCCATCTATCATAGCTGAACTAAGCACATTGTAATCAAGCATCACTTTGTTCGAGAAGTTGTGAAAGATGAAGAGATTCAAGTCAAATATTGCAAGACCAAAGATCAAGTGGCAGACATTTTTACCAAAGCACTTCCTAAAGATAAGTTAAAGTTTCTAAGAGACATGTTGGGAATACAATAACAAAGCATTAAAGGGGTGTGTTAAAAATAGAATACTAGATAATACTTTGTTGTTAAGTGTATCTAGTTGTTTTGGGAATACAAGTGGTTATGTCTTGGGTATTGTTATGTGGTTAATGGTCTAGGAAAGTGAGTGATCAAGATGTATCTTGTAACCTATATATATTTTGAAATTATGGAATACATGTATGGAAAATTATTCCATAAGACTAAGTTACATTATCTTTGTTTTATCTATCACAAATATACAAAGGCTGAAAATATAGCCAACAATCCTCCCAACTGCGATTGTAGACTAGAATATCATCCAAAAATACTAAGATAAATTGAGGAAGATAAGGTTTGAATGCCTCATTCATAATGTACTGGAATGTGGCGGGGCATTGGTTAGCCCGAAGGGCATAACAAAAACTTATAGTGCCTCTCATGCGTCCAAAAAGGCTTTTTTATCCGCATCACTTAGGTATACCTAGATTTGGTGATAGCCAAACCTCAAATCTAATTTCGTGAAGAATTTGGCGTCGTGTAGTTCATCAAGAAACTCATCAATGACTGAAATCGAAAATTCATCCTAAATGATGTCATGGTTCAAGGCACGGTAATTAATGCATATACGCCAAGAGTTGTCTTTTTTCCTTACTAGCAGCACCGGTGAAGAAAAAGGACTAACGCTTGGCCTAATGATACCGACAGCCAACATTTCCTTGACAATACGCTCAATCTCATTTGTTTGAATACACAGATATCGATTTGGCCTGAGATTAGCCGAGTTGCTTCCTGCCTTGAGAGGTATGCAGTGGTCTTGATCATGTTGATGAGGTAATCCCACTGGCTCTGAAAATACATCAGAATAATTTTTAATTGAACTCAAAATAGTTGAATTAGTTGTTACCTCAATTGTCTCTACTTGTGCAACAAACAGTTGTGCAAAAACACCTTGGTTTGTCTTGGACAAGGCTTTTTGCATGTGATTTGCCTCCATGATTTTTGATGGTGTAAATTGGTGTGGATGAGCAGAGGGTATGGATTATGCTTGGCAACTTGGATCCGAGCTACAAGGCTCGTGAGAATTGTGTTTAGGATCACTAGGGGATTGGGGTGATTTGCACAATAAAAATATAGTGGTTCACCAGCTTGGGATGTCGACTAGTCCACTATTCAATGGAGGCTCTTGCTCCTTTTATCTTTTTTCATGAAAGATTTGACTTACAAAGTTTCTTCTATGATATCAGATTTTTCTCTTGCCTCTCAAGGAGGCAATGTACAGTATTTATAACACAATTTGTATAACTAAGGGATCTTCAACGAAATCCTTGCTCTTTAACCACGAGATTTTCCTTGATTTTAAGAGATCTTAGGTGGTTAAGAGTTTCATGCTTTGATCACTGCCCCTTTGCTGTTTTGTGGACTCCTCTTGTTAACTAGCTATTCTTTCCTTGACTCCCTGATCTTTCATCGGAGAGGAGCTCAGGACTTGGGCTTTAGAGCTCTGGGCTCATTGTCCGACCTAGCTTCTCGAGCTCATACTTAATAAAAATTCTTTATTCATGTATCATCAATTTTGATTGCACCTGTAGTCGGCCCACGCAACACATGCTTTTTGCCAGTAGAGTGAAACTCCATTTGTAAATTTTTAAAATCCCAAAACTATGGGTCCAAGGGTGGTCAGCCATTGAACAACCAAAACCATATCATAACCACCCAAAGATAAGAGCCGAAATCAGTTTTAAAAATTGTTCCTTGCATGAACCAATCCAATCTCCGACACAGCCGTACTCAATATTTTTGAACCATTAGCTACAGTAACAATTAGTAGGTTGGTTTGAGAGATTGAACAACCGGGTTGATTGGCCACACTTGGGTCCTGGAAATTATGAGTCCTTCCGGAGTCGATAAGAATGGTCACTGGTCTGTGCTTAATGAACCCACAGACCCTCATGGTCTGATATGACACAGAACCAGCTAATGCATGGACTGATATGAGAGGTTCATCCTGCTTCTGTTCATCTACTGTTGTCTCTTCCTCTTCCTCTTCCCCACCATTCTCTATCTCCTCTTCAATAACTTCTCCTTCCAGTAGATATATTTGTCTTCTTTTTACAGCAATGGCCAAGCACATACTTCTCGTCACAATAATAGCACAATCCTTTAGATCGTCGTTCCTCCAGTTCAGCTATTATGATCTTCCGTATGGGTGGTATGTATCCTTAGGTGTGAATTTTTGCCTTCCGCCGGACAGATGCAATTGTCTCTTCTTGTAGTTTGGCTAGGCTGCTTGTTTGAGTGAGGTTGGCAGGTGAGAACATCATCACACCATTTTTAATTTCATCCTACAAACAATTCACAAAACATTCAAAAGAAGAATTCCTCACTTAAACCTTTAGTATGTACCATTAGTGATTCAAATTATTCTTGGTAGGATGCCACCGCATGATCGTAGGTGCTAAGTCCGAATCGTTTAACCATGTTATCAGAAAATGCACTCCAAGTAATGAAGTCCTTCGCTTTTTTGTGGCTTTCGTGGGGTAAATCTAGTTTTGACCGAGTCTCGATCCATAGGTTGCCGCTGTCCACTTGTCGCGATATTTTCAAACTCATTCCTGCCATTCATTTCCTGACATTACGTATGGTATGTAATAATATTTTTCAATAGATAGAATGAGTTTGAAAATAAAATAAATTTAAAAATAGAATAGAATACGTATTATCATTCAAATATTTGGCAATTATTTAGAATTAAGTGTTAGAATAGAATGTCCATTTGATTCTTATGTTTGGATAAAATAATTTTTTCATTGGAATAGAATCAACTTTAACCAAAATATTCATAGTGATTAAAAATAATTAATAACAATTTTTTTTTATGATTGCGATTGCCCCTAAAAATTCTGTGAAAAAAAATTTATAATTAAAAAAATGAAAGGAAAAATTCCACTTTGCCCCCTAAAAGATACAATTTTTTCACTTCACCCCCAAATGATTAATTTTTTCATATTATTGCATGAAAGATATTAAAAGGTTGCAACGCAGTTCTTCGTTATTTTTTTGTTTGTCGTCCGTATGATTTTGTTATCACGTGCTTCGCACATGAAAAGAAGAGGGGCTGTATTGTAAAATCATTTTCTGTGCAAACAATGTCTTCGTCTACCAAGTGATTTGGGGAATGTACTGAGTAAGAGAGAGAGAAGGGAATAAACAAAAGAGGGAGAGATTTGCCCAGATTTGGGAAAGAAGATTTAGGGTTTTACGGTCTCTCTCTTTCTTTCTCTGGTTTCTGTAAAATGGTTCCCACGGGATCGCTCTACTTTGCTATTATGCTATGTTCTCTAACTATGGTTCGTGCTTGCATCCCCGACGTTTTCTCAAGCGGGCCATGGCAGGGCGCCCATGCCACCTTTTATGGCGGCAGTGAAAGCCTCTGACACTATAGGTACAGTACATACCCCCCTCTCTCTCTCTCTCTCTCTCTGTTTAGTTCCCACTTAAGCTAATTTGCTCTGTTTTGTGCTCTGTTTCTTCCCATGTATCGAACCATTACAGAGACTTTGTGCACTGGGGATAAGCAAGAAAAACCCACATTCACATCTTCATTTTCCCGCAAAGCCGAATCAAATCTCTCAACTCTCAACCCGTGGCCCCTATTTACTTAATTTTTTTTTTGCCATTTTCCCAAAACCACCCAAAATGTCTGTTTAACTACTAATTCTTCAGAAACCAGGTCAATGTACAAAACCATTTGTAATTGCTAGCTGTTTTGTTCAGGTGGAGCATGTGGTTATGGGAATCTGTACAGCCAAGGCTACGGAGTAAACACGGCGGCACTGAGCACGGCCCTTTTCAACAATGGTCGGAGCTTGCTTCGAGATCAAGTGCGCCGAAGATCCAAGGTGGTGCAACCCAGAAAGACCCTCCATTTTTGTCCCCGCCACCAACTTTTGTCCACCCAACTATGCTTTACCAAATGACAATGGTGGGTGGTGCAACCCTCATTGAACCCACCTCGACCTCGCCATGCGCATGTTCATCAAGATCGCCCAGTACTGTTATTGTTCCGGTCAATTTCCGCCGTTGAGTGATAAGACCAAAACCCTCTAAGTTGGTGGGTTTGCACAGAAAATGATTTTACAATACAGCCCCTCTTCTTCTTCTCACGTGTGAAGCACGTGATAACAAAATTAAACGGATGACAAACGAAAAAATAACGATGGACTACATCGCAACCTTTTAATATCTTTTGGGAGGTAATATGAGAAAATTAATCATTTAAGGGACAAACAAAGTGAGATTTACCCAATATGAAACTCCATTAAAAAAATATTAAACCCTTATAAATTTTAAAAAATCAAAAAACAAATTCCTCGAGAAGTAGGTTCACAAAAAGAAATCAAAATAAAAATTTATTCAAAATGGGTTATTCATCTCAAATGAACAATTATGGTTCTTTATGAATTCAATTAAACACATGTGCAAACCCAAAAAACAAATTATCAACATAGTTAGGAATCTTATCCAAACATATAAGTTGAACCAAAAAATAAATCAATGAAAAGTAAGTCTAAAAAATAATCAACAGTACACAGAAAACAAAAATAACTTGAATAAAAACAAAAATTCTTAAATTTTATTTATTTCATCTCAATAGCATTGGACGTAGAATTTTAAGAAACAAAATCATTCTCAAATATAGGCATAAAAAATTACACTCTCTGTCTTCTTGCTCTTCAGTCATCAAACATTTGTTTTGTTAAATTCAATCTAAATGTTGATTACTCGTTAGATGTTTCAACCATGGTAATACAATCATCATGTGTATCATTTTCCACCGCGAGACCTGTTGCATCCACCTCCACCTAGATTGGGTCTATCGGCATCTGATCTTTTATGTAGTTGTATAGCAAACAACAAACTATTTTTTACGGTTCTAAATTTTAATAGGGTAGAAAGAGCCCAACGCTTTTTCAACGGTCAAAAACATCTTTTAATTACATTTCTAGCAGAAGAATGTTTCACAAAAATAAAGTGTTAGAAGAAAATATTGGTAAAGAATTAAAAAATATATACTATGAGATATATACAATCATCAATAGTGGTTTACAATTTCTTATTTTTATTTATGATGTTGTCTGGGGACTGGTTCTGCCCACGTTGAAGTTGTGGAATTCGTGGCCAGAATATATTCAATAAAGATATGAACAATTATTCCCACTTTGTGATCATTATGGGCATCAATGTATCTTATCTGAGAGAATATGTATTTCAAACGTGTCTTTCCCTCTTTATTTAGCATTGTCATGTAAAACTCTGAAGTGTGTTGACTTTGCCATTTGTTGAAGTTACTTTTAATCTTCTTCTATTGACATGTCAAACTTATATGAACATTATTTTCTTCTTATGTCCGAATTAATTTATACGTTTTTCGACTAATTTTTTCTTTAATTTGGTCAAAAATTGATCATTCATGCCAGAGTTAAGATATTTATGAAGGATAAATCTCACATAGTTTAGCCTCAAAAGGTTATCAAAATTTGAACTCGAGATGTATAAGTTACAACACATCCCTATTACCAGTTGAATTACCCCTTGACATAATTTTACTAAGAAAAAAATAGATCTTATTTCTTTCCTTTTCTTCTCTCTCTCTTATTTGGTTAATTAGAAGCATATATATGTTTTATAACGTGTTGAAAATAGAACAACTTAAATCATAAGAAACAACAATGTTATACTAATCAAATTTTGAGATTAAATTAAAAATTTAAATGTCGTGACAGCTGATTTTGACTTATTTATTTGGTGTCATACAATTTGAACCCCAATAAATACTCTAAATGCATAAAGAAATCAGAGAACTTGAAGACACCGAAAACTTAGCAAAATTTAATTCCTGGTTATTAATGCTTGCAATTATTACCATAAAGAGTTCTTGAATGACCCAACGCGGTGATTTGTTTCTATTTGTATCCACATTATTATACATGAATTTCTAACTAATAGATCAGAAAATAATAGCAAAAAATTTGTCAATGTTATACTTCACATTTCGAAGTCATTTGGTAAAGCATTTGCTGAGAATTTAACAAAAGGTACCTAAATCTGAGAATTCTTTTTTTGTTTTGTTTTGTCATGTCATTTGTTTATTTTCATATGTCAGATGGAACAAACATTGTACATTCTATTTAGAAAATCTTATTGTTAGCATGTCAAACAAATAGATCACTTTTACGTTAGAAGTCAAATATCATGTTCTTGTATGCCATGTCTAGATTAAGAACATTTTTTTATTTCTAATTAATTGTTGATAAATATTTTAAACTTTAATCATATCCTTTTACATGTTTTGACATTACCTTTGATCTTTTTTATTTTTAATTTTATCCTTCGCCATTATCATACAAAAAAAAGGTATATTCTTGTATGTCTTTAGATTTTACCTTTGATCTTAAATTGCTAAATTAAATATCATACTTTCTGGAAAATTAAATATCATATATAAGTACTTTGTTTTTGCCTTTACCTGTAATTTATGAGTCATTTATTTCATTCCTTTTGATTCACTTAATTTTTTCAAATTTTATTTAGCGTTCTTTAAAATTTCAATAGTGCAAAAACCACACCCAAAATTCTCAAGAAATCCAATCTTATCGGAAAATAATATATGCCAAACACAATAATAATACATAATGGTCAACGCGCAACGTATGTGTGCATTAACTAGTGATATAAAATAAATACAAGAAACACTATTTATAAAACCCTACTATAACATAAAGACTAGAATACGCCTAACGAGAAATAATGAGAAATATAAATATAAATATAAATACAATTTTAACACTGACAAGAAGAAACTATAAACATCCAGGGAATTCAATATCAGTGTGATCTGATCCTTAATAGATTTCTGAGACTTACTGGAGATGATTAAGGAGCTCCAACCATCCAATGCTTGTGCTCCTGCTTGTGCTCCTGCTTCAAACAACTGAGGATGCCCTGAGTTGTTTGCAATGCTATTGAAAGTTGTCGCCTTTGATGCCCAACTGCTTGGGATTTGTTGAGGCGTCGAGGGAAGATCTGTAATTTCAACTAACGAATTAAATTAACGACTTTGGAATAAAGGAAAAATAACAATGAAATTGGTGCTATAAGCCTACAACTTGACCCTTCATCATACTCGTGTGAATATTCTTTTCCGGAAGTGATATATTCAATACTTCACCATAAACAGTCTTCTAAGTTCAGCATAAATCTGTTTCAGCTTTCATTTGCAAACAAAACTAACCTGAAACACATGTTTAGGCTACTGGGATTGGCACTTTAAAAGTTGACCAACACTAAAAAGACTCTCAATGAGAACGAAACCAAGCTGTTCAAACTTACAGACATGACTGAAAATACAAACTTTTGTATTGCGAAGCATGTAGCTTACAAATGGGCAGCTAACATTACCATGATAAGCTAACCGCAGCTTCCAATCAGTTAAACACACATTATATTTGCATCCCATTGTCTCTCGTCTAAGTGGATTGAACCAGCGTCACTAGAGTGCATCTGGTCTCCCAATGGATTTCTTACATTTTGAGCAGTGAGAATTGAAGCTGCTGTTGTTGACCACAACATACTATTCTTTTTCCTAGTCACGTTTAGTGTATTCAAGCAGCATGTGCGGGGACCTGTAAATTTTCACCAATGTCCAATAAAGGACCTCCTCAACTTCAAGTTCACCTTCTGCCCTTGCAGCATAAATGTCCTCACAGATTGCCAGCAACCTGCATTCATTAATATCCGATTTTGCAGTAATACTGAAAAAAGTACAGTGAAGACTGTTGAAGTCATTGACTTCTGTCACTCTAGTTTTGCTCTTGTCACCATTTAATTTTGAAACTACACAAAAAGTACCTTGAGATCATTAATAGATATAGGTTTGGACAAGTGAGGGGAGGGGAAGGTCGTCGTCAATACATTGACTGCTGCAATGCCACGTATAAGGCCGCGGGTTTGTAACATAGATTAAAGGCAATGGAATAAAGGGTGGAGGGAGACCTCAAATGAAAGTGTCATAGAAAAAAGAGCATAAAACAGAAATCATGACTTTTGGCATCTTAGTCTTCGAACTCCATTACATATGGAGAACAACAGCATTCCAGTATTTCACATGATGATTTGCAACATATACATAAAACTAAAAACCACAGGCAAGGTGGAGCTTGAGGTGGCAGTTATAAGGTTCTAAGTGTCTCATTAGGTTCAAGATATTTCTATGCTCAATTATTGGAGCAATTGTGCAATCTGAAATATAAAAAAAAAATGTGATAGCACCTAGTTGCCTGTATGCAGATATCAGGGTATCCCGCGGCCCCCACTTTGAGATGTTGCTCTTCCTGCCCCTAAAGATTACTACAGATAACGTTTTTTGATTCCAATTTTGATAGATCAAAAATTAAACTGGATAACTAATGAGACAAAAACAAATCATTATACAGGTTGGTTCCTGCTAATAGAGGGTGCTGGAGTTTTGATCCTATTAATCGAGGGTTCTGGGAGGGTGAACTAGATATGGATCTAACCCATGACATTTTTGCACAAAGTAGCTGCCCTTAAATTCAAACCCACAATCCCCTCCTGTATGAGACAGAAAATACTAATAGAAGAAATTCAGATTTTGCTTTCAACATGGAAATTACTTCTAAATCCCAAATTACATATAGTACGTAGACTCAGAGCTTGGGTACCTGTCGCAATAAGGGAGATTCTCAAAGGGTATCCTCATTCTCAGATCAGAACATTGAAGCCTGATGAAACGTCCAACCGCCAGTACAAAGGTAATATAGAGACCCCAAATGCTGAACTTGCTTAGTGTTTCTCCAAGTATACCCTCTGAGAAATATGCAAGAGGAATTAATGATGAAAAGGAAAAAAAAAAGAAACAGTCCCTGATTAAAGCATTTCCAAGAACACCACATAAAAGAAGTAGATTTTATGATTGCACTCTAGAACTTACGTGGTGTTTCTTCAGATACAATAACAGCCATTGGTCCAGCTAGCTCACCACAACCTTTAACATCTGAGGCATTAACATCATGGAAAGACCACCACTCTGGACTGCCATGATTGAGGACAAGGTCCCCACTAACCAGATTTACCTGTACAGTCTATATATCACTACGACAGTTCCACTAACGCATCAATGTATGAAAATAAGAACATTCCCCGAATAACTAAACATAGTGAGGCCTAAGCATCAAATTTTCATAGAGCTAAAGAACCTGTAATATGGCATACCATTTGTTCCAGAAACCGCACGTCACCAGAGCCAGTGACACGAAAATATCTTGGATAAACATTATATATCCTGAAACTGCTGGTAGTACCGTTTATCACCTTTATTACATCCGTTGGTTTTGGAAGATTCTGGTCTTCAACATGCAGTTCATACTTCACAACTTCCTTTCCTTTAGGCCTATCCCTGGTGAATTGCCAAGAAAACACTATGTTCATGCTCCATTGAAGAGACTGACTGAATCTAGCCTGAACAACAGGAGGGATAAGCCACAAGGTGCTTGCATCGGCTTGGCAACATATCAATTGAATGTCCTTCTCACTATATGCGCTTAAGTACCCTTGGGGATCCAGATCAACATGTGCATCAAGCTCATCCCAAGAGAGCTTTTTGCAAAGAGTGGTTTCAAACAAGGTCAGCCTACCACCCAGTGTTTTTAAATCAATTTGAACATTGGCATCCTTGATAGGGTTTGCTATGTTTGTTGGATTGCCACTGCTGTACATCTATAGAAACCGAAGGACAAACAATTACAAGCATGATATTTCTGAGGCTGAACCAACTAAGCTAGATATTTTAATCCTAACCATATGTGCACAAGATAGAACAAGGAACATGAACCATAAATATCTAGATCTAGGCTAATCATTCGCTTTATGATGTAATGTGTGTTAAAGCATCTAATCCAAAACTAATTGGCAGTGAGTGGAGAGGCCTCTTAAGCATATAAGCCAACCTTGGGTAACCATTCACTATGGGATACAAGCTCTATTTACACCCTCCCTCACGTGGGCCTGGGGCTCACACGTGAGGTGTACAGACAAACAAACATGCATACATGAAAATTCAAATGGACAAGAGACTTAGCTCACTGACTATCTAAGCCCAACTCTGATATCATGTTAGAAAATCCAACCCAAATCCAATTAGCAACGAGTAGAGAGGTCATTTAAACATATAAGTCAACCTCGGTTGGTCCTAATCATTAGATGGGGTTACAAGCTCTATTTAAACGATGAGGCTGGCACAGAAATCTGTCCAAAAGATGAGGCTTCACACAATGACTTGGCTATAGGACGCTAAAAGGGAAATGAGTGCTGAAGGATATAAATTAAACCCAAAATAATCACTGATAAACAATGTCAACAAATAGAAAGAGAAAAGATCAATGAAGGACATAGTTTAAAATGTCTTATGCATAAACGTAATTAGGTAGAACAGGAATATTCTGAGAGTTGAATGGGTGTTAAAAATGATTAAGGGAACATAAATATTCAAGATTGAAAATGAGATGGAATCTTTATTTATGGTGCTCTTTACTTTTAGCATCAAAATAACCAAACTTTTTAATACTCTCTATGAAGGAAATATTAGTTTTGGATTCTGGTGGATGCTTTAGGGGATAGAAATTGGAGTGGGAATAATGAAGGCTGACAAGGTAGTGGAAGAATTGTGAGGCTATATGGGGGCTGTTGCAGCTCCGTGAATAGTTGTCATGAAGTGTAACTCAGAGGCTTTTGAGGAGTTAGGATGGTTGGGGCTGAATCTCAGTTGAAGGAGAGAGTTGAACTTGATTAAGTGAAGTTGCTAGGCATGCAAAAGAGAACTGCAGGACTTGTGAGTGCATGTTAGATTGAAGAATCTAAGAATAAAGAATGATTAGTAGGAGGAGACGAAGAAGCATGGGAGTCACACATGCCTTGAAAAGTGTGCCTAAGTGCTCACCTAGGCCCCAGGCAAGATGCACCTGAAGTGCCTCAATGAGCTTGTTACTGAGGTGCAATCGAGGTGCTTGCTTGTGCTTAAACCCAAGGCGTACGAGGCATGAGATTTTTTTTCCCTTCAGTGATATATTTGGGTCATTCATAGATTAACTTTGCTTGGAGTATTTGATTTGCTAACACCCAGATTCAAACTCCCAACAGAGATATCGAATTCTAATTCTAAACACTACTAACTTCATAGAACCAATCTAATCTAACTCAAAGATGAAATATCTCCGTTGAAATTTTTTACGGATGCTCAAAATTCTTGACTAACCCAGATTTTACGAAATAATGTTGACTTGATGCTAAAATTTGATTAATTTTTCTAGGAATCTCATTGTAGTATATCTTATATTGCTGAAAGGGGCTAAAATTGGAGGTATCCACTGCATCTGCCAGCAATTAGCTTCTTTTGGTAGAATATAATTGGTATATATGCTGAGACAAGCAGTACATTTTTTACTTACCTGAACTTCTTTATAAAGTTGTTGCAGTTAGTTTTTGTTAAGAAATTCATTGTAATTAGCTAATTTCGTAAGATCTTGTTGTAAATCTCAACCAAGGTCCACGATCGTGACACTTCAAAAATCAAGTTCTAAAAGCTTCGAGGAAGGAAAGAGTTTAAGCTTCAAACTTGAATCAAGAGATCTCCAATACACCTTTAAGAGCTTAGGACAAGATAATGACCTAGATACCTAAGAACCCTTAGTTTGATTTTAGACTTTAACTAATTAGGTTATGGAATTGGAATTAGAAAATCTGTGAATGACTCTTAGTCTTTTCATAAAAAAGATTTTTTAAACATCAAACGTGTTTTGAAAACATGAGATGAGTCATGTATCAGATATTATTTGACAAACACTCCTTAGTGCTCAATAGGTCAAGTATTTTCTTGATTTCTAGCTCAAAAACGAGTAGGGACCATCAGCTGCTCGCTTTTCTTTGGGCAATACAGTCTTTGTACACTTTGGAAAAAATTGGAGAAAGGCTAACGAGTTGGATAGTAAAGACCGCCATCAGGCCACTCGGTCAGTCAGCATACAGCTCGAGCAATGTCTGCTCTTTAATGGCTCAGGCAGTCCTTCATAAATTTAGGTTTTCTTGGCCCCCAAGTCTACTCAAATTCCGAGGATATTAATGAATAAGTAATTCCAAGCTAGGGTAACTCTCTTAGAAGCCTAAAATCACCTTCCTACATCTTTAGGTAGTCAAGAACAACCCTAGATCCCAAAGAGCCAAAGGCCAAACCGTCTTAATTCTTTATATTCAAATTCACATTAAAGAAATAGATCTTCGTTTGGCGTTCAAATGCATAATTGATTAATTAATTTAGTAATTGAGGTCGATTAAGTTATAAATTGGTAGTTGTCCAATCAATAATTTTTAATTAACCTATTCACTCCCTCTAGGCTATGTTTGCAATTCCTCATATATAATCGAGTGAAAAAATCCTTACATTAGAAAAATTCAATTAGTATCAAAGTGGAAGTTTCCCGTGAATTGCACACAAGACATATTATAGGTGATGGTGTTGGGATTCAGAATGTGAGTTGGATGCTTAAACTAAAGAGTTTGAGGCTTGGTCATGCTGGTTCAGTGAGTATGTGAAGGAAGGTGATTAAATTAAGATGGAGCTTAGTGGCTCCAACTGGTGCTACAGCAAAAACAGAGAAATAGATCTAGCTGGAGAATGAATAAGACCACAAGAATTATAGTGTTTCACCAACTGTGAAGTTGGCTGATCCACTCTAATGGAGTCTCTTGTTCCTAGAGAAATCGTGTATTACTTGAGAAGATCTGGTTACTTTATTTTTCTTATGCCCCTTCATGAGTAAAGGCCTTTGTATTATAAGAGATGGTGTGTTACCATCAAGTGGTCTCTGGTTTGTTAGAATTTTGTAAATGGAATATTTGGGCCATTTAAGTCTATATTTCCTAGGCCGTTAGAGGCTATATTCTCTATGAGTGAAGTGGCCTTCTAGAATATGTTGTGGTGGCAAGATGACATGTCTTCCAACCTGGACATATAACGATCTTTCACACCTCTGGCAGAATCTGTCATCTGTTGAGTGACTTTAGGGCGAGCTCTACTGTTGAGGTTAGCTCATGCATACTAGAGATCAGTTCAGTCAGCTTTCCTGAGCTTCTGATGTTGATACTCTTCGGGGTTTCTATAAGGCGACGTGAGCGGTTCTCCTTGTGGGGTTTCTTTCCTCAGGTGGACTTCGCTATATGACTCCATGATGGTCCAATCACTTGACCCTATCACTACTATCAAGTGGTGCTATTTTTTGGGTATCATCAGTTGTCCTCCAATCTCGAGTTTGATCTGTCTTTGCTGGTCATAGCTTGGGACTATGCTCTAAGTATGATTGGTATTACCTCAATCTAAAAGCAACTCTAAACATTTGAATTTGCTGACAGGATGTGACAGGACAATCATAAAAGACTAAGGTGCTACACGAGCATGGGGAACAAATAACTTCTCGTTTTTCAAAATGTATCAATAACATCATGCCACGTGGAGTGGTGTGCAGACGCATTAAATGCGCTCAGGAACAGAAAACTATCAAAACTTCTTCTATTTAGACTTTTTCCCAAATCAAACCTTTCACTTTACCAATTTCTTCGTTTTTCGAGCCTTCCATCTCTAAATCCTCCTTTCGAGTTCCTAAATCTACGTGAGTTCTAAAGTTCTTTGAGTATCTCTGCAAATTGTGAGAAGGATTGAATTGGTGATTCGAGCTGGCCTAATAGATTCTTTTGGTGATTTCACCACATCTGTGTTTAGATTCCCAATCCTCGCTTGCTATTCGCGTTTTCTAGGTACGTTTTTTTCCTTCTTTTCCTCATTGACTTTGTACCAGTTCTGGGTCACTTTGGTCTCTATGGTGGCCCCAAGGACTCCACTTATTAGTTCTCCATTTCTGCAACTTTAGGGGTTTTGGAAGATCATTAGCAGTACCTTTTTTCTAGATCCTTGGATTATGGCTAGGGTTTTCTTACTAGGTCATTGGTGTCTAGATCCTTGTTCGATTGAGGGTTGCACTTTTCAGATATCCCGAATTTCCCTTGAGTTAGGCTATTTTTAGTTATTAATTTCACCCATGTCTGAGGCTTCTTCCGAGGCTACTGGATCCTCCATCTCCCGCATGCTTAGGGATGCAAACTACGATCTTGAGGTTGAATCTTCACCTTATGGGGATGAGAAACCCAAGGTTGAGTCGTCCCATCAAAGAGAGGTGGTAGATCTAGAGGAGATCCAGGAGCCCTTGTCCTTAGCTTTCTCAGGGAGAAGGTTTGCCTCGTAAGGAGATATCCCCTCTTCTCTTTAAGGATGTGCCAAAGGAAGAGCGCCTTGGCCAAGGAAAGAGAAAGCGGGCTTCCAAGAAGAGGGTCTCTAAAACTTATCGTGTTCCTCATTCCGACGAGGTCAGTACTTTAGGGAGACCTAAAGAACTGCGAGGTACTTCTTTGAATTTTATCAAGAGTTGTATTTCTAAGCATCGGCTCCAAGCCCTAGTTGATCGTTATCAATTTCCTCCTGACGTCAAAGCTTATTCCCCCTCCAAAGTAGATCGTTACAACATCTACCCCTTCGAGTCGGATTTGAGGTTTCACATGCATCCCTTTCTAAAGAGTGTTCTTCGATTTTACAATATTTGTTCCGTAAGGCTGTCTGGCTCCCAATTTCTAAGGGACATTGGTTGGTCTTTTGGTTTTCTAGAAAAAGAACTACCTAAGGGGTGCTCCTTTGATGGCTGAGCTTCTTCATTTCTTCACTATCAAAGGTTCCTCATTGGATGGCTTTTTCTATATCTCCAAACATGTCTATGCCCATTCACTAATCATAGGTGCTCCGTCTTCTCACAAATCTTGGAAAGAGCACTTCTTTTATGTTTCAGGCGATGCTTGGGAGATAGACTCGAGCGATGCCTCCGACATCCTTCTTGTCCCCTAACTTTAGGGGGAACCCAGGAACTTGAGTGTCAATCCTTTTATGTAAAAGTTTCGTTTATTCTAGGTGATTCTTTTTCTGCCCAGCTGAGGTTGATACTTTGTTTTGCTTCGCAGAATTCCATCCCAAGCTGACCCCTAAAGAGCTCCGAGTTGCTAAAACCAACAAGTGTGAGACGAGGCATATCAAGGAGCTCATTTTTTCTGAGAAGTTAGCGAAATACAGATTTGGTCCACCCGAGTTTGAGGAGCTTCTACTTTCCCCTACTGCTGCAGTAACCCTACCACTGAGATTCAAGGCGGTCTCACAGATATGGGCACAATTTTTTAGCCATCCTTGCTTCAACCCATTTGTTTTTTGGATTTTCTCGACCTAATCTCATCTTGCGTAGATCTCAATCCCATGGCTCATGATTTGTAAGAAGTCATGGAGGTGAAGGAAAGAAGATTGAAAAGGAAAGGGCGTCTAACCAAGCCATGACCCCTAGTCTCCTCTTAACTCAAGGTTTAAAAAAGGTTCTGAGAGTTGAGGATAAACAATCTTTGGGGAGAGAGATTTTTGAGCTTCTTGCAAGAGTTCAAAATTCGGAGGATACTCCTGCTGTCGTTGGGAGTCCCCAAACTGTGGATCTTTCCTTAGGAATCTCTAAAGAATCTAGAATTCTCCCATCTTTGCTCCCACCAACTTCTGAGGTTGCTGTGTCTACATCGCTACATCGCTACATCTCAGGGGCTCATGGTTCAAGGTATCGGCCGAGTCCGATACGATTTGGCCTAGTCATATCCGACTCAGCCATTGACGATACGATAAAGGACCAAAATTTCGTTTTGAACTACCGTTTCGGTCGGCTAAAAAACGGAAACGTTTCGCAAACGCAATGAAAAAGCAGAAAAAATATGAAAACACAAATATAATCCATTAATTTATAAAGATAAGCTAAATAATTGATTAATTTAACATATTTATTGGGTTAACATTCATTTATACAAGAATAAATTTAAATGTAATTACAGTGAGTATTAACTATTAAATGTAATTGTAGTGAGGTATCAAATGTAATTGCAGTGGGTATCAAATGTAATTGCAGTGGGTATCAATTGTAATTACAGTGGGTATTAACTATTAAATGTAATTGCAGTAGGGTGATAAATGTAATTATAGTAGATATTAAATATAATTACAGTGGGGTATTAACTATTAAATGTAATTACTGTTGGGTATTGAATGTAATTACAGTAGGGATTAAATATAATTATAGGGGGTATTAAATATAATTATTTATACTTGTAACAAAAAAAATATATATATAACTGAGAGTGAACGACTTAGAGTCTCAGACACACCACACACGACTCAAACAAAACACAGAAGCGAGAGGCGAGGCGATGGCGATGGCGATCGCGATGCCGAAGAGAGAGAGAGAAAGAGAGGAAGAAGAAGAAGAAGAAGAACATACCTCGGGCTCGTGGTCACATCGATGAAAATAGGAGGCTCTGCGTGGAAAATCCGAGCCCTAGATATGCGTGGAAAACCCGAAAATGGCTGGATTTGCTCAAATCCGGACTCAAGGTAACTTCCTCAAGTCTTCTCCTTCAATTTCTCTGTCTCTTCGAGTTCCTGTGGCCTGGAGTGAACCGAATCTATATTGTTTCGACCGAAACGGTTTGACACAGTCCTGTTTCGAACGAAACATTGAAATTTTAGTATTCATCTCCTGTTTCATGTCGGTGTGTTGAAATTCCCAAACATTTCGGACTTTTCGACACGACATTTCATTCCTTGGATACGATAACGGTACGCGAATCACACGAATGACGAGTTTAACTAATATCGGCGATATCTCAGACGTCTCGGCCGAAATCAAAGGTGTCGGTGATAACTTGGTTCAACGCGGGCGACTCTTATCAGAATCTTTTCGAGTTGAACACGACAGTGAAAAATCCCCCAAATTTGAGATAAAGAGCAAAATTCCAACACCCACACCTTTGTAAAAGCTTAAAAACACTCAATCATTTTTCTAAAAATAGAACAAAAATCCAAAAAAAAAAGTGATGGAAAATAAAACAGACCCATCACCAATCGAAAGACTCGAAACCCATGTGAAAATTGCAGAAATCACATGAACTCTGAAGCAGCAAACCCCTATAAAAACCAAGAATACTAAGGATTCGACATACATCTTCACCTTGTCTTGTGTGACGACATTGTTTGATTATTTGTCGTGACGATCTTCTTCGATTCTTTGTTGAGACGATCTTCTTCGATTCTTTGTTGAGACGATCTTCTTCGGTCTCTATTGATGAGGGACTGTGGTCGTCTCTCTGTTTGCACCTCTCTTTCTCTCTCTGTTGTCGTGACTGAGAAGTGAAAGACGAAATCTTCGTCTGAAGACTCTGAACTGAAGAGGTAAGTAGGTAAGAAAAAAAAAACTCTTTAAAAGCTGTGCGCTTTTTTTTTTTTTTTAACTGAGTGTTTATATATTTATATTTGTCTTAATAGTAACATAAAAGTAGTAGCTCAATTGGGTGGAGCTGCAAATTGTCATGTTGCAAGTTACTGGTTCGACTCCTCCAAGGCTCCAACATTCTGTTTTACATTATTTTAGTTACAATTACATTTAAATTACTCCAGAGAGGCAGAGATTCAATTGGGATCCATTCCTCCAGAGATGCAAATGTTACAATTACATTATTGTTATATTTAAATTACTTATTTATTGAATAAATATTATAAGTATTGTTTTTTAATGATCAAAAAAATTATACCTTTAATGTAATAATTAGATACATTAATATTTTATAATAATAAATGAGTGGATATAAGTTATATTTTTTTTATTGATAAAAATATATGTTCTATTTCAAATTATGTAAAATTAAATGATACAATTACATTATTGTTATATTTAAATTACTTATTTATTGAATAAATATTACAAGTATTTGTTTACGGGTCATCTAGCCAGTACAACCTCCACAGTCACACTATTCTGATTTTGGGTCATCTAGCCAATCAACTCAACCAACCCAATCAAACCCGTATTCACACTTGTACTCTTATCCTTATGGTGGACAGTATCCTAATTTGTATTATTCTAGAGACAATAACGACGATTTTGAGACTCATCGTCGTTCAATGTGGCAATGATTATGGCTCAATATGTTTCTAAATGCCTACATTGAATATTGATAATGATAATTATTTTGGTAGCGATTTTATGTTTTATTTTAATTATGTTTAATGTGTTTTTGAATTTATTGTGGACATATGATATATGAATGATGATGTCTATATTTTTATAATTTTTTATAATTTTTTCAAACTTTTTTGGAGCTTCTATCTTGTGTTTTGAGCGTATCGGCCGATACCGTGCGCCGACCGATGTGTATCAGCACCCTCCCAATCGATGGCCGATACCGCAACTTTGAACCATGCAGGGGCTCGACTCGTCTCATCCAAAAGTGGAAGAAAATGGTTCCCTTCTCAGGAATTCTGTATTGGCTACTACCACGATGTTGAGCATCTTGCCCAAATTCGACATTGCGAAATCAGCTAACCTTAGTGCCAATGATAAGGCAGCCAATGCCCACTACCGCATCGTCGAGATATTACTTTTCCTTTTCTTTTGGATTTATATTTGTAGCAATTTCTATAAAAAACACTTTGCAATGAGAAATGTTTTCCTTGCTTATTTGTATTGAGAATTTTCTACATATATCTGCCCCCATTCATTTGCTGGAAGGTATATACCTTGTAGTAATGATAATCCTTGTGGTTCTAATCGCCAAGTTCTAGAAAGTTGTTCACCTCATAATTCTAATTGCTAAGTTCCATATCTAGGTGGTCTCCTAGACTTAGTAATTAAGATCCAAGCTATGTACAAACCAATAAGCCCTTCTTCGTCATGACCTGAGGCACTCTTTTAAGGTGCGAATTTTTGTTGAAGGGTTATTTCTTTTCACATGTCGACATTGTGGATGACTTTATAACGGTTAGTGAAGAGACGCGATTGTGATGATTGCACTTGTTAATGTCGTCCAATCATTACGTCTCTGACAAAAGCCAACGAGATGCATTCATCTGACTCACCATGATTGCCTTGCATTTACTTTTCTCATTAAGCTGAAAGGCTTGGGAAAACGTGAACCATTGTCTTTTTGGCTATAAAGGCGTATGTTGATCCAAATTGTTGGATTATATTCTTGCAACTGTGTAAGCCATTTTTCAAGCAAGTCTTTCTCCTTCTTTGCGAGTTTTTCTTCCTTCCCCTCTATGGATACACCTCTTTCATCCGTATTCAAACATCGTGCCTTGCTTCTGCTAGAAGAACCCAGCTAGGTTGCCTTCTTGGACCCCAATACTATCTCAAAGTCTGAGGCAAAGGCCATCAAGAGACGTTATCAATTTCCTGATGACGTCTCCATTCATGCCCCCACTTCTGATGAACCTTGCAACCTTTTTATGGGGAAAAAGCTATGTTTCTTTGAGTCTATGTTCGAAGCCAGGCTTCGCTTACCTATGCATGTGTTTGTGAGGCAATTTTTTGCCCTTTTCGACCTTTGCCCCTCAAAACTCTTAACAGAGGGATGGGGGCTGCTGTTGGGCTTCTTATTCCTCTGGCGTCTTCATGGCTATGACCATTTTCCTTTTCTTTCTGAATTTCTTCACTTCTTTTGATTGGTCCCTGACTTTCCTCCTTTTTTCTATTACTTCGCCTGGAAAGGTCAGTTCTCTAAGATGATTTTTGATGCTCCAGCTTTTCCTAAGGGATGACAACGATGCTTCTTTGTTTCAGAGAATGACTAGGAATTTGGCGGGGCAGTTATTGACACTCTTTGAGTTCCCCATTTCTAGGGACACCCTTCGAATAGGGGTAAACGTTCTCTTTTTCCTTATTTCTAACATATGATTTCTTATGGTAACATTTACTTTTCTTTTGGACCATTGTAAAGGAGGTCACAAAGAAGTGTTCTACCAAGGTCACAAGGGTCTCCAATCTCTACCAATTTGAAGCATTGCCCTTCAGAGTGCTGGTTACAACCCATAACTTTTTCAAATTCGAGCTTGGCCTCGCCCCTACTAGTACTCCTGTTACCGCTTTTTCCCCAATTACTGAGGACTTTGTAGGAGCCTCCAACCGCTGGAGTAGAGGAGGAGATGAAGGTGCTTCTTCCTCTAGAAAGAGGCTTTGAGGGTCCATGCCTAGCCCTTTTTCTAGCTCTAAGAGAAAGTTTTGTGCCTATGTTGAGCTAGATCTGCAGTTGGAGCTAGTCGTCAAGAAGGGACAGCTCTTTCGCTCTGAGGTCGAAAAGGACTACCTTGCCAAGGAGAATATACTGCTGAAGAAGCAGCTTAAGGAACTGAAGAAGGAATTTAGGCCTTGAATCCGTTGCTTGTAATTTTTGCTTGTGTAATCCTCTCTTTGAATGAAATATGTGACTTCCTTTGCTCTCTTTTCTTTTTGCACTAATTATTTTGTATGCTTCTTTGTAATTCTTATCACTAAGTCCCAAGTGAGGGTGGCCCCCTGAGCTTAGTGGTTCAGAATCAACCTTATACTAAGCTAAAGAACTTCCTAAATTGACAAGATTATCATGAGCTTAGATTCTCTATAAGGTGAAGAGTTTGTCGAGAGCTGACTAGATCATCTTCGTTCGAGCTAAAAGCTCTTTTATGATTGAGTTTAAAAACTCATTGTGAGCTTAAGTGCTCTATAAGCTGAAGAGCTTATCATAAGTATGAGCTGAATAGTTCGTCTTCGAGCTACAAAGCTTTTTTATGATATGAGTTTAGAAACTCATCGTGAGCTTAGATGCTCTATATGTTGAAGAATTTATCATAAATACGCGTTGAATAGCTCATCTTCGTTTGACCCTGCAAATCTCTTTTTCAATATGAATTTAAAAACTCATCATGAGCTTAGATGCTCTATAAGCTGAAGAGCTTATCATAAGTATGAGTTGAATAGCTCATCTCCGTTTGAGCTGAAAGCTTTTTATGATGAGTTTAAAAACTCATCGTGAGCTTAAATGCTCAATAAGTTGAAGAGCTTATCATAAGTATGGGCTGAAGAGTTCATCTTCGTTCGAGTTAAAAAGCTCTTTTATGATATGAGTTGAAAAACTCATCGTGAGCTTAGATGCTCTATGAGCTGAATAGCTCATCTTCTAGTAGACGAGCAAAAAGGGTGTTGCTTGTCCTCAATACTTGGGAAAATTTTCAAATTTGCATAATTAGGAAATTTTTAAATTTGCAAGAACTTCATTAACGTGGAATATTTATAACTACCTTCAAGAAAAGGAGTATCTTTAAAGAAATTTCAGTTTAAGGATACTAGAACAGTCATTGGTAGAATCTTTTCAAATGATCTGCATTCCAGGAATGTGGTAGATCTCTCCCATCTTGATTCTGTAGCTCATAATTCCCTAGTTTAACCACCTTCTTAACTATGTACAGTCCTTCCTAATTATGCCCTAGTTTCCATGCCTGGGATCTTTCCTTACTGGAAAAAGCTTATTCAGAACGAGATCCCCAACTTTAAAACTGTCTTTAGACCCTCTGATTATAGTATTGAGTTGTCTTCCTCTTATAAGATACAATCCTCTACAATGCTTCTTCTTTTTTCTCGTCCAGGAGATCAAGGTTTGTGAGGAGAGATTAATTGTTCTCCTCAGGATTGAATAGCTCGTTCTGGGGGAAAGAAGCCCGACCTCTACTGATTCAACCATTTATGTTCCAAATACTAGGCTGATGGAGTCTCATGTGTGGCGGTTCTGGCCGTCATCCTGTACGCCCATAATATACTTGGGAGATGTTCTACCCACTATCCCTTTGACACTTCCAACTTAGTTTTTATAACCTTGATTATCGTTCAAATAGTGACTTCTGTCTGACTATTGGATTGGGGATAAGCTAGAGTTGAAAAATAATTTTTTATCCCGAGCTTTGAACAAAAACCCATGAAGGTAAAGTTGTCAAATTATTTTCCATTATTTGACACAATAGCTCTGGGGATTCTGAACTTGCACACTATAGACTTCCAGATGAAATTCCTAATCTTTTGTTCTATAATGGATGCAAGTGGCTTGATCTTTGTCCATTTGGTGAAATAATCTATTGCCACTACGACGAACTTGCACTATCCCACTCCAAATGGCAGAGATCCAACGATATCAATTCCCTATCATTAGAAAGGCCACTACTTTACTATTGGCATAAGTAGCTCAGGAGTGCAATGGAGAATGTTAGCACGTATCTGGAAGGTCATGCATTTTTCTTACCAAATCCTTAGTGTCCTTCGCCATAGTGGGCCAGAAATAACCTTGCCTTAACACCTTATATGCCAAAGTGTGGGCCCCTATGTGGTTTCTACAAATGCCCTCATGGATTTCCCTTGGTACATAGTTAGCCTCTTCTTCTGCAACACACTTTATAAGAGGTGTTGAGAATCCTCTTTTGTAAAGCTTCCATAAAGCTCAAGAGCTCGAGACTTGTTGTAGGCTTTTAGGTTGCTTTCTCACAAGCTTTGGGTTTTTTTGGAGGTTCGATGGTCTAGATCTACACCGGTGATTTATTTTGCCTCTTATCCCTATTATAGGGTACGATTTTGTGTTGTAGCTTGATTGGATGATTCTGAAGTATGTTTGATTGATTGTTTGGTGAAAACTTGGTGGACTTATCTTCTGTGTGTATTGGTCTTTCTTCGATGGTGTTGGGATTCCTTCAAGGCTACTGTTGTTGTCTTTATTGCTCTCTAGTTTGTTGGTTTGCTAGGTTCCTTCTAGGGTATTGGTTTGCTACCCTTGTGATTGTGTTACTTGATTGCTCAATGATGGGCATTAGGTTTTGTGTTTTGGATTTGGTTTGTGTGATTTGATTCTTTTTATGCAATTTTCGTTTGCTAGAATTATGGGAAGTGAAAACTCTGACTCTCATCAGTCCAATAGTTTAAAATTGACTATGATGGCTGATCGACTATGATTGTTGATCAGCTACAAAAGCTTTTTTAGCAGCCTAATACTCTCTTTATCTCTCGTTAACTTCGGATCTTCCAAGTCTATCCCGAACCACCTAGATTTTTGACTAAGGTGTTACACATCACGTAACTAGTGATTATTACTTTTTTGCATCTACTTTCTCTCCTTCATTGATATTTGTGCTTGCAGCCAATGGTACTCAAATATCATTGGCCAGTGTTGGGTCTATTATTTCTCCGCAACTAACACTTCTCAGTATTTATTATATTCCACAACTTACATTGAAATCAATTTCAGTTAGTTAGGTATTTGGCTCTGATTTTTCAATTCACTTTTCTACTTCTCTATGAAGCACGGACCTCAATTTATGCTCACGTACCATTGTTGGACACGTCTGGCACACAAACACATCCCAGACACGCAAATAATGGTCTCCAATTTTTTTTATACTTTCGAACATGTTCCGACACTTTGCAACACCATCGGCCACGTTCCTTTCTACATTGTATACCTAGATTCAAAGATAATGAAGAAATAAAATAACATCGAGAGAGAAGTAGAATAGTTGCAGGAGATTTAGTGACAGAAAAATGAGGGTGATTGTAAGAAACAGAGAGACGGAGGAGACAAGAAATTGTCAACGGTTCATCGATCAAAGAAAAAAGTTGTAAATGGTTTTTGATGTAGAAGCCTAGAGGGTGGAGACTTCTTTAGAGAGAGAGGGGGGCGGAGATGCTTAGACTATTCCAGAGACACGAGAGGATAAGGCCTCCCTTTACGCACCTGCAGGACCAATGTATTACTCCTAAAAATATTTTGGTGGGATATAAGCTAGCTGCCAGAGAAAATCAAGTGCAACAAAACATTCTACACCCTATTGACTTGCAACTTTCATGTAGATTAGTCAATCAGTAGATGAATAGATGGCTGCCAAGTGTCCCATTGAGGGTTATTGTGAAATACCTATCCAACAACTCCATTAAAAATTTGACTGAGGTGGGCCTATGCTATTGATTCATAAAAAAAAAAAAATTGTTGGAGCCATAACTTGGACTGCCCATGTGATCGAGTGTTAGGCTTGGCAATCCAACATTTGATGAAGCTACACATCAGGTGATCAATTCACAGAAAAAATTGAATGGACAACCAAATTTTCTTACCCAGCAATCCAGCCCTCAACTTGGTACTTTATTGACAGAAATCCCCTCTTAAAATATCTACTAGCTTAATGTTGCAGCAGTTGTTTTTGGTTTATGACAAAAAAATAACCAGCAGAATTTTAACGAATAACGTCTTATTGCTACATGTAACATCATTTAATATATGTACATAATTTGTAAAAATTTATAGATATTTAACGTGGTTGTCCTTTTTTTTGAAAAATTTCATGTTTGCGTGTACGTATCGTATCCGTATCCGTGTTCATGTTCATGTTTGTACTTCTTAGCTATTTGTGGTTGTGTTGTGCTGGATCCATGATCCAAGAAGTTGATAGGGATAGGCAGTAGGAATAGAAGGGTTATATGTGTTGGACGAGTTATATGCCTCAGATATTGTTGCTTATACAATTGATTTATTTTCTATTCATTTGAGTCCACAGTCTTCCAATTTTTATTTGTGACATTCTCACCTTGATCATGTTTCTCATATTCATTTAAAGTTTTTAACCTTTACGGTTAGTTTGGGTATCTTGGAGTGTCATGACATTTCTAGTTGTAGTAGCTGCAAACTAGCTAAATTTACCACATCACCTTTTAATAAAAGTTCTACTAGCTCTCTTGCACATTTTGATCTAGTTTAGTCTAATGTATGGAAATGTTCTCCTATTCCCATAAAAGGAAGGTCCAGATATCATGTCTCTTTCATTGATGATTATACCAGGTATTTTTAGGTCTATCTAATGAATCATCGTTCTAAATTCTTTTCTATATTCACTGTTTCTCGTGCTATGATACATACTCAATATTCCTCAGTTATTCAATATTTTTCATGTGATAAAAGATGAGAATACTCTTTCAAATTTTTTTATCGTCTGTTAAAATCTGATGGCACACCTGAACAAAATGGTGTAACATAGCACAAACACCAACATATAATAGAGACAACACGCTCTCTTTTGCTTTTTGCAAATGTCCCAAGTTCTTTTTTGAGAGACAGTTCTTACTACAATTCATCTGATTAATTATGTGGTAAACTGTCTAATTATTTCCCCTAACATGTATTTGGATGTACTTATTTTCTCTTGCTTCCTAGTGCTCCTCGTACTAAACCTTTTCCTTGTTCAGCTCTATGTTTTTATGCGGAGGGTCAAAAAGGATAATGTTGCTATGATCTTATTGCACAAAAACTTTATATCTCTCGTCATATTGTTTTCATGGATCATATTCCCTTTTTTTTTATTCCATTATTTTTTTAAACATTTTTATAAATCTGATCTCATTTACATTTACTCATTTCTGTTGATGTTCCATCTAACACTTACATTGGATATGTTTATCTCTGATGTGCGCTTCTCTTCTAATTTGTCTGTCACTCGTACCCTTATTGTACATACTTATGCTCGCAGAATTCTGTCTCTTCTACTAATGTGGTGTCTCCCCCCTCTATTGTCACTCAATCAGGTTCTGACAATGTGGATCATATTCGTCGACCTCCTCAGCGACCTCATAAATGTCCAAATCATTTTGGTTTCTCTAACTCCTGTTATTCTACTGAATTTTGTTCTTTCCGTGCTTCTATACACTCTATTTCTTAATCAATCTCTAATAAAGAGGTTATTGATCCTCTTTAGAAACAACCTATGGATAAGAAGCTTGTTTCTTTACATAAGATTGGCACTTCAGAGTTGTTTTTATTACCCTCTAGCAAACGCACGGTTGACTATAAGTAGGTTTATAAAATTAAGACTAAATTTAATGGTTATGTGAAATGACACAAGACCCAATTGGTAGCCAAGGGATTTGTGCAAGAGTATTGCATGGACTATGAACAAACATTTGTTCCTATTCCTAAGATAACCACTGATTGCACTGGAATTGCAGTGGCTGCTATTCATCAATTGAGTCTATCTCAGATGCATTAAAAAAATGCATTTTTTTAATAGAGATTTAAATGAAAAAATCTTTATAGCATCTCGTGGATTTGCTCATAGAGCTGGTCCAGTGTGCAAACTCCACAAGGCATTATATGATCTTAAACAGGCTCCTAGAACATGGTTTACCAAGTTTTCTTCAGTCATCTGTAACTTGGATTTTTATGTCGGTGATCATGATTTTACTCTCTCTTTGCGATCCACTTCCTCAAGTTTTATTGTTCTCTCACACTATGTTGATGATGACTCTGCTAACATATGATTATTGAAAAATTAGTTGCACGATCATTTTAAGATGAAAGATTTGGGTCAAATTCGATAATTTTTGGGGATTGAAATTGATGTTCTCTATATTATTTAGTATCTTCGATGTACTTTGCATCAAAGTCTATTATTTCCTTCCTCCTCTTCTATGGAACTCATGGCTTACTAGGATGCTAACGGGACTAGTGACTATATGGATCACAAGTCCACCACTAATTTTTGTCTTTTTCTTGGTGATTCTCTTATTTCTTAAAAAAGTAAGGAAACTTTTCTTTCTAGTTCGTCAGCAGAAGTTGAATACCGTGCTAGGATATCTACCACAACTGAACTAGCCCGACTATAATAGTTGCTTGCGGACCTTGGCATCTCTTTATTTGTTCCTACCCCTATTATTGTGACAACACCAGTGCTATTTAGATTGATCACAACTCTCTTCCATAAGCATACAAAACACATTGAGATTGACTATCACTTTGTGCATCACCTCTCTCCCCTTTTTTCCTTCTATTATGTAGTTACCGAATTTCTTTACGAAATCTCATAACATAACACGCTTTTATTTTCTTCTTGACAAACTCTTGATATTCTCTACTTCCACACCACAAGGTTTAGGAATAAGGTATTAAAGTATTCTAGCAAGTTAGTATAAAAGGTAGCTTAGTCGTTTACTTTATTTTATATTGTCCTACTATATAGGGATCTCTATTGTGTATCTTAGCATATTAGCATCAGGAATAGTTTAGTTGTTTATTTTATTTAATGTTGATTACCATATAAGAGTCTCTATTGTGTGTCTTAGGTTAATTTATTGCACAAACTAATCGTGCTATAATAATATTTTCTCTTTTTTCTCTCACTTTTCTATCTTTGATCAAAGTTTATAGGAATGATTTTCGCCTCATATTAACTAAATTTTTCTTTTCCAACTTGATGTTATCTAGTATACATAGATGTTAAGAAAATAAACATTCTCAATTAATTAATTATTAAGTTTTTCTATATAATAAAGAGATTTTAACCTATGTTTCTATCTGTTTCCACATGTTTATAAATTCTCTCTTTATTTTCATTGCGTTTTTGAAACGTACCGTTTCTGAGCTGACCAAAATTATACACCCAAACACATTTTTTACCCTTAATAATGCTAAAATCACCTCCAAAATTTGGGGCATGACATTATTCTCATGGAAAGGGTGGGGGAAGGGATGTCCCATCTAGAAACATTCCTTGTTGCCTATGTCATTGTTCCTAACCCAAATAGTCCCACCCCACAAAAATCCATCCCCACCCCATTGAACTTTGTAATGCAAAGCTACTAAGTTCACCCCAATCTATACACATTCTATTAGTTACTAAATCCACCCCATTAATTAATATTAAATACCTTATTATCATCTTCCTATACATATCATAAATAAATTATTCACACCACATAAATTTTTCACTCCTACAACAAATTATATCATTTCACACACTAAGAACTTGATTTTTCTATGAAAAGCTAGATTCAAGCCCTGCCTTTTTTGTGGTGAACAACTCTTCATTATGTCGCAGGTATAACTATTTTGTGTAATCAATGCATTGACAAGGGATGATGTCTTCTTTAATACTGAGTTTGAGTATGCCACTGCCAACTTATGGAATCTATGTTAGATTTTTAATTTATTTTTCATGTGTTTAAGTGTAAGGGTCTTCTGCCCGGGTTGAAAGTTGAAACTGTGAATACATGGATATGTGCATGATCCTCAACTTTCATGCGTTGTCTTTTTTATATATTCTTGAATCTGGTAAGATCTACGAATATAGGTAACACATATTTACTACTATAATGTTTGATTGGAAAGAAATAGGGCCAAAACAATTTATGATTGAGATTAATAAGAGTGGAAATAATACGTTTAACATGTTAATGGGATAGGTTTAGTCAAGGATCAAAATATCGTTTCGAAACGGTCGAAACGTTTCCATTTTCAAAGAGACGGAAACGAAACAGTGATAGAATCGAAGGCATTCCATAATGTTTTGAGATGTTTTATAATATTTTAATGCATTTGCACAATTGTTTCGGAATGTTTAAAGGTATTTCAAGATATTTTGATATATTTCAATCAATGTTTTAGAAAAATAATTCTTAAATTTTTTATTTTTTTCATTATGTTTCCGAAACTGGTCAAAATATTTCCGAACAAGTCGAAACGTTTCCGTTTCTTAGGTGATCGAAACAATACACCGCAACGAAATTTTAATCCTTGGGTTTAGTGTTTAATTGGAGTGGTTTAGATATTAATGAGTTAACTATAGATTGGGGTGAACTTGTAGCTTTGCATTACAAAGTTTAATGAATTTTTGTTGGGTGGGAATAGCCCCCACCCTTTCCAAATAGTTGAGTCTTTACAGCATAACTTTAAAAACTAGTTTTTAAAGAAAGCATTGTCAATAAAATCAGTGTCAGGATGTCTTACCAGCATAGGAGCCCATATAACACACAATAAAACTAAAAATAAGCATATGCCATTGCAGAATTTGGTCATTTTGGTTTGCTTTTGTCCTTTTTGGTGCTTGATTCCATTCAAATCCACATTGCATTTGACTAGAAACAAGCTTGCATGAATGTCCTCCAACTGGAAAGCAAATATTAGATTCAGAAATTAGCTTGCGAGTAATATAAAAGCCCTCAGAGTTAAATTAGAACACAGGAAAAAGACAAAAAAAAAAAAGAAAAAAAGGAAATTTAGAGTCTACATTCAGCTTACCTACATATAGAGCTCATTTTAGTGAGTACACAAAAGAACACTGTCATTCAACTTTTGCTTGATATTTTTATTTAAATTTAGGACTACTTTAGGATTACCATATAGCACTTGATCTCACCAGCCACAAAAACACTCATTCGTTAAGATTTGCCCCAAATCAAATAATCTTGCAACATGTCATTCAATTCTTATTATTTTGGTATGCTCCCCATAAAAGACAAAAATAACACTTCGATATCCATACCTCAAACTTGCTGAGTCATTAGCAACTGGCTACAACAGCTGTTTCTACAGCTTATGATGGCCCGATAGTACTTTCCAGGCGTCATGGCTGAATTTGTGGATATAATGAACTTGAATCACTTTCATAGATGCAGTTATAACCCCATATTTTTCAACTCGACAGCATGATTATTTACAGCAATTCAAGTCCTTCAAGCAGTGGATAAAAGGTTCCACTAGACATTACGGATAAAAGGAGAAAGATCTGGAGGAGCAATGAAATTTTGATACTTAGCGGCATATGTACTTGTTTTTTCAAGATGAAATGTAAACTCAGAAGGGGATATCCGGTTCACTTTTCATTGGTTTTCCTAATCAAAAAGCCTTGTTCTAGCAAACTAAAAACTCTAGTTTATACTGAAAGGAAATGGGCTAGCCAAACCCGACAATAACAAGCGAGAATGATTACGTGATTGTTGTTCAAAGAAGACAGGATTCACACCTTCCCTCAAGTAGACTAGCAAGTCTGACGTGCTAGCTCAATGTTGTTCATTCTTTGCTAAAGAAATGGGGGTTTTCTCACAACTTTTGTTAGTCAATGGGTGGAACATTAGGTTCCCTTTCTCGTTTTCTGGTTAGGAAATAGCTTCCTCAACAATCTGGCTCATTGCAGAAGGGAGGAAACGGAGCAACCACGGGAAGGAAGCCTAATGGTATGATTTCAAACGATGCTTGGGGCTCTTCCTCCTTAGTGCTTTTGAACTTTGTACATTCAAGGGTGTGTGGTGCCCCGTAGATTTTGAACTTCGTACTTTCTAGTAAAGGGCGCAGTGAACTGTAATTGTGAAAAGGTTGAAAGATCTGGCCAAAAAAGGTGATAGCCCCGTAGATTCGTTCCCATAGTTCAATCTGTCCTAGAAAAACGCAACGTGTTCAAATTCTGATCGCTTTTATGTGAGAAAGGGGGACCACCCTCTAAGTCTCCCTTTGAAATGAGGCAGGAAAGGAAGCCACTACAAAGAAGTTTAGGGAGTTACGAAGGAAGGTTCGAGCTTATAGTGGTCATGGGTTTAGAACGAGAATTGAACTTATGAGATCTAATCTCCCATTGTTCCTTAGTAGCTCAGTTGTAGAGCGGTCGGCTGTTAACTGATTGGTCATAGGTTACAACTCACGAGCAGAACTCGAACCAACACGTTTGGATTAATTACATCTAGGTTTATACCAATGATCGTTATTTTTTGTTATTCGGTTCATCCTAGTCCTATGCAATTACTTCTGGGTCAGTCCCTTTACCCGACAAACGGAAAACCTAAGGTTTGTTTGATCTTAAATCTATTTTGGTACGTTGTCCGGGTCTCAATATCAAATGTCTCTCTGAGACACCCTTCCAACAATAAGAGGGAGCCTAGTAGAACACTGTTGACCGAGAAAAATGGACAGCCTAAGGCCTCTAAAGAATCTCCAAATTTTCTCTCTATTTAGAGAAAAGACAAAGCACAAGATCATATTCAAAGATGTCATCTTGGGACAACTAAAGTGTCATACGGAACACCTTTTGATGACACCAAGATTGTTTAAGAGGCTGAATGATTTCATACCGAACTTTTCAAACTTAGAGAACTGAAACATCTGAGTAGTTAAAGGAAGGGAAATCAACCAAGACTCCGTTAGTAGCGAGAGCGGATTGGGGGTTTGAAGAAAAATGGGCTTTTGTTAATGGGAGCACCACTGGTGCTTGCAAGCACCTCTTGTTGTGACCTCCCCCCCCCCAATACCTTGCATTTTTGAAACAACTCTTCCTATTTTATTAAAAAAATATTTATATTTATATCATTTTTGTTATTATACCTAAGATAAAGATAAGTGGTTTAAAAAAAATAGTTGGAACAGCAACAACTATATACATTTTGATTTTCTATTCACTCGTGATCTAGCCTGGTCGATCCGATCATGATATTGAGAGAAGGGACCTTTTCTCGAAAAAACCTTGGATCTCGTGTTCAGAAAGCGCATCTCTTTTTCGGTCATTCCTGTTTTCTTGATAGTTATAACCTATTGGTCGGTTTAGTCCAATACGCCAGTTTGAAATCCAAACTCGTTGATGTTCACACACTTTTCTTTCTTTATAAAATTACACAGCAAGCTTCCAAATCAAGCGCTTGCGCTTGGTATTAATAGCCTATAGAGTATAGAGGGGAAACTAGACCCCTTAATAATTTTACACAAGGTGTTGTACAAAGTAAAAAACAAAAAAAAAAAACTATCTCATCTAAATCTTGTTATTCAACCATGTTAAATCACCATCTCATCTAAAAGCTTATTAGAGAGGATATAACTTTAGCATTTTATACTTCAACACGCCCAGGTGAAACTTTTGTATTTGATACTTCAACATTCTTCCTCACGTACTGGCTAGATTTTGGGCCCATAATATGAAAATCTTTTAATTATCAAGGTCGTGACAAGATCCAAACAGAGTCTTCTTGCACTAATAGCATGTTAAACCACCTAGCAAGGATGAAACTTAATTATTTCTTCTTCAACAAACAGGTTAATAAAAACTTGGCCAACCGGCCTAGTGATTTTACAAAGGGCATCCCTTGTTCAGCTTTTCTTTGATGAAGTGTTCATCAATCCTAACAAATTTGACTTTGTCGTAATGAACTTTAATATCAACAAGTACCTTGTTTCTTACTTTGCCAAGTGATAAGGTTCCTTCCTATTAAGGTAAATTAGACTAAAATAGATTGTATGTTATCCATCAAACTTGCCCAGCATACATTACTGAAAAAAACTTCTAGCTTCTAGTGACCATGATTGGAGAAGACCACCCTTTCCCCAAAGCTAATTTGAGATACCTCAGAATATGATATACAACCCCAAGTGATGGGTACGAGGATTATGCACGAACTAATTGGTAACACCCAGTCCTTAGCACAAACATCTGGCCCATTAAGAGAGAGACATATCAGCCTCCCCACAAGTCCTTAGTACCTTCCCTGGTGTACTACATCAACAACAACACCACTCAGTCAATGATTATGTTCATAGTCCAGTTCAGCAGCCTGTATTGGTCCAGTTCAGGCTTTGGGAGCATCTCTTAGTCCAGTTCAGGCTTGATTCCTTCCTGTCCAGGCCTTGTTCCACTTTGATTGGCTATTAATCCTTGTGAGCATGGATTTTAAGGCAGTGACATCAGATCTTCCAACTCTTCCTCCCAATTTTTCTTCTGCCTCCTTCTTCAATGCTCCTATGACTTCAGTTAAATTGAATGGGAGTAATTATGTGTTGTGGTCTAGATCTGTTGAAGTCTTTCTTAAGGGTAAAGGATGTCATAAGCATTTGGTCGAAGATAAACCGAAAAAAAGTGATCTTGTTTTTGTCTAGTTGGAGCAAGAAGATGCGCACATTATTTCACTTAAGCCTCATATCACCTATACTTTGCTTCATCTTTACTCAAATGTATTCTGGTACTGGTAATCTTACACGTATTTATGAAGTGTGTCGGCAGTACTTTGGTCTTAAAAAGGGTACTTTAAGCTTCAACGAGTGCTTCTCTAAAGTTATGGGAGTGTGTGAAGAACTAAAAATGTATCAACCCATCTTTTCTGATATTGTTCATATATAGTAGCATTGTAATGATCTTGATGTAGTTGGTTTTTTAGTTGGGTTGAAATTAGACTGTGAGCCTATCTAAACACAAATTTTGGGAAGCCCAAGCTTCCCTTCTTGATATATTTTCTCGTCTTAAGCAAGTTGCCTCATCTGATCATAACTCTCATGTGAGCGTTGATCAAAGCAATGATCATTCAGCATTAGTGGTCTCCCAAAGTAGAAGTGGTGGCTTCTGTGGCCGTTGTGGGGGCAAGGTCGTGGCACACATGGGATCTGGTGGATCACGTCGAGGTCAAGGAAGTAAAGGCGGTCATGACACTCGCAAATGTACTTATTGTGGTCGAAGTAATCATTCTATGGATTTTTATTGGGACTTGCATGGTAAACAATCGGCACATCAGGCTTCTTATTAGGAGGATATTCCTCTCTCTGCTACTTCATTTGGACTCACTCGGCCTGCTAATTTTATTACTATTAAACAACCATCTGTACCAAAAGCTTAAGCTGTTGGAGAGACTGTAATTTAAGTATTTATACTTTAAGACGCCCCCTCACGTGCAAGCTAGATTTTGGGTCTACCACTTGGAAATTTTTTTAATAATTAGGGTAGCAGCGAGATTCAAACATAGGACTTCCTACTCTAATACTATTTTAAACAACCATTTAGTTCAAATACTCAAGTTATTAGAGAGCGTGTAGCTTAAGTGTTTATACGTCAACAATTATTATTTTTAGAGATAGGTTTGCTTAGTTCATGCCCCAGCCAATGTCTTTCTCCACTGCAACTTTTGCTTATTCAGGTACGACATCTACTTGTTTGCTATCTTCCACTTTCGGTCCGTGAATCATTGTTTCAAGAGCTTCAAATCATATGACCGATTCTTCTAGTCATTTATCTAATTTTCACTCTTTAGTCCCATCTCGAAGTGTTACTCTTGCCAATGGGTTTGGGTACTACACAACTTAGTTCCTCATTATCCTTATCTTCTATTTTATTTGTTCCTCAGTTCCCATTTACTTCGTTATCTATAAATAAGATCACTCATTCTCTTAATTGCTCAATAACATTTTGTCCTTTGGTTTGTATCTTTCAAGATCTCAAGAGAAAGAGAAAAATTGATATGGGACATGAATCAAGTGGTCTCTATTACTTTGATTTTGAGCCTACTTTCAAAGCCTTACAAACCTCACTGACTCCACTACAGTGACATTGCCATCTTGGGCATCCGTCTCTTCTAGTTTTGAAGTCTCAAGATTCTACCCTTTTTGAATTAGTTCATTCTAATTTATGGGATCCCCCAACTATTCTTCTATTATGGATTTTGTCATATTGTGACATTTGTGGATGACCATTCTCCTGTGACTTGGTTATTTTTTATGTAATCCCACTCAAAATTATTCTTTATCTTTCAACTATTTCGTAAGCAGATTAAGACACAATTTGGCTACAAAATTCGTGTTTTACCGTTTTGACAATGTCAAACAATATACTTCGAATCCCTTTCAAAATTATTTTAATCAAAAAAATATTGTGCATCAAACTTCTGCAACAAAATAGTGTTGCAAAACGCAAGAATCATCATTTATTAGATGTAAACTAACAGTTTTATTTCATATGCATGTTCCTCCCCGTTTTTGGTTTTGACTATTTGTCACCTTATTAATTGGATGACTTCTACTGTCTTACATTGCAAATCTACCCAAGTTATTTTGTTTCCTAACTCCTTATCCTTTTCTCTTTCCCCCGAGGTATTTGGATGTGTTTCCTGTGTTCACAATTTTGGTCCTAGATTTGATAAACTTGGTCCATATACTTCTAAGTGCATCTTTCTTGGTTACTCCCGTGTGTTGAAGTAAAAATTCTTAAATTACACCCTCTCCAACAACATGGGTAATATCAAGACGTGTAACTAGAAGGTAAATCAACTTACCAACTAACTTTCGATGACACCATACATCATCAAACACTTCACCACTTTCAACATCCAACTTAACTATGAAGTCCATAAGAGTATCAGTTGGACGTACACTAAGAGTACCAATTTCAGACAAGAAATCCAATACATACTTTTGCCGGCACAAATTGATACCTTCTTTTAACCGAGCAACTTCAATCCCAAGAAAATACCAAAAAAGACCTAGGTCTTTGGTATGAAACTACTTCCCAAATGAATCTTAAAGTGGGCAATACCATCTGAGTCATCACTGCTAATGATAATGTCATCAACGTACACAACAAGAATAATAACACCTATGGAAGATCGATGAATAAAAACTGAATGGTCTAAAGCAGAACGTTGAAAATGATACTAAAGTACAATAGTATTGAACTTATCAAACCAAGTACATGGTAATTATTTCAGACCCGATAGTTCTTTCTTCAGACGACACACTAACTGTTCCTTATCAGATACAACATTACCTAGAGATTGTACTATATATACCTCCTCCTACAGGTCTTCATGTAAAAAGGTATTCTTGATGTCTAATTGAGGCCAATCACAACGCACTGTAACCAAAATAAGAACTCTATCAAAGTTAAAACAGACAATAACAGAGAAAGTCTCACAGTAATCCACACCATATATCTGGGTGTAGCTTTTGGCAACTAGGCGGGCCTTCAAACGCTTAACTAAACCATCAAGATAAAACTTTATTATGTAGACCCAACGATAAATGACAGGCTATTTACCAAAAAGAAAGAGTAGTATGGTCCTATATTTGATTCTCATAAAGGGCTTTCATTTTCTCATCCATAGCCAATTTTCACCCGGAGATGCAAAAGTATGTTGCAAAGAATTAGGAACAAATACAGAAGACAGAATTGATGCAAAATAACAAAAAAGGTGAGGAAAACTGATATAAAGAAACAAAATTAAAAATGGGATGCTTTGTCCAGTTAAGGATACCTTTCCTTAAGGTAATAGGCAAATTAGAAGATGATGAACTAGCTGATGGCTCGAGTAGGACTTCAATAGAATCAGGTTATGACAGTAGAGCTTGAGCATATGAAACAACCTGCCTATCCCTGGTACGATAATAAAAAAATTATATACTATTGCTCTCCATACAAGTACTAATTCTTGTGATACTCACCATCGTATCACTAATTATGCTTCATCTCATCTTTTATCCCCTTCATTTTCTTGTTTAACCTCCTAGTTATCCACTCTATCTATTCCTAAGACATATTAACAGATGTCTTGTCTGATCCGGGTTGAAGGACAACTATGCAATATGAGATGGATGCTCTTCATAACAATCATACTTGAGATCTTGTTTCGTTACACCTTCTAGTAAGCTGGTTGTTGGGTTCTGTTGTGTATATACAATTAAATTTCATCCAGATGGCTTTGTGGACTGCCTCAAAGGCTTATTTGATTGCAAAGGGATATACTCAAACTTCTGGTACAGATTATGCAAAGACCTTTTCTATGGTTGCAAAAGTCTCCTCTACTAATCTTAATTGATCCTTGTTTCCGTTAGATGTTAAGAATATTTTCCTATATGTTGATTTGGCAGAAGTTTTTATGGAGTAATCACCTGGGTTTGTTGCTCAGAGGGACTATCTGGACAGTGTATGTAAATTGAAGAAAGCCTTGCATGGGCTGCAACAGTAACCGCGAGCACGGTTTGGAAAGTTGTCAAAGGCTATGATTTTGGTCTTCGTAGATGCCAGACAGATCATTCAGTATTTTATTTACAAACTGTTGCAGATAATATCCTTCTTGTTATTTATGTTGATGATATTGTGATTACTGATGATGATTATGTGGGGATTGACAAGTTGAAATAGTTTTTGCACCATCGATTTCATACCAAAGATCTAGGACAACTTAAATACTTTCTTGGTATTGAAGTTGCTAGATCTAAATAGTGAATAGCTTGTCTCAGAGCAAATGTGCTTGATCATTTGGAGGAAACAGAATTTTTAGGTGGCTGACCAATTGCTATTCCTATAGATCAAAATCATAAACTTTCAGTGACTGAAGATGAATGTTTCTCTGATCTTTAGACGGTATCATCGCCTAGTTGGGAAGTTGAATTACCTGACTATTGCATGACCAAATATTCATATCCAGTGAGTTAGTTTATAGAAACTCCTGAAGTACCACATTGGGATGTTATTATTCGTATTATTTGGTATCTCAAGCGAGCTCCAGGAATTAAATTGTTGTATCAATTACATGGACACCATCGGTCGAGGGTTCACGTAGGCACATTAGGCAGGTTCTCTCTCAGATAGGCGATCTACTACAGGATATTATACCTTTTTGGGAGGTAATGTCGTCACACAAAAGAGTAAAAAATAGACAGTGGTAGCACGATCTAGTGTAGAAGCTAAAGTACAGGGCAATGACTCACCTGTATTGAGTTAACTTGGCTACAACACTTCTTTCAAGAAATTTGTTTTCCAGTTCAAACTCCACTTTAGTTATTTTGTGATAATCAAGTCGCTACTCATATAGCATCTAATCCTATGTTTCATGGACGGACGAAACATATTGAAATTGATTATCATTTTATTCGTGAAAAAGTGTTGAGTGGAGACATTACTACACCCTTTGTTAGATTTGAGGATCAACTGGTTGATATGTTTAACTAAGTCACTAAGTAGTACTCGACTAAGAGATGGTTATTCCAAGCTGAGATTATATAATATATACGCTCCAACTTGAGGGGGAGTGTTAGAATATAGGCTGGTATTATTATAATAAGTATATCCTTAAAGGGTATATTTATCTTTTATTGTTTTTCACATACATATATACACAGAATGGGAGAGGCATGTGGTGTGGGTGCTCTCTCTCTGTCTTCGTTCTCTCTTCTGTCTATTTTCTCTCTCTTAAAACCCTTCTACATCGACAAAAGGCATTCTTCATGTCTAAGTGCTTTGACTCTAACCCAAACTAGCAAACCAAGTGTGGAAAGTAGATATAGAGCTTATACTTGACACAATAGCAAAGGCCTTTGATAATCTATACCCTATGTCTATGTGAAACCTTTAGCAACAATTAAAGATTTATATCTTTCAACTGTCCTATCAGCAAGGATCAAAATATCGTTTCAGAGTACCGTTTTTAGGGATGGCAATGGACCAAAAAAAAATGAGTATTCGTCCAAACCCGTCCCGTTTGGATCAGGGATGAACTATACGTATTGGACGGTGGACGTATACAGAGATGCCCGTATAAACCCGTGCGGGGATGAAAGCGGGGATGGACTTACCCTTATTCCTACCTCGTCCCTGCCCGCCCCGTCCAGTCCCCGCTATACCCGTTAAATATATATATATATAAATACACCCAGTTAAAACTTAAAGCCCTAAGCACCCTGCCCTAAATTACTCTCCTCCTCTAAATCTCTATCAGCCACCCGCCTAAGCCGCCTCCATCTATCTCTCACTACTCATCCCCATCTCTATTGCATAAAGCATTCCCTCTATAAGAAACCATTGGATTCTCTCTCTGTTACTGCCTCTGAAATTCATAGCCAGTCCTCAAATTTCGGTCTGTATACTCTCTCTCTTCATATATTCATATTTGTGTTGTGACCTCTGTTATATCTCTTTTTGATTCCAAGAAACCACAGTTTTGGTTTGAATTTGTTCATCTAGCTTATATGGGACCGGTTTTCTACCTTATGTTTCTTGATCTTTATTTTTCTTTTGGGTTAGTGTACCTCTCTCAGTTTTGAAGGGTTCTAACCTACATTTTCGTTTAGCTAGTTTTTTTTTTTTTGGTTGTTGATGTCTAATAGTTGTCTGATGCTCAGATTTTACTGTTTTGGGTATTATTGTTTTAATATGAAGGTCGATCTTTGATGAATTGCTCAGACATTTTGTCCCTTGTCTCTAGACTATGGCTATGGGTACGGCTACCTTGTTTTCCTTCCAAATCGTAATTTCTGTCCAATTCTCACTTTTTGAATTGGTTACCGAATCACTTCACAACGGCTTAAATCAGTTCATACTACTGAGAAAATACACTGACTTTTCCCAAAAGGCATATTTATCGCTGGTTTTAACTCTCTTCCAAGATGTTGCTTCTATAGCCTTTGTGATGGTCCTCTAGAAACTTTGTTAATGGCTTAGATGCCAAAAAAAGTATCCTGAATTAAATTTCTTTGAATTCAAACTTTCTTGTTGCTCTTTTGTTGTTTTCAATTCATAATTAATTCTTAATTTTCTTTCTCACTTTTTGTTTTGGTGGTGTTTTGATGGTTTTTTCTTAGCATAATATAATTGGGGGTGGGGGTGGGGGTGGGGGTGTTGGGGGGGGGGGGGGAAGTGAGTTTCTTTGTATCAGTATTATCTATCAAAGGTTCAAGTTGTGTTACATGTTGATGTGATCTTTTTCTAATTTAATTGAAGGTTGGCTTTTTGATGTTCTAGACTTCTGGTTTCTTACTAGTACTATATATGTAGTTAACTATACAATTAGAACTATGTCCAATAGAAAACAGTAGTTAAAATATGATGAAATATATCGTTTTAGTTGAAAATTTCTCGTTGGAAGAATCTAATATTCTTTTTTTAATGATATAGGAAAATGATGTTGAAGAAGTAGATTCTACCACCACCGAGAGTGTTAAGAGATGATTAAGTTGGTAATTTTTTTATTTCAATCAATCAATTTTATTAGTAAATACAAAATATTTTAAAGCAATTATTATAGTTTTTTATGTTTTATTTTCTTTATTAAATTACAAGTATGAAGCTACATGGTAGAAAAGAAGTTTCTCCATTACGTTACGTTGTTTGTGTTATGTTGTGTATGTTTGTTTTTTTTTGTTCATGTTGTGTTAGGTTGAATTATATCAAATTCAAGTAGTTTTTTGGACATTTGTTGTTTGTGTTATGTTGGAATATGTTATGTTACATTATGTTGTGTTAGATTATTTAGAATGTTGTTGGATTATTTAAAATGTAAGATTAATTTAGAATTTTGGATTATGTTGGCTTAAACTTGAACTTAGGCTTGGGCTTGGGCTTGGGCTTGAACAGGTATGGGGAAGCGAGGATGGGGACGGGAATTAGAAATTTGCCCGTAGACGGGGATAAGATAAAAATTATACCCGTTAACAAGTTAGACCGGAGATGGACGAAGGTTTTTTAAGCCGGTACGGAGATGAAGACTATAACCCCCGCCCCCGCCCCTGCCCCCGCTTCGATCTATTGACATCCCTAACCATTTCGATCAGCTCAAAAACTGAAACGTTCAGAAACGCAATGAAAACGTAGAAAGGTTATGAAAATACGTAAAAATACAAATACAATCTATTTATTTATAAAGATAAACTTACTGATTGATTAATTAAGCATGTTTATTGGGCTAACATCAATTTATACAAGCTAACATCAAGTTGAAGGAAAAAAAAAAGTCATGACACGAGGCGAAAATCACTTTAATTAGTTTTAAATACCTAATTTTCATCAAGCAAATACATTTTTACAAATTTTTTATTTACATGCTATTATAATACTAAATTACTAATTTAAATTGTGTCATCAAATTATCAAGTAATATTATTTCATTAATGCTAAAAAATTTGCATGAACAATTTTTAAACACATAAATACTTAATTTCAGATATTTAATATACTATGAAATTAATTGCAGTTAATTAACAATAATAAGTTATTTATTAATTGCAGGGGTTATTAACAATTATAAAGAAAAAAGGGGAGAATGACATTAAAGTTAATTAAAATTAAAACACATTAAAAAGAAGGGGGAATAAGCAAGCGATGATGGAGGGTTTAATTAGGTGGTGAACTGAAGACCCCCCCCCCCACCAACACAAGCTCGATCACAGACGATCGAGATAGAGAGAAAGAGAAGGGGAGAGAGAGATTCTGATCGATGAAGACCCATCAGATCATGGTTCAAAGTATCAGTCGATATCGATATGAGTTGATCGGGTTATATCCGACTTGACACCTTCTGAGATGATACTGTTACACGTTACGGATAAATCTCGAGTCCCACGAGACTCGGCCGAATTGTTCAAATTGTATTTGAGTCAATCCCGAGTCACCGAATAATCGTCACCAAATTGGCCGATATGGTTCCGCGACGCTGTGATATGACCGAATTTTTCAGCATGTTCAACATTTTTTTAGGTCATATCATCCAATACTGCATCACGACGCCGCGACCGATGTGTCTCAAAGCCCTTTTAGTTGATGGCCGATATTGCGACCTTGAACCATTCACCAAATCGATAAAGACTAAGATCTAAGAGAAAGAAGACTCAGATCGATGAAAACCCAGCACTAGCCACCGATAGAGAACAAAGAAAGAGAGAAGAAGAAGAGAAAACAAGATTGTACCTGGAGGTGGCTAGATCTAGACTCAAGGAGGTAAGCTGTTCAATTTTCTCCTCCTTTCGATTTTTTGTGAACTCTGTGTCTCTATTTCGCTGAAGACGGGACCCCATGTGAAGAATCTCTCCCCTTTTTTGGCTTGGAACAACAATTTTCTGATAACAATTGAAATCAAATTAATATTTCGACCGAAATACTCCGAAACAGTGACCTTTCACTCAAAGCACTGGAATTTTTGTTTTTCACCCCTATTTCGTGTCAGTGTGTCGAAATTCTGAAAAGTTTCAAACGTTTCAACACGATATTTCGATCCTTGCCTATCAGTATGTTGTTTAATAATCAAGTATCAAAATTTCGTTTCAGTGCATTATTTCGGTCACCTAGAAACAAAACGTTTTTGAAAAATAGAATGAAAATGGATGAAGATTTTGGAAATCTATCTACAAAACATTTATTAAAATATACTGAAATATCTTAAAACACCTCAAAAAATTTCGAAAGAATGGTAGAAACAAACTAAAATATCTCGAAGTATTAGAATTTCCATGTAATCACTAGATCATTTCTTATCCTTGGAATTCGACCGCTTTGAAACAAAATTTTCATCCTTGTTAACCGTGAAGACCCATTTGTACACTATTATGCTTTTCTAGCATAAAGATAAACCAACTCCTAGGTGTCATTCTTTGTCATCAACTTGGTCTTTTTTACATAGCTTCTCTTTAGGTAGGAAACAGAGAACAATGTCATGATAGGATAGCAATAAGGAATTATAAGAGATGGGGAGTCAAGTATAAGCTCTAACGCCCTTTAAGACAACATTTAAACACTTAGAATCATTAACAACTAGATTATCAATGACAAGAGTAGTTGGATTAAGTTCATTGCTTGACTAACTAAGTAGAAAAAGTTGAAACCAAAATTTAGAATGTAACTCGATGGCCCATGGATAGTTTTTATTTTTTGGCGAAAGTAAGTCTTCAAATCATTCTTGTCTAAGCAATCACTAGATGGACCAGCACTATCCCTTTTTCCCTCAATATGTTGTTGCTTGCCCACCATTCTTCGTATCCCACTAAATAGGCAAACACAAAAGATGTTCTTTACATGATACCTCTAACTTAATCGCACAGTTCAAAGTATCGGCCAATTTGTATAAGCCTCAAAAGTGGCCAAATACAATACCAACACAGTTACGTAAGAAAAAGGAGTTTTGTTCTTCTTCTTCTTCCTCTTAGAAGGTCACTGCAAGAGACCCTAAAAACTGGGAAACCCACCGGCAATCACAACAAAGACCATCGAAGCGGAGACACTCAATTAGTCTCGCAATCTCTCTCTCTGTCTCATGATCTCTCACTCTCTCATCTGAATTTAATGGATCTTCTCCTGGGTCATTGTGCCTTACAATATTGTGCACAGTTGGGTGGACCATTGTGTTTTTTATTTTTTTTTTATCCTTTTTTATTTCACAATCAGGTCAATCCATTGCCTTTTTCTATTTTTTTTATTTCACAATCCCACTAGTGTGTCAATTGCTTTTTTTTCCCTTTTTTATCAATCCCATTGGTCAGTTTTATTTAATATTTCTTATGATTTATATTTTTTTATCTCAAGTACTGTAACACCCCAACTCCAAGGGCATGAGCGGCCGTAAACCATAGATCCATAACCTATACAACACGTAAGCCTAACAATAAACTAATAATATAGGAGTGAAAAATAACATTAACACTAAATTGATCTCATATCAATATGTTAAAGTCAACATACCTAAACCTGTTTGCCCCAATTATCCAAATGCAAGTAAAGAGGGCTATACGATATATGTTATGGAGGTCACAACACTATTAGTCTCCAATCAATTCCCTGAATCCGCTATTAACACTCCAATCATTTAGCTAAAAAAATATTATTTTGAAAACATGAGCTAAAAAGCCCAGTGAATGGAAAGGCATGCATATTCAAAGTGGCTGAAAAACATTTTTGGCATACGACATGTAAATCAAAGATTTGGAAAAATAACTTCATCAAGATAACCAATTTCTCAAGAATAACACAATCGGGTTTTAACAAGAAATCTTACCACAACAGTAAATCATATCATAATGGTGGAGACTGTACGATATACAATAATCGATGGGAACCAAATACCAAATACCAAAATATATCTCAGGGTTGAATCCAACATCGTACTTAGGGTTACCACAGCCTCTCCCAGGTCTGTTCCCTAAGACGATCCGGTGAAGGTCACCAGAACGCACCAGACACTGTTCCTTCAACCGTTGAGCACTAGGGTCACCTCAACCTCCTCCGGGTCTGTTCCCTAGTAGCCAGAGTCACCCGCACACTGAGGAATAATTTCCTTGGACTTTTAAGTTTGGTCTCATTTACCATCACTAAGTCTCACCATATAAACAAGTGATTGAGTCACAGTACTTCACAAAAGAATTCATCATAAGGAGAATCGTATGCCACAAGTATTTAGAAACTTAGTAAAACATTTTGTAAAGGTAGTAATGAACAAGCATGATGTATTGTTTTTAAAATGTTTAGGGATACAGGAAATTTTCGAAAATACGTAGCATGTCAAATTACTCACCTCAAGTCCAAAGAGAATGATATACTTCTTGAGTGTTGCTTGTTACCCGAAGTAGAATGAGATGTTATTGATGCCTTTTCTCTTTTTCTCACAATTTCCTTTGATGAAGTATTCTTCCTTCCTTCTTCTCTATTTTACTCTTTATTCTTTCTTGAAAGTGGAAGACTACTTGTGCTCTAGTATCCTTAATCCAATCCCCAAATGCCTATTTATAGTCATCCTAAAATTATTCTAAAGAATATTGAGATGCGACATTTTTAAGGGAGATTCCCTAGAATATTCTACCATCTCCCCTCTCTTATATCCTTCTAGGTTTCCAACTTATTTTGCACATGGCAATTCCACAAGTATCTAGATTCATTTATAATCAATAATATTCTAGCCTTGTCTAACCTTCTAAATCCTTCTGAAACTTTCTGGAACATTCTAAATTCCTCTAGAACCTTTTAGTATTTCCTAGTACCTTCTAAAATATTCTAGAACTTTCCGGATTCTTCTAGGAACTTCTTCAACATTCTAGAATCTTCTAGAACTTTCTAGAAACTTCTCCAACATTCTAGATCCTTTTAGATTATTCTAAATTTTTCTTTAAAATTTTTCCTATTCCTTTCAAGATAATATTCACTAACTAGTTCCTTGTCAAAATGGGACGAGGTATTACACGTACTTTATAGCACATGTAATAAAAGGTTTAAACAATTACCAGTAGCGCCCTTATAATTTTTTTTAATTATGTTTGATGGGTTAAATAATACATTTTGCGGATATGATTGTTGGATTAAGATCTTTATATTGTTTGGAATTTTTCATGATTTTTTTTCAAATTTTTTTGAAACTTCTATATAGCGTTTTGAGTGTATCGGCTAATACCGCGCTACAACCAATATGGCTCAATACCCTCCGAGTCGATGACTAATACCACAACTTTGAACCATGCTTAGTAGTGGTGTTGTCCCCCTGAAGAGATGGCTAGGAAGTAAAAAACACTCAAATTCAAGACATGGTTCATGCACGTTAACATACACTTTTTGAGACCGTGGACGATTAGTACTTCTACCCTTTCTAGGTAGCAGAATAATTAATGAAAACACATTACAAACCCTTATGAGTTAAGTTTCCCCTTGAATGATATGTAATTATGACAACATAGAGATAACCAAAATTCTTAGTAAAAAGGGAAGAAATGGAAAAAAAAATAGAAGAAGTCCCTTAGATGAACCTAATAGGTTACTTAAATTGAAGTATACTTGAGGGTAGACGATTAAAGAGATAAGGACCAATAAGAACTACATCTCACCAAAAGGATTTTGGGATGCTCAGGGTAACTACCAAAAAACAAGCAACCTCAAGAAAATTGTGATTTTTACATTAGCACTATTCCATTTAGGGCTACTTAAACAAGTACTTTAATGAATTTCATTCTCATTAAGTAGGCACAAAACTTCCCATCAATATACTCGGTCTCATTATTGCTCCAAAAATCTTTATTTTAGCATCAAACTGAGTACTCACCACTTTATGAATATTTTGAAACAAGTGAACCCTTCACTTTTACTTTGAAGTAAACCCAATTAATACAACTCGACCATTTAAAGTTAGAGACATCCTTTTATGGTTTTAAAGGGGTTGTAAATTAATTGTTGTCAGTAAAGCCTTATTTCAGTTTGAATAGGGAATAAGTAAATGATGCTACTCATTTGATAAAACTTTAGGGTAAAAATGAACTTGGATCCTAGGAAAGAGAATATGGGGTTCAAACTTAATGAGAGTTAGTCATTAGTTGCACTATGGCAGGCATCAACCTATACAAATCTACACTTTTTAAAATGTAGTCGAAAATTAGGTTTCCGAGTGTCAAGAAGCACTATGAAAGCTAAACTTGGAAAAGTATTTGGTGCTAAAGGGAAAGATCAAAGATAACAGATGGATGAAATAGAAAATAGATAAAAACCAACTTTTGATTTTGCTTTGGAGAAGCTAAACAATGAAATAAGTCTTTTTCCCATTGTAGCTGCATAAGCTTCAAGAGCGCCCTTGATGCAACATCTACCGATTGGTTGGGCAAATACCAGACTTTGGAAGCCTAAAGCAAGAGCTATGGGCCTCACGGTAAGCAAGGAGTATTTTTAGTCTAAAGGAAATATGTCCACGGCAGTTTGTAGAGTCTTGACAAATATTTGAGTCTCAAAAGTATTTTGATCATTTTGATAACTGTTGGATATTGGTAGTTTCTAAATTCTGACTCTTAGGCCTTAATCATTGTAGAAGTAGGAGACTCTTTTAGCCTACAAAACCTTGTAATCCCACTCATTCAATATGGTTGATTTTATGCTAACCCTACTGACGGTTCCATCTATTGTTCTCTATCTTCCACTTCACCATCATCATCATTTTTCTTCTTCTTTTCTTGCACTCTTAAGCTCTAATATCCTTATGAACAAACGTGAATTACCATTCTTTGACCCATACAAATCCTATATTGCAAATCCCAATCACTCTTCTTGGAATCTTTAACCCTAAAAAATAATGCTCACATGTTACTGTTTACAGCACAAGAATAGTAACCTGAATAGCCTCCAAACCCTTTACTTTTGAACTCCAAAATGTTATGCGAATAAGCTTTGGTCAAACTTAACATTTTCTTTATGTTTTGGCCCTCAAATCGACACCTACAAACCCTACAAAGCTTGCAGTACAGATGATAATATCCTATTCCTGTGAAACATCTATTTCGGTGACTCAAACCGTTGGAAATTGTTTTCCTTCACATTTCCTGCATCAGGGCTGCTCTCAAGAACCTGCCTGAGTCAACACAAAAACAATCATTAACTTACCTAAGGGAGTTTGGAGTACAAGTCCTAAACCTCCAGGATGGTGATCCAAACCCTTTCCAAGTACAACATTACTGTTTCCATCACTTACGAGATAATTCAAGGCACGTCATAGTCTGTCACATCGGTAATTGGAGAATTGAGTTTTGGGATACTTGTAAGGAATCCTTGAAAGACACCATCCAGTGATGGGTAGTTTTAACTACTGCCTTAAAAAGGTTCCAAAAATTTGTGGTGACTTCCTTAGCTCATATTACACATCCTATTACACTGAACTGAAAATCTTTGATAATAGTTGTAAACAGGATCATGCTGATAACAATAAAGATGATGGTGGCATAAAGTAGTTGGAATTCAAAAGGTTTCTATTTTATTTTTTTTCTTTTTCCTGATTAAAAACTATAACTTAATAGAGAGAAACGAAGCGTAGGACACACCAAAAAAACAAAAGACACTAGACAAAACCCTTAAACTACCAAGAGGACCTTTACAACCATCTGGATGGGTAAACTTACATTTAGGCTTTGAATTGATGATAGCTGAATAAATTATTACAAATGACAATAACAATGCAAGAAAAAGATCGAAACAATGATTGAATATTAAACCAACAAAAGATCATGGATGAAGCAAGACAAACTTCCACAAAAAAAAAAAAAAGAAAAAAAATGCAAGAGACTTACCTTTAACCAGTCATACATGGTCAAAGATGTGGATGTGCAAGACCAGTCCAGTACACATCGTAATTCATAAAGGAAAGGTAGAGCACGGTAAATTCGGAAACCCAGATAATTAATTTGTGATACGCTGCTTGTCAAAAACTGCTGATACAAAGTGCTTTCACAGGGAATCCCATAGCGGATTTGTATGGCCTGGAGTGCCAGGGATATTGCCTTCGTGAGATAAATAGCACGAAGAGCTAATCCTCCGGCATGCTGGTGCGAAGGCTCCATGTTCCAAGCATATCTTGTCACTGAATATGTGAACAGGATAAGAGTACAAAGATAGAAGATGACTTTTCCCGTAGCAAATGAACAAAGGTAGATTACACGATCAAGCACAATCAAGAAAAAGATTATCTGCAAGAGTGAAAATTTTAACCACTTTAGAAAAATAACTCAATATGGTATATTTCAGGCAAAAACAAAAATATGCATTGAACTGACTGATCCTGAATTTGAAACTTTCCTGCAAGTCTGCTAAGGGACTCAACTACTGAAATGTGTTAGCAACAGTACGAAAATGTATTCCATAGCACATTTGGTATTTTTCATACAAACCATCCAAGTCAGAGCCACATCAACACTCGGTGAAAACATTTCACAAGGGGTGTGTTTGGACATACAATGGGAACTATGTTTTGTCCATATGGTTTACACTCTACATTTCATGCAAGTACTGCATCATGATGGAGCCTATATAGAAAGCAGAAGCTCTCATCAGAACCAATGGTAAAAGATTCAGATATCATTATTCATGAACACAAAGCTGAATGCATAACATCATTTTGGTCTTAGTTCTCAATTCTTCTGTGGTTGTCACATGGTTTTGTAATATCAAATGACACGTAAATCACAATAAAGAAATAAAACAGCAGTTAAGCTTAAAATCTTACATTGTACATTATTGAGAATGCATTAAAAAGAAAAATGACATGGATTTGTAGTTTCAAATGACATGTAAACTACACAATAGAGCAAAAACACAGCAGATGAGCTTAATATCCGAATTTTACATTGTACACTATTGAGAATGCATTAAAAAGACAGCAGTGTACCATTAAGATAAATACAAACTCCTTGGGAAATTGATCTTCTAACTGATAGACTTCAAGAAACTCGCTGTTGTTTTTAATGACTGATTGGTAGAAAATGGCTACCAAAAAGAAAACAGATAAATCTGCACAAAACACATAGGCATACAGATCGATTTCCCTTCTCCCTCCCCCAATCACCGAGAGTATGGGGTATTGGAAACCTATTTTTTTAAAAATCCCGGCTTGCTGAGCGTATAAAATTTCGTTGGCTACATCAGCTGCGGGAGTTAGTGACTTGTAGCATTCACTTGAAATATGTTCTGTCAAAGGGGATGCGTATACCACCTCAAAAACAGCAAGAGCAATGTTAGGGTTTTCTGGACTTTTTTCAATGCTTTGAACACGTAGCCTGCTCACTGAATGGAAATGATTTTCTTTCTTCTCCTTGCATCTGATGTCATGAACCATTTTGAGCAACTTGTTTATTCCTGACTCAATTCTGTCTGGCTGAATCCCCTCATCAGGCCACAAGTCAACGTCCATCGACAGCTGGACAAAGTAAGGTGGAGTTTCTGCTCCATGAGTTACTGACTTCCAATACCTATATAGGCTTCTAATCATCAGTTTAGACACATCTTTTACTGGTACAAGCAGTTCCTGTATCCTCATCCTACAACTGAAACTTACCAATGACTCTTTCTGATAAAGATTCCTTCGCTTAAGAGAACTGAATTCTGTAACTGATACCCATTCACCATTCCTTGCAGTGATGGAAGTCTGAAGAAGAGTAAATAAATACACTAGAAATAGAGGCAAGTTACTCATAACAAAAGATGACTTGATTCTATGCTCAGGGAATCCCATCTCCTGAAGGAAGCTTACATGAATGCTGAACCCGCAGTGTTGGATTAAGATTTGATAGAGATACTGAAGCAAAATACAGACCTCACTGTAAATTAGCATAATAACCCAGAAAATATGACTGGGGCCGGTGTTCACACAGAGAGCATACAAGAAGAGAGCAGCTAAGTAAACCATGGAAAGCAAACTGAAGTTCCAGAGGAAAATCAGAACAAAGCAACAATAGCAGACAATGTCATTGTTTGATCGCATTTGTGCCCACATGTAATGGAATATGATACCAATTCGTAGGCACAGAGCATCAGACATAGTCCTCTCACTGTCAGATAGCACAGACAAAGTTTGGTCCAAAGGATCTCCCCCTATACTCTGACTCTCTAACTCATAATAAACCTCGTTCTCAGAGGAATTCCCATCGGAGTCTAATTTTTCAGATTCGATATGAAAAAAATTTATGAGATTGGTCACGGCCGTATTACTCAGAGATTTTATGTGAGAAAATCCATCATCAATTAGATGCACTGCTGAAACTAACGGATTTTCCTTGACTTGACATTTTGCCTTTTCTCCTCCATCTAAATTCAAAAATTCATTATCACAAAGTTTCTCCTTTATTTCAGATATATCCTGAAGAGAGTCCATTGAATGCCCTGCAAAGTCCACTCCCAGTGGAGTTGCACTCCTTGCACAAATTGGCAATTCGTTTGAGTCAAAAGGAAATAAACAGTCAACACTCATATTTAAGTCATGCTTCTTTAAATCACTTTCCTCTTTGTCCGGTGTACAACTGTCTTTATAAGAATTCAGAGAAGACATCCTTCTCCTTCTGAGGCCTTCACTTCCAGGAGAGGTATTACCAAAGTTCGGATTGACGCTCATGCTGTGAAGCTGGATTTGTAGGTTAAGCATCTCTGATTTCATCTTTTCCACTTGCAAATTGCGAAGTCGCTTCTGCTCTTCAGATTTACGGATGTGTTGCAACTGTGCAGTCTTCCAAGAAGCTCTGTTCTCTTGTTCACGCACTAAGGCATCAACCTGTTCTGCTTCAAGATATTTTGACACATAATCAAACTCCTGAGATGAAAACATGTACGATTGGAGTGACACCAACATAAATATAACAATCTCCACAAGTGCTGATCTTGATGTTATCCGAAATCCATAATCATACTTGTAAAATCCAATCACTTCATATACGTAGTCTTTTGTTTCGCATTTCCCTTCACTGAAATCCCCAATAAAAGGAGATTGATAGGCCAGAGAAAAAACAATTAAACCGAAGTTATACATTCGCAAATATTTGAAAATTATGTTTTTCTTTTTCAATATCTCAAGCCTCATTCGAAAGAAGACCAGAGCAAAACCAAGGTAGCCAAGGTGAAGAATGTCATACTCGAGTGTTCCTGTGATCAAAATCAAAGTAAGAACAAGATCCAGCAGGTGACAGTAACTGTAAAGCCTCAGGTAGTCAAGAAATGTCCACATGCTTTTTGTTTCAAAGGAGAGATCACTCAAGAAAGATTCTTTTTTACATCGAGACATCAATTGTTTGTAACTTTGCAAATCTGAGGGACTGGACAGGTGATCAGCACGGAGTTTGAAACATGCAAGCATGAACACCATATAGTAGCTAATAAGCATTCGGGGATCATCAACTATAATTCCTGCAGAAAAGTCCCACCATAAAGTTAACATTTGCGAAGAGATTGTTTTGCAGTAAAAGGAGAGTCATGGGCAAGTCACATGAAATATAGTGATTCAGTTGCAAGTTTCATGGCATGAAAGAAAATTTTTATAATGGAACTTGAAGCCACTTAAGTCATTTATCCTGCTCGCAAAACAGAAACAATGTCATTTAGACCATAAATTATCTAACTTCAAATGAGGGTTGAGGAATAAGAAACTTTCATAAATACTGTTAGGAAATGGAAGACTTTTGTTTTGCTTTGTTTTATATTGCTCACCCCCAACCGCCACTGGGAAGATATTGGACCCAGTCCATATGCAGCAAGAAACAACCAACCAAAGAAAATGAATCACAACTTTTTTTATTTTCAAGAGTTTAGTACACCAATAATCAAGGATCAAAACTTTGTTTTGATGCATTGATTCGGTCACATAGAAAATGGGAACGTTTCAACCTGTTTTAGAAACAGAATAAAATAAATAAATAATTTTTTCCAAAATATTGGTCGAAATATACCAAAGTATCATGAAATATCTTAAAACATTATGAAATAATTGTACAAATGCATTAAAATATTACAGAACACCTCAAAATATTAGAATTTCGATTCCCTCATTGATTCGCTTCGGTCTCCTTATAAATGAAAACGTTTCGGATGTTTCGACCATTCAAAACGAAATTTTGATCCTTGCCAGTAATAAAAGAATTCTTTTTTTTTTTGAGATACAGTAATAAAAGAATTCATTGACACTTACGAGTTTTAATAAAGCGTGACTGGGCTCTGGACCGTGCTTCATCCGGAGCCCATAAATGTGATAGAATGCAACATCTACAATTTTCACTTTTCTGATATCTAAAACAAAAGCAAGGAAAGTGAATCAACATATGGCCATGAGGAGATAGTAATAAAGCCTCCCTCTTTAGACTTCTGTCACGCGGGCAGTTGGGGATGAGCAATACAAAACAAAGCAAACAAAAGTCTACCATTTCCTATCAGTACTTCAGTTGAATTAATGTTGTTGGGATTCTGGGATGTCACATTACCCGCATGATCAAAAAATTCTGCAATACCAGTATTCAAAATGCATGCTCAAAAAATTGATTCCAATAACATTGAATAAAGCTTAGATGAAGAATGAAAGTGAAGAAAGATACCTAGCCAACATTTCTTGCAGTAGTCAAAGAAAAGATCGGAGGTTCTCCAGCAGTCATGGCAGGGCTCTTTAGCCTCACTGGGGGATTGCTGCTTCCAAGATATCATATTCCACCAAATAGCTAGGTACTCAAGAGTGAGAACAGAAGCAAATGAAAAAACAAATATGGGCCACAGTTTTCGAATTGCAGTGCGAGGTAAAAGCACACAGGCAGCAAGTGATGCTATATAAAGCAAAGAGACGACGTTTAAGACAGCAAAGCTAGCAAGAAGTAATGCAATCATAATAATCTCAAGGCCAAAAAGATTAAAAACATTCTCCATCCAATACTTCATATATATTTTCAGGGTGGTCTTCTGCATATCAAGCCTCTCCTTTCTCAATGAAAGAATCCATTTTTTATTCCATCTATGTGAATCTTTGAAGCTTCCCGAAATATACCTGTGCGAATAATTTGTGGTGCTACCACCCTTGAATATGGATGTTTCAGAGGAAGCAGGATCCGGAAAATAAGATGTCTTATAAGAAGACCTAGATTTGCTCGCTGCTCCTTTTTTCCTTTCTAGTACTGGACTAGCATCGTCTGCAGGCTCACAACCATTGGTACAAATGGAAACTCCATTTGAATTTTCTTCCGTCGAGTGAAACAAAGCACAGGGTTCCTCCCATTTTCCTCTGTTTCCATAATCGCATGGCATCTGTTCTAGCCAATGGAAGACATTGTACTGAAGTAGACATGCTGCAATAACCAGAACTCTCCCCCTCAATCCTGATTCTAAACCATAGAAACCAGGCTTAAACAACCGTAAACCCAGGAACAAGGACAAATAAGAATGCTTTTGACCAGGAAACATCTCAGCTCGCTCACCCCACATCTGGAACATATAATCAACCATCAAAAGACATCCTGAATATAGTAGGAACAACTTCGAAGGTAGACGAGAAGATTTTGGTAAAGTTGAACAAATGACCAGGCCAAGAAGATAAACAAAACCGAAAGCACTTATTGGTGACAAAGATGCATACAATAGGGCAAGGAATAAAATCTTTTCGCTATGCCAAATCAGAAGGCGTTTCATGAAGGAAGAAGTGCCAAGTTCTGGTGACCCAAGATCCTCAAATTTCGAGGATTTGCTCAGTCTCCTCTCATAGCTGTATAATTCCATCACAACTAAAACAGCCAATGAAGCCCATACTTTTTTCAGCATTGAATCAGTGGGGTTATAGCCAAAGGCAGAATAAAGATCTATCATCTTAGACAACCATGCTTCAAAACTGGCAAAGAGACTCAGGCAGTAAATGTTAATAAATGCGGCAACTGCATAAACTTTCAAAGGAAACCAGAGGCGCCTTCTTGTCTTCTCGACAAGTTGTCTTCCATTCACCCATAGTAGAAGAAAGAATAGGTAACCAAGTGATGTATAATTTGGTATTACTATGTAAACTGTTAGAAGAATGGTCAGACACACAACATATGTTCCACAGGAATGATATGTAGAGAGAAACTTCTGCCCTATTGCGCTCAGATACAGGGCTATCCATTGCTCTGAAAAAGCAGAAGAAAAATATTAGTTGTATAACCTCCTGTTTATCAGAAACATTGCTTCGTTATCATGTTGAAGATATTAAACAAATCCAAGTATGATATTTGGATAGTTCCCATGGCATGCACTATGGATCAAGAGAGCTGACCAATCCTGATTTAATGTTGTTCTTTTGAGATATTAGATAAACTAGAAAGGACTAAATGATATCATTCTATGAAACACGGATACTTTGATTTGGTTGATTTATCTCGTTGGATACTTATCAGATACTTCCCGCACATATCAAATAATTAATAAAATATTGATCATTGTTGGATACTTGTCGGATACACCTCGGATACTCGTACCTCTATGGTGAATGCATTCACTTTACACTTAGTGCGGTGGGTTGCTTAGAAACCTTGAATCATACAAATGGTGATTCCTCATTTCAAGATTTTCATTTGGACATGCATCACCAATATCACAAGATTTTTCAATTCTTTACAATTGGTTGACGTGAATAATGAGTTTTTATGGCTTATGTTAACGCTAATGAAGTCTATCGCAATTAAATGCTAAGTAAAAGTTGAGGACTCTCAAAGGGTAAAACGTCTTTAGCTTTAGAATTACATAGAATCTTGAATTTAAAACACCATTAAGCAATTCTATGTCAATAACATAAATTATCTTAGTTTCAATGTGTTTTACTTCTTAATCGCTCATATCCCTAGTGTTGTAATAACATACTAATATATAAACGTATGCTAACCATACCTGTCTCCTGCAGTTTGAGATTTTGTCTCATCCTCGTATCCGTATCATGTCATACCAATATCCCATATCCGTATCTTTGCTTCCTAGATGTCGTTATTTTGGTTATTGTTACAGTGGTTGACCATAATAAGATGATTATAAAAACAATATAATATAGAGAAGATCATAAGAAACTTAAAATATAGTAATGATACAAATAAAAACTATGATAATAGTGAAAACTAGAAAATTTGTACAGAGGTAAGGAAAAGAAAGAGAAGAAGAATAAAGGAAGAAAGTGAGAATGAAACAATATTTTGGTAGGGTTGTTTTTTTCCAAACCCTATCACCTACTTATATTAGGTTGATATTGAAGACAATCACAATATTAGTAAAGTAAAACATAATAGGAAAACCACATAATCGGAAAGTAGAGCAATACGCAAGTAACACCATAGGAAAACAACATATTAGGAGAGTAGAACAATAAGAGACCAGCACTCTAACACTTTCCCTCAAACTGGAGCATAGAGATCAAAAATGCCCAGCTTGGAAAAAGGGCTACTAAAGGTGGATCATGCCAATAGTTTGGTGTGGAAATCACTGAGTTGACCACAATATCTCCACGTAGACAATAAAGATGATAAAACCAAGTTCTGGGTGACTACGTTAGACCATTTAGCAATTTTTTTAATCAACACACACTACCATAATACTCCCCATTAAACCAAGTTCTAGGTGACTGTTGTAAACCATTTAACGGCTTCTTTAATCTACACACTCTACCACAATGCTCCTTTAATCTACACACTCTACCACAATGCTCCCCCGAGCAACAAATCCAAGTGGTTGCTCTATGTAATGTTTAAGACATCCCTTAGGTTTTTTATAGAAGCAATTAACCCCACACCAAAATAAAAAATTGTAAACAACAATCACGACAACATATAGAAAAAGAACACAAGAACAATAACGGACAAACACAACACCACCACCAAAGGCACAAACAAATATAACCAACAATACCGGCACAAATGAACCACATGCAACAACAAATTAAACCGCAACAATTGAAAACAGGGTAAACCATGCAGAGCCTCAACCAAAAAAAGGCTAAACCAATGCTACAAACCACAAACCAATACTAAATCTAGATGAAAACTCTGAAATTGGCAATAAACCATGCTGAAAATACTGAATCGAGATGAAAACCACGACCAACACATAATTGTGCCGAAAACCACTGAACGAATACTAAATCTAGTTGAAAACACTAAACCGGGATAAAAACCACTAACAAACATCAATTAGGCGAAAAACCACTGAACTTGAACTAACGTGAACTGAAAACACTACAATCCGCTTCAATGATCAGACATCAGAGACATTAACATGGATTCAGGCAAACTGATACTGATCACAACGGCTGATAAGCAAATGATGAAGGTACCAACGACAGGAAAATTGCAACTTAGAGTGATTCCAGCAACGGCAATAACTAGTAAATATGCAGAAGACTACAACTTGTTGCACCTACCCAAACACTAGACAAGTGAGGTGCTCGCTCAGGGCCGAGCCCCACTCACAAAAGTATCTTCCTCTGATACCAAGTTGAAACTTGAATAAAGGGTTAAGAAAAAAAAAACCTAAGAATAACAGAGGGAGAAAGAGAAAATGAAATAGTATTGTGTGTGGGACATGTGTTGGCAAACCCTATCACCTATTTATTCAAGTTGATATTGAAGATAATTATAATATTAGGAAAGTATAGTAGAATAATAGGAATGTAACATAATAGAAAAGCAACATAATAGGAAACTAATCCTTTAACAATAATAATGACAAATACAAATCAAAAGTGTTGAGAGTATTATTATTATATTTTATATAGTTTTAATAAGTATATATCTCTAAGGATATGCTAGTCTTTTGTGTTTTATTAGATAACTATATATACCAATTGATAGTGAGAGGTAGAGTAAGTTCTTTGACTACTCTCTACCTCTCTCTTATATTGTTTCTCTCCATTCTCTAAACCTAACAAAATGCAACAACAATGGTGGACTAATATATCCCAGCTTCATTATATATAAGGTAAAAACCAATTTATTTGCTCTGATGTTTTCTGCATGCAATAGATGATTTTTAATCTTAAGCTTAAAGTCTCCCAAAAGTTTACAACCCAAATTCTTCCGCTAAAATCAAACCATTCCAAGTGTATCATCCCATGGGTCCTGAACTGTGTCCTGACCATCTAACTAGGCATTGCCCTATGTAATTAAAGGTGTGAACATAAATGTGTACATGTAATAATAAATTTATGCGTACAGCCTTGATATTAATTAGAGTCCTCCCCCCTCCAATTTATGCATTCATGAAATCATACCATGGGTAGAATTATAGCACTTGCTTGCTCTGAAAATTGAAGTACAAAATGACAGTAGAACTGATTTATTTAAACCAGCTTTCAGAATGCTCCACCCAAATGGTGGGAAGGGAGTGCGCTGCACAATTGCTGAAAATGAAACGAGCATGTCAACCCCGTGATTATGAATGGAACAAAAGCAGGCAAGCCCAGCAATCTTCAAAAAGTCCCCGAGGCTAGCATGATCAAGAAGACCTACAATAATTCAAAAGGTGTAGGAGTCCAGTGCAGTTAAAATGCTAAACCCATTTCCTAATAATCTGTGGCAATTATGCTAGCATCCATTTGTATCGGAAATTTGGGCTTCAGAGGATTACCTAACTGTGAGAGAATTTCCATAGCCAACCAACTTTTCTCTTCCAAGGCTTTTGATATTAAACTCAGCTGAAGGATGTACAGTAGGGCAAAGTGTGCCTCACAAAAAAGAATCAGGCATTGACGTATCCTCCTACTGATGGTGTGGCTCAACAGGTAAATCATAAAGAATATGACTGAAGTATGAAGCACAAATTTGCAGCAGTAAGTACAATTTAATCATTATATCTGTACTTTGAATCACAAATAAAGAAAATGGTGAAGTTTGATTTCAGGAAAACATAGATAAACGAAGGCAGGGATCTTACAGACTTTTGATCCATTATATATATAAGCACATATTGTAGCCTTTAGTAGAGACAAACCAACTTACTGTATATAGCATGGAAAAAACCAGGTTTCAGTGCAATGGAAAGTATAAGCGCCAGCACTATCATACGAGAGCTTTTGCGAAGTCCCCATGCTATCATAGCTACAATCAATACTTCTGCTTCCTCTTTCTCTAGAATTTAAAAGCATGGTTAATTTTGTGCCACCAATATTGCAAGAATCATAAATAAAAGCTGAGGAATAAACCATCTAAGTATGTGTCAACCCTAAAATTAGATCAGCAAGAACAAGATAACATATATGAAAACATGATTTCATTGTTTAACAATCCAACTAGAGTTCACACTGAATAAATGGATACTAAATTATCAGGTTGTCGATATTACAAAAAGTAAAATAGTTTGACTGCAACTGGTTTGAATATTTCATGACTAATCTAACAGCTTAATTCTATTTATAAGTTTTTATGGGCAAACCACCCCTACCCAAAAATAAACCTTATCTTTGACATTATGACTATAAAATCTCCATGTTTAAAAACTGGAAGGGTCGCCATGATCTACATTTGCACATAGGCTTACATGCTAAACCTATCAAAACTAGCCACCATAATCCAATACCTACATCAACCAGAATTTAATGACATAATGGATCCAGGAAGAATGGATTTCTTGATTTCATATAACTAATCCCTAATTGTTTGAATGTTAGAATTCGAACATACCAGAGCATGAAAGGAGACAATGTATAAAGCCCATAAAGAAACTAAATCCAAAGAATTTGTTCCCTCACAAGGTTCTCAATAGTATGGAAAGAATACCTAAATGACAATTTTATAGATTTACATTTCAGAGATTTCATGATCTGCATTTCAGAAATTTGGTTTGCATGTCATGATCTGTTTTCCAGAGAACCTCATCATACCACAGTGGATCAATTTGAACAAGACCAAAAAAAAAAAAAGAAAGAGGGCTCCGCCTCTCCATATGATATTGAAAGGTAACTCTCATTTATGAGAGAGTATTCTTTTTCCTTTTTTTTTTCTTTTTTTGAACAGGTAAGAACAATAATCTTTGAAGTTCTGTATGTTACACATTTTTCAAGAAATGCTAATATAATAATATTTTTGCATAAACAAAATTGCATCAAGGCTTAAGCATGAATGCTCATCAATCAATATTACCACGAGGCCACTTATAAAAATGAATTTCATAGAAATAATTTGCACTGAGATAAAAAAAAATTACGATATGAAATTTCCTAAAATAAAATGCAGTCTTCCAATGTAGTGTCCCTAAATGCAATATAAAATGTGTCTAAAAAATCAATAGGCATCTGTGGTCATCACATTAACAAGCACTCTCAAAAGATATCCACAGCGTACATGCAATGAACAATCAAGAAAATACCATGTGATGATCTTAGAAGAAGAACATACATTATTACCAAATTTCTTCCAAAGAATGATGCATAGGCAAAACGCACACACAAACATGGATAATACAGGAAAGTAGCAGGCGGCAAAGACAGTGAAAACCTAAAGTCATTTGAGACTGTGAGGGTTAAAGAATTAGGGTTAGGAGAAGAGAGAGAGCTTGAGAGAAAGAGAGAAACAGAGGGAACAGTATCTGAAACGGATGCTAAGAATGTTTGAGTCATGTTATTGGAGTCTCACTTAGGTACAGGTGTCTGGAATGGATATGCACCTAAATTTCAGACTCGTCTCACCTCCAAACTCAAAGACATGGAGAGATAGCAAACATGCATCATTTTTATTTTATTTTCATCTTTTGCTTACAGCAAAATGGTTTTTTTGGCTACAAAGAGGGTTCAAAATGGCACGTTGTAGGCTTATAAAGTAGTAAATATATGCCTTTAGTGATTTGATCAAAAAATCTGGCTCAGCGGGTTGTTATCATTCTGAAGTTTCAAGCCTAAATTGGCCTAGCTGAACCTAAGTGAGGGATTTTGCGTCTTCTGAATATTTTGTCACAGAAGTAACATTGTTTACATGTTTAGGAATTTTGTAGTTCTTTAGAGGGTTTCGCTACAAAGCATTGTAATGGCTTCCTTTTGAAGATTTGGAGTTAGGATAGATAGAGAGCTATAGCTCCTAAACCAGCTAGGTGTTTCCAGGACTTCAAGGCAAGGGCTGTGAGGATTCGGCACCGCGACACCTACCAATAGGCTGGCAAATGTCGCTCTTCTCTGTTTTCAGTTATGGATAGTTCCAAAAGAATCCAAAAAGGTTTCAGAATCAGGTATTTTTCCAAGAGCCGAGAAAAGTTGATCCTTGCAATTTTATCTGAGTTGCTGTTGTTACCCAGTGGAACAAAAAATCTTCCTGCAGTACTAAAACTATTAAGTAATATTATTTGGACCTCTATCGATTGTAGATGTTTCATGTTGTGTTGTTGCTCTAGTTTGCTGGATTGATATTTCAACCATTTTATTTTCTGCCTCTGTTTGCATCAATAGGCCTTAGTTTCTCATCATTCGCATCTTATCGACATGAGACCCTTTTTATTTTCACCAAATAATATGACAAACTTGAATGTTTGGATACGCTTACTTAGCGCATATCTGACACACTTCCCATTCCCATGCTCAGGGGCGGCAAGTGTCCATCACGGCTCCAATATACTCTTGGCCATGCTCATCTCCAAGAGAAGATATAATGAATTTTATTCCCTATTTCCCTTATTCATTAAAAGACAGCTAATGTCCCTGTCTGACCTACATCATTAAGTTTTATAAAGCATTCTAGTTATACCTATGCCATGGCACTGTTAAGCAATTGGGTTTGGGTCAAGTAAAACCTTCACGATCCCAGACATCCCAGTGATTCTTTTTCTAAATGACCTTGAGCGTCTTCTAAAAGCCGCTTTCATGTGTGAAAGTAAAAGATATAATAATTTCTAATTACAAACTTACTAACCCACCCTAGTTGTAACATTGTGGAACTAGCATCACTGAGCTTTCATAATGCCTGTAGAGGACTTCTAACATGTTGATTGAAACAAAGGGTTACTGTGAATTTAATCATCATATAGGGCCGCAATGAATTCAATAGTAAATCTTTCTTTTAAGTGTTAGCATTTGAGCAATGTTTTTATGCGCTTCAAAAAAACAGTGTATCATTTTAATCATCATTAATCACCACCCATGCATCACCTTCCACGGGTGTGGATTTAATGCTTTATGGCTCAACAGAAAGCAGAAAAAAAAAATAAGTACACGAAAGGTAAGGTAGCACATAACAGTACACAAGGTAAATGGGCTGTCGTATTCTTACCATCCATGGTACAATTCTCATCTGTCTCTGCATACCCATCTGACAAGTATGAGATAACTGTACTGTTCACGAGATTACCCATAGCGACTAGAATTCCAAGGCCAAATTGTGCAAGTAAAAAGAATCCTGGTACAGGGTAATGCCACAATCCAATAGTTTCCCAAATAGCCATATCCTGCAAGAGAGTTATTATTCTTCATCCATATAGACGCATATTTAGCAGGAGCACCAGCACCTATTCAAACAGATATTACCTTCAGTAGTTTCTTATTGAGCACTGTGAATGCCACATTGAAGACATATGTGCTTGCGGCCCACAACAGAATGAAAGCAAGAAGCAACCCATTTAACCAGTGCAAGTGAAACAAGGAAGGGAAAGCACACAGAATGTAGCCAACATAAGCAAGTAATCCAAATGCGCACAAACTTGCAAACTGGAAACTCCAGAATGAAAGAGCAAACAAGGAGATCTGTCACATTAATCACTGAAGGCTCTAAGTAAAGAAAAGGAATCTCATCTGTGCTGACACAATTTAGAAGTCTTTGGAAGACTAGAAAAACCAGAAGTAAAAAAAAAAAAAACTATGTTCTAATTGAATGCCTACCGGAAAACCATAAGTGAAAAAGTTGATACTAAACATCCTGAAAACGGCTCCCCTCATTAAAACGTTGGTGTGCCTTACACCAGATCTGAAAAGCATAAAAATGTATTAGTGAAAAAGGAAATCATTCGCCTGCATGAAAAAAATCATGTAGCCACCTAAGCTGCTTATAATCATAAGAGTGTTCATAACTGAGGAAGGATTTCACTAGAGATTGAGGAAATAATCTGAAGGACATATCAATGCTTAAACAAAGATTTTGGAAAGAAAAATAAAAGGAAATCATGTGCATGAGATTCAAAAGTTCAGTTTTGTAAAGAAACAGAATTACAAGTTAACTATTACTTAGGACTAGGAAGAGATTCGAGAAAGAAAATGGCATAATGGGATCAATAGAACAGAATCAAATCATATGCATTACCTCGATTCATGAATAAAAAAAGAATGCGTAGAGGGAAGAAGCTGCTCGGTCAAGCTACTTTCTCTTGTAGAGACAAGTATATCCATTTCCATAAGATCACATCTAATGCAGGAAAGCTGAAAAGTTGGGGAAACATTCCAGTTCAGTCTGCAAGGAGATACTGAAGTAAGAAACACTAAATCAAGAACTATATTTTGCCGAGTGCAGCAAATAGAAGGCAAGACTAAGTACCACTTGAGAGTGGAAAACTGTGTTTTTGTGGTACATCAAATGAAATATAAACGCCTCTTGGGACATAAATTGTAACTTCAGACATCTAAACTTCCACCTCCTTGGGGTTTAAATGATCAGCAAATTAGTTTAAATGGAAAGGGATTAAAAGAATCTTGTAGCATGTTCATGTACCAGAACAAGTATAATATAAAGAGAAAAGACTAGAAGAACCTGTCATGTGATCTGTGGTTCTAGAATCTCTTATCCAAGGAGTACATGAGAATGACGCAGTAAACAAACTAGCAGATATATCTATATAAGCAAAGTTGGAAGAAGTAGGATTACGAGCTCTGGTAAAGGAAATATCAAGTCGAGTCATCAAACGCCAGAGTCTACATCTCATCTTAAGTGAAATTACTAGAGGTTACACTCCCTTACGACATATCCTCACAATAGGGTCAAACAATCACAGTGGCAGGTCACAAAAGCAGCAAAATAGCCAAGACTTCCAATATGCCTCAGCCTGAAGAAAGGCCTCAACAGTGGCTAAACAAATTTCTGGACAGTCGGATTCCTCAACACAAAATCCTGGAACAAGAACCAAAATCGCACCTCTCTGAAGTGATTCGAATCAAAAATAGTCTCAGATTGGCTCAAAAATTGCTGGTCGCAAGTCGAAGTCTAAAAAAATCAAACGACCAAGCAAACGGCCTCCAAAAAATCCACAAAAATCACCATATATCTCGGGAGATGATTTCGAATCAACCATGAGAATTCCAAAAAATTTTGACAACTTGGGTGCTGACATCAACATGTTAGACTTGACTGAAGTTTTTGGTTCATTAGCATATCCCCTGCTGAATGCTAATGAATTTTTCTGATGAATCTGACAACTTGAACCCCTAGACCGCAGCTCTAATACCATGTTCAATTATGAAATAATTAGAGTTTAAGAGAAGAGAAGAGAAGAGACAAGATTATGGTAATAGAGTAGTGTGTTAGGTTACACAGCTACACCCAACTTTTATAATCACAAAGTACAAAACTACCCTTCGTCTAGAAATAACACATAACATAATACAAAACAAAAAATCCTACACCCCTCTTAGTAGTTAACTGTCGTTATTAAAAAAAAATATATCTTGTCATGTCCTAGTCGTGTTTTAACCGTGTTCGCTAAAAAAAAAATAAGTTTTTTTTATTTAAGATACTTCTAGCCATGTCGGACACGTCTCCGTCGGCAAGTATCCATGTTTCCTAGGCAAGGGGTATAAGGCAATCTTTTATAACGTCACTTGATCCTTTTTCTCTCATAACTTACGAAATTCATTTGATATATCTCATAGATGGTTACAGGTACTATAATGGCACATGGAAACAAAGACTACAACTTAACTAAGTCTTGTCCCAACCAAAGAAGAACAAATAAAAAAATTTACATGAGCTGAAATCATTTCCATTGTTGAGAACAAAAAAGACAATATTCTCACTTCAACCTAGTCAATTTTTCAAGATAACAACTGGACAAAGATCAAACACTGAGTGAAGCTGTGCATACCATGAAGTAGAAAAGTAAAAGTGAAAGACCAGCACAAATCTCCGACCATTCTGATTTTGTAGAGATTTTGTAGAGCCCAATGAAATCAGCAACCCATTGAAACACAGTAGAGAACTCAAATGGAAGCTGATATACGTAAAGGAGAACAATGTTCAAGCCTGAATAAAACAAAAGACATCTCCACGACCTTCCAAACCATCCAAATATTGCTTATTAGTGAATGCAGTTACAACAAATGCAACCTAAAATAACCAGCTAAAACCATCCAATAAAGGAAGTACAGTACAGTTACCGGAAGAGGCCTAGAAAGTTGCTTGTTAAGGACCAATCAACAAGTCCAATGCAGCTACAAATAAAAAATGGTAGAGAAACCCACGAGGGAAGGCTAATTCCCACAACTAGCTGTAAAGAAGGCAATAATAAGCAACACACCACCCTGAGATGGGAACCTGCCTCGCAGCAAGAAAAAATTAATTGAGAATCACTATGCAATGCATAAAATTTCTGCAAAAATATTGTGTAGGACATAGCCGGCCAATAAAATTAACTGAAGTTAAGAGTTTGATGAAAAGGAAAGCAGCAGATCATTTGTACGTCCAATGAACCAAGGCCATCAGTTCTCCCATTAAGGAACAGACGTTTTGGTCAAATCAAAAATTCAAAATTGTTCACTAAGAAAATTCTAGTGGCCAATACACAACTCTACACAATAGGGAGCATAGGAAGCAAATAACATTTTAAAGCTTTAATGGGAAGAAATTATGCATACAAAAACATCATAGAAAAACAGTTGCAGAACATAGAATTATACACCAAAAGTGTGATACGAAATTAAACAAATATCAATTGTATGTGGAAATGATAGCTTATTTTTGTGTTGCTAACAAACCTATCTTTCTGAAAGACGAAAAGAAGTGCTGCAAAAAAGAGTCTCTCGAGGGATCCAGCAAAGAGCTACTTCCATATATATCTATAAGAGCAACCAAAGCTGCTAATAGTTGTATGAACAGGAAATAAACCACAGATGGAGGATTCCAGGACTGATCTCTGCAAAACCATCCATTGTAGCACGTGCAGAACAATTTAATAGCAAATAACAAAATTGAATGTCATTCACTGAAAGTCCAAGATACAACACAAGAGGGGGTAAAATGAAGGATGAAGGTGGGATTCAGTATTGACCTGACAAGACCAACCAGCTTTGCCCATTGAGCATCTCCTAAACTCCATAGATCCCCCTTCATAGCCAAAATGATTTGAAATATGACATGCGCAAGAATGACTACAAAGGAAAAAATGACAACATAGCATGAAACCAGGGACTGCGTCCACCAACGAATACCTAAATGCCAAAATGTTGGAAAGTAGAGTCAATCAAACACAAAGTTAAAAAGATAAATGAATGGAAGCGGAGCATAACAGAACTAGAGTTTTTCTTCAACAAGACAAGTTACGAACTTATATTTTGTCCTGAAACTTGTTCATTTATGAAAAATAGCTACAGAAAGTTACAATCATGTTTCTAGAAGATTTCTCAAGACTTCAGATCGCAATGAATTAAGGAAGTAACTGCTACAAACTAAAAATTTGAGGAAGTTTAAGTCCACACACATAAACTGATACTCACACACACACACGAAGGTGAAAGAATATTAAGCAACATAATAGGAAAGTAAATCTACAACAATAGGAAAGCAACATAATAAGAAAGCAACTCAAATCCTCAACATTCCCCCTCAAGCCGGAGCATAAAGATCAAAAATGTTTAGCCTGAAACAAAGGTTCCTAAAGGTGGACCGTGTCAATGGTTTGGTAACAAAATTACAGAGTTGATCACCAAAATTCACACAAGGAGTGGTGATCTCCTTTCACATTTTGCATTAAGAGATCCCGAATAAAATGACAATCAACTTTGATGTCTTTGGTACGCTTATGAAATATTGGATTACTGACAATAAAAATAGTTGTTTGGTTATGACAATGCATCTGCATAGGATACAACACATCAACACCCATCTCACAAAGTAGAAAGCGAAACCAATAACATCTAACATATAATATGACTCATGGCTTGATATTTGGCCTCTGCATTAGAACGTGCCACCACATTTTGTTTCTTACTAACAAGCAAGGATCAAAATTCGTTTCGAAGTACCGTTTCGGTCAACTCAAAAATAGAAACGTTTCGGAAACATTTCGGAAACGCAATAGAAACGCAGAAAAAATATGGAAACGCATAGAAACACAAATGCAATCCATTAATTTATAAAGATATGCTAAATAATTTATTAATTCAACATATTTATTAGGTTAACATCAATTTATACAAGAATAAATTTAAATTTGAGGGAAAAAAAGGCTTGACTTGAGGCGAAAGTCACTTAAATTAGTTTCAAACACTTAATTTTTATGAAATAAATACATTTTTACATAATATTAAGGTCTTATAATACACATGAAATGCTAATGAGTACATACTTACATGGTTACATCCATTCCCTATGGAGTGTCGAGCAGGCTCATACATCGGTGTAGGCTCTGGGTAGTTACTTAGAGAAACTCCATATGTGACATAAATATGATGATAATAGTTACTCCAAATCATATTATTACGGTAATATAATCCAATTAATAATACTATTTTATTATAATACTAATAATTAAGGGTATCAAATTAAATTAATGATACTTATGTATACTTAAAAATTAAATGTAATTGCAGTGGGTATTAAATGTAATTACAGTAGGTATTAAATATAATTACATTAGGGTATTAAATGTAATTGTTAATACTTATAACAAAAAAAAAAAGCAAAAAACTTGCACAGCAGTGAGGTATTAAATATAATTACAGTATGTATTAAATATAATTATAATGGGTATTAAATATAATTATAGTAGGGTATTAAGTGTAATTATTTATTCTTATAACAAAAAAATTATAAAAGACAGAAGAGCAGTGGGAATTAAATGTAATTATAGTGGGATATTAAATATAATTATAGTGAGTATTAAATGTAATTACAGTGGGTATTAAATGTAATTACAGTGGGTATTAAATGTAATTATTCATAATGAACCGAATATATCACTGTTTTGTCGAAACGGTTCGAAACAATGCCGTTTCGACCGAAACGGTCCGAAACAGTACCGTTTCGACCGAAACGGTCCGAAACAGTACCGTTTCGACCGAAACACTGGAATTTTGTGATTCAACTACTGTTTCGTTTCGGAGTGTTGAAATTCCGAAACGTTTCGGACGTGTCGACACGACATTTTGATCCTTGCTAACAAGATAAACCAAGAAATATAAACTAACCAGAAGTAGACCGTCTATCCGACTGCCCACCCAGTCAACATCAAAAAATTCAATAACAGTTAAATGGGGACAACGACTGAAATAACAATCCTCTACTTGGTGCTCCACAAACAGTTTCCCAATGAGGTTTACGAGAAGTATACACAAACTCACTAACACCAACAACATAAGTAATGACAAGACATGTAAGTATTTGATAAATTAGCTCACCAACCAACATCCAACAACAGACCGTGTCCTAAAAATATCCCCGTTTTCACTATCAGATGTAATATGGGATCCATTTGGGTGCGTACACCAAGGGTACCAGATTCAAAGAGTAAATCTAACACATACTTCCACTGACACAAATAAATACCCTCCTTGATTGAACTATTTCAATGCCAAGAAAGCATCCGATGAGACTTAAGTCTTTGATATGGAACTATCTTTCCAAATAGGCCTTAAAATGGGCAATATCAGCTAAGTCATTACCATTGATGATAATATCATTGACATAGACAATGAGAACGATGACATCTGCAATGGTTTTGCATGTAAATATAGAATGATCTAAATTAGAGTTGTGAAAGCCCTACTAAAGTATAACCACACTAAATTTATCAAACCAAGCCCAAAGTGAATGATTTAGGCCATACAATGCCTTCTTCAACTGACATACTAAATATTCTCGTCTCTAGAGACAACATATCCTAATAGCTGAACCATATACACTTCTTCTTGGAGATCTTCATGTAAAAAATTATTTTTTTACATCCAGGTGATACAAAGGTCAATCTAAACTCAGTGGTACAGAGTGTAAAACTCGAACAAAGTTAAGACGAGCACTAAGGAGGTCTCACAATAATTCACACTATATGTCTAAGTGTAACACTTAGCAACCAACCACAACTTTAAATGCTCAACAGAACAATCGGGAAGATACTTCACAATATACACTCATCAACAACTAACAAGCTGCTTATTAGGAGCTAATAGAGCAAGGTCCCATGTCTGATTCTCATGATGAGCTTTTATTTCTTCATCCATTGCCAATTTTCATCCAAGAGATGATAAAGCTTGTTTGATAAAGTTAGGAATAAACACAAAAGTAGAGAATTGAAAACGAAGCACCATTGTACTAAACTTATCAAATCAAGCACGTGGTGACTGTTTCAAGCCATATAGTGATTTTTTAACCAGCACACAAATTGTTCCTTAACTGGAAGTCTGGAACAACATAACTTGGAGGTTGACTCATATATACCTCCTTTTATTCTCCATGTAAAAAATATTCATTATATATAACTGATATAAGAGACAATCACATCAGACCACAATAGAAATAAGATCTCAACAGAGTGAAGCCAAACAACATGAGAGAAAATATCACAGTAATACACACCACATGTCTGGGAGTAGCCTTTAGCAACCAACCATGCCTTTAAACGATCAATTAAACCATCAGGATGTTATTCCACGGAGTATACTAAACAACAACTGACAGGATGCTTATGAGAAAGTAAGATCCCGAGTGTAATTTTCATGAAGGGCTTCAATTTCCACATCCATAGTCAGTTTTCATCCAGGAGATGTCAATGCATGTTTCAAGAAGCTAGGACAAACATTGAAGACAAGGTTGATGCAAAACATCGAAAAAATGAGGAAAGCCGATTCAAAGAGACAAAATTAAAAATGGAATGTTGGGTACAATTAGGAGTATCTTTGTACAATGTAATGGGGCAAATCAAAAGACAGTGATCCAGTAATTTGCTCCGAAGGAAGAACCTCAAGAAAATCAGGCATTGGTCAGGGTGTTAAAGCATATGGAACAACCTATTTGTTTGTGGATCGATGATAAATTAGCAATAGAGGGTCAAGAATCGAAGAGGAACACATAGTTTGGAACGACTGGCAACAAGAGCTCCCCCTGACTAGTGGAGATTAAATCTGGAGAAAGATCATGTCCTGACATAGAAAAGAAAGAAGAGGACTCAAAAAAAGTAACAACAGCACTAATATAATATCATTGATAAACAGGGTCATAGCATCGATAGCCTTTCTGAGTCCAAGAGTATCCTAGATAGACACTTAACTGAGCATGGTAAAAGTTTATCCCGATCTAGACCAAGAAAGTGAACAAATGTAATAAAATTAAAGACACGAGGGATGAGACCAAAGAAAGATGTATTAGGGTAAATCAATGAGAACATAGATTTGTTACATAAGATGGGGGAAGACGTCCGATTAATAAAATACACTATAGTAAGAACAGTATTAACCCAATAAAGCTTTGGTACATGCCCGTTAAACATAAGGGTTCGAGCAATATCCAATAAATGGTGATGCTTACATTCTCCCACACATTTTGCTGGGGATATATGGGGACATGTAGTTTGATGAATGGTACAATGATCACCACAAAATATATGCATAAATGATTGTACATGTTCAAGAGTATTGTCAGAATGGAGTACTTTAATACGCTTATCAAATTGTACCAGAATCCCATTATAAAAGGTGGTAAAAACTTTAGGCAACTCAGAACAATCCTTCATAAAAAACAACTAAGTCATATATGAGAAAAATCATCAAGAAAGACTAAAAAATAATGAAATCTATAAATATTTTTTATTCTTGCAGAACCCCAAATGTCGGAGTGAACAATATAAAAATGACTAGATTGAAGACTTGTGTTACTAACCAGAAAATAACTACAGTGATGCTTGCCTAATTGACAAGCCTCATATTCTAATACAAAAGAAGTACTCAAACTAGAAATGACTTGACGAAACTTTTGTAGAAAAATAAGACCCAATCGATTAATCGAAAATGCCACTAAATTGGAGACACGATAGCACTGCAATTGAAAATGTCACCGAACTTTCACAAAGCTTCAATCGAAAATGCCAAGACATGAACTGCTATGCTGGAATCCAAATAGTAAAAAAACATTTTGCTTATGTCCCGAACCAATCACCTTTTTCATCTGGAGGCCCTGAAAAACATAAAAAGATAGGAAAAAAGCCACTAAACACCGTAAAGACTTTGTTAACTTACTCAAAATATAACAAGTTAAAAAGGAAATGAGGAACAAATAAACCATATGTTAAAGACATGGTTTTAGTAGGATGGAGATCATTAGTCCCCACGTACTAGTCGAAAAGAACCATCAGCTAGCACAATTCGAGAGTTAGAAGAATGAAAATTAAAAAATAAGGATCAAATACAAAACATGTGAGCACTGGCTCCTAAATCAATAATCCAAGATGATGAAGCTGATTGAGCTGCCACATGTGCAAAATTACCTAGAGTGGCCAAACTGACAGCTGGGGTAGACAAATGAAGAGAAAGTGAGAACAATTATTAGACGAGCTGACTATGTAGTGAAATATGCTCAGTATGAGATCCAGATAAGGAAGTAGTAAACCCACCCATCAATGGCTGAAATACAGATGGGTTGAGTCATTAAAAACCTAATTAGCATAGGCTGATCTCCAATGTTTATCCCAACAATAATCCTTAGTATGTCCAATAGCTCTATAATAAAAACGCTTCCACTTCAAACGACTGCCACGACCACCATGTCCTCCACAACTAGAGTCTCTACCACCATAACTACCACCCTGGGGTGGATGTCTACCACTAGGACCACCAGCATCACTAGAAATTAAGGCAGAGGACTCTTGAGGCACTAAAGAAGTACCACAAGTAAGAGAAACGCGTTGGAGGCGAGAGTAAGCATTTACCGCAATTAGAAGAGTCTCACTGGCTAGAATCTTTAAACACACTATGAGAAGGTTGGACAAAAAAGCAAAGCAACCTGAAACTCTTCACGCTGTCTCCACTGTATCTCTAGATCCTTACTCAGTGATTGATAAAGCATTAGTTCTTATCACAACCCTTTTAAGGAACCATGATGTTCAGCAAGAGATTTATTATGTTGCTTGGTATTGAACATACACTCAAAAAAACTCATACATCCAAGACACATTATGTTCACATCTCCTAAAGAAAATCTCATATCTGTTTTGCTATAAAGAAGTTGGGCATTAGAAGCTACAAATGGTTCCATACAAAGCCACAACCAAGTAATCACCAACGAATTCTAAAAACGAATTCTCACTTCACTAGTCGTCAGAATTTTTGGAATCCTTAGAATGTGAACTTTCAGTCAAATACTTGACTCTCTTTTTGGACCCATAGAAAAACTTTAATTGCATGAGATCAAGAATAATAGTTACTTCCATGTAATTTCACGGAAGTAATTTTTCAAATCGAATCATCCAATGAGTGAACTTGTCTAACTCAATCATCCAATGTAGCTGTTTTTTCACCTTTTTGGAGCAACTCCAAGGGCTCTTTAAAAGGCTCTTGTTAGCTATTTTAAAGAGTTTCTTTCTAAATTCCCCCTCCAACATCCTACCTATCTCACTAGTTATTTCCCATAATCTCATGTTCCTAGCTATTTCTGGCAAGGCAAAGGGAGCTCGCTAGTTGATTTTTGCGCCAAGTTTTTCACTCCACAGCACTGATCAGTTTCCTTGGTTGTCTTCAGTCATCGTCTTCATCAAGCACCAAAGGTATGCACTCTTTTCTCTCTATATCTCTCTCTCTCTCTCTCTCTCTCTCTCATCTTCGCTCCTCGTTCACAGAAATCCTATATACATACCCACTCTCTCTATCACTTCCCATTGAAAAACCTAAAAAAAAACCCACCAAAAAATTCAAAAACCCCACCAAAAAAACCCACGAAATCCCACCCAAAAATCTACTGAAACCCCACCTATCTCTCTCTCTCGATTCCCACTTAAAACCCCCTAAAAAACTCACCAAAAAAACCCACAAAATCCCACCAAAAAATTGACTGAAACCCCACCCATCTCTTTCTTTTTGCCTCACTCTGTTCGTGTTGGGTAGAGAGAAGACAACCGAGGAAAAATGGACTGAAATCAGCCATTAATTTTTATTCTAAGTTTCTTATTTTTCTCAATTAAGCATGTTTGCATATTATGTTTGTTATTTTTTTGTCCAATTTATCCCCTTTTTCTATTGTTGTTTTCTTGTTCAGGTTTTGTATTTTGGGTTGTTAAATATTTCTGGCATTTTGGGTTGTTAAATATTTCTGGTATTGGCATTTTGTTAAATACTTCTAACATTTTGGGTTGTTAAATATTTGGGTTGTTTGTTGCCAATAGTTTTGAAGGTATTGGCTGCTTGAAAAGTTGAAATTCTAGAGTCTGGACCTTGTGAATTTTTTTTGAACTTGATATAGAAAAATAACACTAATTCAGACTTGGAATGCATGACCTAAACATGATAAATGGAGGTTATGTTCAAGTCAAGTACTCCCAAATACATTATTCTACATACAGTTGTGTATTTGTGAAATTGTAAAACATATACTGTGGTTCTGAAAAATTTTGTTAATGAATCTTGGCCTCACAAATCTATAAAGTTTGTTAATTTTAGCTTGGTGATCATATTGAATTATAGGCATTACCTATAAAACCATTTCAATATGGTGCTTACTTCAACAATATCATGAATGATGGAACAAACTTAGATGTTGAGTCTATAAGTTAATTTCACCAATATCTTTTCAAGTAGAATCCACCACCAAAAAATAGCGAGATGGCAATTTTATAGTAGAGGAAGACGTTATGATAATATCGGCGTGGTTTAATATTAGTTTGGATGCTCTGCAAGGAAATGAGCAAAAATCAAAGGCATATTGGCAAAGGGTTTGGGAATACTTCAATGAGTACAAACCCAAGGCATGCCATAGCTGTAGTCAAAATTCTTTGATGAATCATTGGTCGGCAATTTAGCTAGTCACTAACAAATTTTGTGGGTGCTTTGCACAGATGGAAAGACTGAATCAAAGTGGTTTGACGAAGAAAGCAAAGGTATGAGTGAATATTTTCTTATAAAATAGTGTACTTTTAATAATATGATAATGAGTTTTCGTATAAGAATTTTCAGATTCATGATGCCAAGAACTTGTACAAAGAACTCTATAAATCTCCTTTTCACTTTGAATATTGTTGGAATGAGTTAAGGTATCAACCAAAATGAATAGAGGATTCCCAGTTTCTTTGTCTCTAATACAATGTTAAGTATTAATAAATTAGAGCAATTCTGAACTCCGCTCAGGTATCACTGTGGCAGTGGGACTCTCATCCATTGTATCATAACTGAAGTCCAACTCATTAGCGTCCCACTCATTCTCGACAATCATGTTATATAATATTATATATGCCTTCATAATATCCTTAAGCACTTCAAGTGTCCAGAAACGTGTTGGTCCACGCACTATAGCAAATCGTGCTTAGAGCACTCCAAATGCTAGCTCAACATCCTTTCTTGCTGATTCTTGAAATTTTACAAAATGTATTTGCTTATTGTCTCTTGAAGATAGAATTGTTTCGACAAATGTTGCTCATTTTGGATATATACCTTCGGCAAGATAATATTCCATTGTATAATCGTTTCCGTTGACTGAGAAATTGACCGGAGGAGCCCGACTTTCTGAAAGAAGAGCAAAAACAGAAGAGCGTTCTAGTACGTTGATATCATTATGGGATCCAGATAACCCAAAAAAAGAATTTCAAATCCAAAGATCGTATGAAGCCACCGTCTTCAAAATAATTGTTAGTTCATGGACGTGATCAGAATCCATACCTTTCCATGTCGTTGGACAATTCTTCCATTTTCAATGCATACAGTCAATGCTATCCAACATCCCAGGAAATCTACAATTGGTACTCATTACTAATAATTTAGCAATGTCATCGTTGTTTGGTAACCTGAGGTATTCATCAAAAAATTGCTACTACGGCCCTCACAAATCTTTTCAAACTTTCTATTGCGGTGTTTTCGTCAATCCCCACATAATCATTAACAGCATTTACTTCAACTCCATAAGCAAGCATCCTTATAGCAGCTGTCATATTTTGAAGGGAAGACAAGCCAGTAATTCCAGCATCTTTTTTTTTTGAACAAAATATGGATCATAAACTTCTGCCATGAATAGAATACAAAAGAAAATGGCTCGATTCATTCAAAACCTTCTCCGAAATAAATTTGGATAATAGATAGGCGATTCAGCAAAATAATCACGATAAAGTCTTTCAGGCCCTTGCACTCGATTGCAAAAAATAACTGAATTACCTTGAATGAAACCACGACGAACTCCAAAGCTTGTCATTATTGAGTTTGTTCATTTACATAGCACAAATCATTACCATCTCCAATTCATCATCGAAGTCAGAATCGTTAAGAATCATCTTGATTGCAGAATAGCGAGTCATAACATAAAAAAAAAAAAAAAGTGCAATGCCAATAAATAGATTTGAGGTATATGACAATGATAGAGGGAAGATCCTACGTAGATATAGCCAAAAAATATGACTGTTGAAAAAATATGACTGATAAAAAATGACCGTTGTAAATATAACCATTATAAAATATGACTGTTACAAACATGACCGTTGAAAAATTCAAATTTTAAAATTTTGATGACGTGACCATTATAAATATGACCATTATTAATAAAAACCTAAAATTTAAAATTTTGATAATGTGACATAACACGTCATCATGTGATGTCATCAATAGTAAGAGAGCAAGGTATCACTAACCCACCAATACGCATCGCATGACCACAATTGTAGCAGAATCAACCAAAAAAACAGCCAAAAAATAAGTCAGAAAGCCACTGCAAACCAAAAAAACAGCCACTGTTGAAGCAAGCAACCCCTAAAAAAACCATCACACGAAATTACCCAACACAAATTCTGCCTAAAAACACACTCAGGAGCAACATGCAAACTCACAGTGCACTGGAGGATGGTTGGACAGGTCCCCTACACATTGTCGACACTGTCCAGACCACAAAAGACAACCAAAAACCGACCCAAACTGGAATAGGTCAAGCACAAACAATCTCAGAAGTGTTAGTGGAACACATCTAAGGTGGAAGCAAGCAGCAAAAACATCCCAAAAGCTCCAAGTGATGAGATCGGCACCAAAACAATCACAAAAAACATTCAAAAAATCTATTCAAATGATCTCAACAAAAATTTCAAAAATCACCATAATTACTAGGCATCTATTCGACCTAGGCAGGGGGCTTTGGTCGTCATAAATTATTGACGTCAGCATAACATCACTGTTTTGGCGATGACGTCAGCACAACTGTGATCTCCCAATCCTTCTTTGGGGCTATTTGTAAGTGGATACGAGCGGGTTTGGCAAGATGGATTTGGAAAAATAATTTAATAGACTCCCAAAATTTTTATTTAGATGACTTTTTCAAATCATGGACAATAGTCCCAGAAGGTAGCTAAACCGGTACCTTAAACCCTTGAATGTGAATTTCATCAAACTCATGGTTGCTTGTTTGGATGATCTTTGGGGGAGGTATTGCATTGTTTCCTCAAACTCTTCCAAACCCAACCCCCACCTTTGTTTCTATGGAATTCATTAACGAATTCAATCTATATCATGTTCGGTATGTAACCCATACACATGTCGGACTCACAGATATTTCACTATTATAATCATATATTTGTCTTATAAATGACTATATTGCCTATTGCCTAATTGTATTCATACTCATGTTTGTTTAACTAAGGAGTACAAATGATATTTGCCTCATTAATCCAGATATGGCTTGATCGGAATACCTCCCAATGGGTTTGATGAAACCACATTTAAGGGTTTAAGTTATTGGGTTAGCTACAGGCCGGAACTGTTGTCCATGGCTTGAAAAAGCCATCCAAATAAGGATTTTGGGAGTCCATTGAACTATTTTTTCCAAACCCACCTTCCCCCCCCCCCAAATACCCACTTACCAAACAGCCCCTAAAATGGTTCTGGTCAAGTTATAACCAAATTAGTGAGGCAAATGTCATTTGTACGCTTGAGTTAAACTAACACGAGTATAGATTTGATTAATCAATAGGTAATATAGTAATTTATGGGATAAATATGTGATGATAATGGTGATACACCAGTAAGTCCCGCATGTGTATTGGTTACATACCAAATACAGGTATGGATTAGATTCGTCAATAAATCTCATGTAAACAAAGGTGGGGGTTGGGTTTGAAAGGCTTTGGGGAAACCAATCTAATCCCTCCCCCAAAAATCATCCAAACAAGCCACTGTTGTGCTATCTTTTGCGATTATTTTCTGAAAAAAAAATATGCTTCGATACCAAAGTTAAAATGTAAACTTCATATTACGATTTAGTAGAGAGAATAGAAAGAAGAAGCAAGATTGATAGAGATAATTTGTGTACGACTGTGTTGCCCTATATCTTCTTATTTATAGTGAAGAAACCATTAGACTAAATTATAATATTACCCCATACACATTAAATTTGACTAATACAAAAAATAAGAACTCTAACAAAGGCTTTGTCCTAACTGTCTAGTTCAACTACACGAGTTTTTCTTCTTTCTTATTAATTTTTTTTATTTTTTGGCATTCTTCTTTGTTAAATTATAAGTTATCTATTGAAGTATAAAAATACTTAAGTTCTACCTTTTCTAATGCCCAAGTTTTTAGAATAGATGGTAGCCTAAAAGCTTAAACATTGAGAGAGAGTATCGCTTAAGTAATTATAAACTTCAACATTATCATATCTTTCTTCGCCACCTCATTCCATGATAATTTTGGTCACCCTTTTCCAAACATATCCATTGTTAGTGATCATTCACTTTCCCTTGTCTCCCTTATGCATGAGAAACACATCAAAAAATTAAAGTACATCTATTTACCAGGCTTTTGCTTTGTTTATGAATTCCTTCCTTTTATCATCTAATAATCAAACCTATTTGAAGTCAAAGTGTTGATTTCAAGATAACAAAAAATGGACAATAAGAATTGACAAGAAAAAGTAGATATCAACTATTTATACTCAAATAATTCATAGTAATAGAACCCACCTATTACTAAGCTTTTCTTGATCTCCAAAGCAGTTGCCTGAAAGGTTATAGTAGGTTGCATGTACGGAATTAATACATTAATTTTTCAAATTACTCATCCATCCATTTAATTCTTTCTTTTTTGGTTTGCCATTCCATTTTCTACTTTTCTGGAGCTTGGGCATATCTTTAAGAGAAAAACCTACTTTGGGGAGAAGGGGAGGCACGGTGGAATATGTAGACAAAATCAGTGAATCTACCACAAATAAATGTGAAAACTTCCTAATCCTGTCAAAGCCGTTGTGCAAGGGAAGAGTGAGCTGAAGAGCTCAATTATTTTTGTCTCTTTGGAAGGAATCAAAATCACAATAAAGATAAATTCATAAGGGTGGCAGATCCTGTTTACCAGAAATAAAAGGGAAAAAAAAATGCAAATATGCAGAAAAGTGGGGTTGCAATATGGTATAAGCTACTTGCCTATTTTTGGAGCAGTGTATAGAATGAAAAGAGAAGCCAGCAAATCAGCCAGAGATATCAAACTCCAATCCAGTAAAGCAGCTGCATAAACCAAAATTATAAGAACTGGACTGTAAAAGGGTGAGATCAACAACTAGTTATCGTGGCAAGAAAAACAAATAGTACCATAACTGAAGCAACTGGTTACATTTTATCATCATGAGAAAAACTACCATGCTAATTGTCTTTTGTTTAATTAGCAAGATTTCAAACACTGTAATTATTTTGATAGAAAATGATATTTTTGTATTTGTGTTTCAGACCTTAATACAAAGTTACAAACTCAACTAGGGTGACTAATTGAAGTTTTTACCAGATTGGGAAATGGGCACTGAATTGCCTTTCGATTCTCCCCAAAAAAGAATTTTTTTTCTATTCCATTTTTAATGAGAATAAAAAAAATAGAAAATTGAATTTCTAGTTCAGAGAGCTTTAAAGGGAGAACAAACTTATTTCTAACAATTACAAAAAAAAAAATGAGTTTCCAAAAAATATTCAATTTATTAAAACTTAAAAGAATTATACAAGACATCCAAAAGCAAATCCAATTTTGTTATACAAATTAGGATAAGTGTATGAATCAAGAGAAGCTAACAAAGGATTTCGTTTTCTAACCTTCTCCTTTACCAAGATTACACTCTTTGTTACATAAATTCAGCATCTTTCTTTAATTGCATAAGGGAACTATTGAAAATAAACAAAGCTAGAGCACAAATTATGTTGCTTAGAAGGATTAAATTTTTGTTTCAGTACACAGTTTCAGTTAACTCGGACATGGAAACGTTTCGGAAATATCTTTTGATGGGAAAGAGAACAATTTTATTTGTATAAAAATAGTACATCGTCGAAAAAAATAGGATTGAAAAGCAATCCAACCAAGAAATGGAAAATCAAAAACTTAATACATACATATATAATATAACATAGATATGAAAGGTATGAAGCTCTCTAATCAACCAAATACAAAAGAGCATAATCTCATCAAAATCCTTGGTTGTTGAAGTCCAAAATGAAGCCCAAAAGTAGATCCCGTCCCTAATCCTTCCTTCCATTCACTTTTATCCTCGAATATTCTGCCTTTCCAACCAAATTACCCATATCAAGATAAAAATTGCACAATTCCAAAGGGTCAACCATTTATTATGCTTTCCAAACCCCTCATTGAGGAAAATTTCCCTAGAATCACCCACCTCAAACTTGCCAATTAGAATAATTTGGACAATAAAATTAATGCAATAGGGCAATGCAAGAAATGATATCAACCATCGATACTGGTTGTGTGTATACCCTTAACATCCCAAGACGGTCTCAAAATGGGGTGGGTTCATGATTCAAGTTCCAACCCCAAATTATAACTCAAACCCCAAATTCATTCATGATCTAAGTAATCTCACATCATAACCCCAATCCCAAATCGTAACTCTTACTTGCTATTTCTTTATTTTGATGCAACATTTATAAAATAAATGTATATTAAGCACATGTATGCAGATATGTTATTTTATATAGAAGTTACGAAATGAATTACAACCCAAAATAGTGTAGCAACTAAGCCTACCCCCACCGTACCGCATATTGGAAGAAGTAATGTACCATGTACCAAATCGATCCAAATAACATTGGTATCAACACTCTTACTAGCACATCCACACATCACACACCACTGTAGAGAAATGCAAAGAAAATGGCTTCTTTTCTAAAGCACTTCATTGTCAATAATCTTACCATGTGTTATACAATTCATGCATAAACTTGCACCATAATAGCACTTTTGTCTTCTAAATCATCACAAATGGAGGAAACAACAGGCACGGAGGAGGATCAGTTAGCTTTACAAAGAAAAATTTTCATAAAAAAGGCACCGAAGACTCAAGAACCCACCTCCTCTCATCACTTGACTCTCGACACAAACTAACTACGTTAATCAAAGATAGAAAGGACATCGATTCCACAATATGTCTACCCTCAAGATATCTATGGAAAGCAAAATCCAAGAAACTAATTGATGAGAAAAATGAGACGTCAAAGCAACTGAAGGCCATAAAGGCAAAATAAGTTATAAAGTCATGGAAACAAAAAAGAGAAAGATATTGGCCCAACCCAAACATTCTCCCAAAAACAAACTCTCTTACTATTACCAACCATGAATGTAACCTATTGAGAAAACTAAGAAAACACCTGAGAAATAAACTTTAATATGCATTGATGAGTTCTGTTTTCAATCTCAATAGCATATCATCCATTAACCTTAGTAACGAAGTAATACAGTGAATTTTGTTCTATTGGGAATCTCTAATGTCATTTCCCAACTAAAGTTACATTTTTTGATTTCAAATTCCTCACTAAAAGTCTACCCTTGTCTCTAATTTTTGAAACTACTTCCCAATTCACCAAATGAACCTTCTTGCCTACACTACTTCCTTCCCACAGAAAATCTCTCATCATTTGTTAGGTTCTCGGTGCTATCTCCCTTGGCATTTTCAGAGAGAGATAGAGAGAACGTAAGTAGGTATACTAACCAACACTAATTCAATCAAAGTTAAATATAAATTATTCCACTCATCTAATCGTTTCCTCACTTTTTTTACCACAATGTTACAAAATGTTAGTGATAATATATTCCCCCAACATCCTTGGCAAGTTACAAATTGTATCTTGAAAGAAATTGATCCTTATAGTCAAACTTTCTCTACACAAACCTTTAACCAATACATCATCCCAAATACCTCCACTATGTGTTGATATTATCAAATTATCCCTCATTTTCCACTAGGAAAAAAAAAAGAGTATTATCAACGAATTGCAAATTTGTCATAGATATGCCATCCCTCCAACAATAAAACCCTCCACAGCACCACATCTTTCTACTCTTCTTACAAGCCTACTCAACAAATGGGTCATTAGTGTAAAAAGAAAAGGATATAACGGATCATCTCAATCCTATAGCAGCCTTAATCCTCCGCCTAGGCTTCCTATTAATCATAACAAAGAAATTCATTGAATGTAAACATTAAATAATCTAACTTTTCTGTCTCCTACGAAATACTTTCAGCTCCAATAAATAGTTCGTGACATTCCAATCCACCTGATCATATGTTTTTCAACTCATTAGCTACCAAAGACATCTAAACTTTGTCTTTCTTTGACAAAAGCACCTCGACAATGGAACATAGACCCACCAAGAACCTCCCTTAATCTCACAAATAGCACCTCTATAATGATTTATAAAGGCTGGAAACCAAGTGTCTAAAATTCTTCATTTTTAGAATCTTTTGAAAAAAAAATTGAAAATTTGTTACCAAAACTTTCTGAAACATAAGTTGAAACATCTCGAAATACATCGAAACATGTTAAAACATGTTGAAACATTGGAGTTTTGATATTCAATCACTAACTCGTTCAGTTTCCATAGATTTGAAAACGTTTCAACCATTCAAGTTGAAAACAAATTGATCCCTTGTTGTATGCTAACTACTAAGTCGAATGAAGTCAAAGAGAAAAAATTAATAGAAAAAGTAGTACAAATAATACAGTTCTTTGCTTGTTTCTTTGAATATAAAAAATGTCATCTTACTTTAAAATTACAAAAAAAGAAAGAAGGAAATTATAACTAAGCGTCATCCATAGGTTCTATACCCGATTCATAACTAGAAAGTTTCATAGTTCCTTTGCTAATTGGGGCTTAAAACTCTAGAAATGAAATACGTCAAAATAGGAATAAGATTTGATATTATTAGAAATGTTCAAACCATATCATATTCATGTCTTCGCAATTCTTCAGGACTTTTTATTTCTCTGTTTTGCACTTGTCCCTAACATTTTCCGTCCACACCTTTAAGGAACACATAATTCATGTTAGAAGACACCATTAGATGTTGAAGTGAGTTGAAAACACACAAAGACTCCAAGCTACCAGAGTGTAAGACTAGATCATCCAACAATTTTTATCACCTCTTTGCACATGATGCGACTATGAATTAGCACAAAATGATTAGATAATCAACCAGTTGGGCTCTTGTGCTTCGACACAGATCAAAATCACAAAAACGATTTTATGAGAAATAGACTAGTTCAATTTCCTTTCCCAATAACCTTATCTTCCACTCTTCTTACAGGCTTTACCCAAACAATTTTTGGGAAAAGTGACAACAGAAATTCCAATTCCCAATCACTTAATTAATAGGTGAAAGTAGCATCTAAATGAACCTCTCTTCCCACCAAAAATACTCGTCACCCAATCATATTTTCCCCCATAACCTTAAGAAAATGGGGTATTCCTCAAGGAGATCATTCTCTAGGAAGGTACTAGGATGTTATTCTCACCCACAAAAAGTCCTTTATAACTTTTGTCCACCCATGATCCGTAACTTTGAACTTGACGCACTTCCTGAAAACTGCATTATTCATGGTTGCTTGCCAAAGCTCTGCTCTATAACTATTCTTACTTCCCAAATCTTCACTAACCAGCCACCACCATCCAACAAGTTGCAAATTTGTTCCTTCTTCACCATAGATCTTCATAAGGAGTTCAGAAAATTAACTTGATGCATTTAAAGTAAACATTAAATAAGGTAATACCAACTTTCTTACATAAATGTATAGAAGCCACCAAACAAGATGAGTTTCTAGATTCTTCTCCCAAATGCAACCAAAGAAAGTCTCTCAAGTTTCTCAAACATTATTGCTCCAATGAGCCGAATTTATAGAAAAACATAACATGCTACAAAACTCTAATAAAGGTAGTATTTCCTCTTTTTAGAAACTTTTCTTCAGACCATTGAACATCATATTCACCAACTCAGTGACTCTATCATACACTGGGGGCAACTCCAAATACCAAGACAGCCTTGTCTTATTCACCAATAATTGATCACCTTGTCTTATTTCTTTAGTAGTCTTGCAAAACCACAAGGATTGTCATTTATCAGAATTAGAATGCAATAGACTGCATACAAAAGGAAAACTAGTTCTTCCACCCAAAACCTTCAACCCAATTTCAATGTAAGCCTTGTAAGTTAAACTCAATAAAAGCACCCCTCACAATTATGAGAAGATCTTTTTTCTTTATATCTATAGTACTCTCCGTAAACCACAAGGATTGCCTTCTATGATAACAGGCGAAGCAACAAATACATGCACACAAAACAACCAAAACTAGTTTCTTCATATTTCATTTTTTGTAGAGAATCAAAAATCCTTATTTGCATGATTGTAAGACCATTTCATAGCTGTTGGGAATTCAAACCCAGGCTCAATATTATGTCCAGAGACCAGACACTCATTTCCAATAAAAACCACATCTAAAATTTGTCTTGCCTCAAAAAAATGCTGTATATATTCATCAAAACTATATAGGACCATAACAGCGCACTGAGATGTGTATATGTAATAACTATGATTTTGTAAATTATGTTGTATAAACTAAATTAATTAAAAGTTCCAAGATTGTGCTCGGAGCCTTGGGCATTCCAACAGAAAATGAACAAATATGATTTACACACTATTCAAGCACACAACTTGATTAATGACAGGTAACATATTCACAAGTTCATGCTGAGAAAATATATGGGACCTGATTTCCAAAAATGACGTCTGAACGGAGTGTCACAGGAAACCCAAATAAAAAAAAAAAAAAGCAGTAGCTCATTTCAACTAGCACGTCAAAACAGGGTTTGACTAGGGGACCGATAATTTCTTATGGGTGTCGTACAACTTTCTATTTGTTTGAATATCTATACCACCTTTTCAGTGAATCTTACTAATTTTTTGTGTGCATACAGCTCCAGGTAAAACTTATCACTTTTGGGGTGAAACTAAGAACCTTTTGGCCTTTATTTCACTTTTCGGTAAGGTACCGAAAAGTGAATTGCGGAATAATAGTGTTTTCCCGTCAAACAAAGTGAGCTAAACAAATTTTCATAAGAGTTTCATTCAAAACCACATTCAGTATGTAAAAATGCAGGGCTATTCTAATAGGTATCCCACCAGAAAAAAAACTCAAAAGATTTGCATACGGGCACCCAATGCTAAAAGTGGTAGCATAAAATAAGTAAGCATTAATAGTCATCAAAAGTTAATTAGTGCACAACGTAAACCTGTCATCATCAATTCAAGAATTAATTTGTGCACAATGTATACCTGCCAAAAGCAGCAGAGGCAATACAATTCCTCCGAGAAACCTTCCCATAACAACTGAGTCCTTTCAATTAAAGAGTCTTTTGCACCAAATAACAACAGATCACCGACGGATTATCATCATTCTCACCAAGTACTAAAAACGTATTTTCATAATATCCAATTCAGACCCAAAGCTTAATAATCAATGTTAATCTTTTTTCCTCGAAGAAAGCTCTGTTTTCCAATATGATCACACTCCTCCGACGTTCCTTATATAATGTCTACGGTAGACATATATGTAACTGGGTTCTCAGTATTATCGTGACGAAACAAAGACCCATTTCGAGAAAACAAACAAATTGCTTTCAATATTGAAGAATTCAAAAGAAAATGTGATTTGTTCTGCTTTGAAATGGGTCTAGAAATGGGAATGTACATGAATGTGTTTCAGGAAAAAATGGGCTCCGAGTCTTTCTCATTCCACATTTGGCGCCCACCGTATTGCACGGCAATTTTTTCCTCTGAATAGGTAAAGGAAGATGAGTTCGTTTCTTTGAATAAAAGGCTAATTTTGACATTTTATTGAAATTCAAATCTTCTGGACCCCATAGTTTCGCTGAGTACGAAGGACAGATTCTCCAATATCAAATCTATAAATAGCAACCAACAGTATTTATTTCAGAATGACTATTTTACCCTCTCTTCTTTGAGTTTTTTAATAGTACTAATGACATAATTTTTTAACTTTATTTATCATGACGGATGATGCACAAATTGATTTATAAACCACTAATCAAGTAAATACAATAAAATACAATAAAATAAGTAAGTGAAGAGAGAAAACAAGGTTTATAGTGATTCAATCAACAAGACCTACGTCTATTTTTAATGGCTAAGTTCGCCGAAAAGTATATTAACTCCGTTGTGTTGGGAGAATAGAGAATTACAAGAGAGAAGAGATGAGCTTGATTTTTTGAGATGTCCTCAAGTGTTGGGGAGCTTACAATTTATAAAAGTTTGTGTAGTAATTGAGTAGTTTGACGGTTATAACGAATTGGAGGCAACTTAATGGCTGATGACCTCTCCTCTTCTTGGCGACCTCTCCTCTTCCTCAATGGGTAAGAGTATAGCTCCTGGATGCTTTCGTAACTCCCTGATGGACTTGACCGTCTTGAACCTCATAGGGCTTGCTTGGTCTTCTATGAGCTTGAATTTTTTTCCATGAATTAGGTCATTTGGACTTGACCCATCAATAATTATTAAATTAATAACATGTCTCGACGAATACTGGAACTCATTGTTAATCTAATAGTTATAAGTGCCCGATGGAAAAGAGGGATGGGGCACTGGGTGATTAGCAAGGCCAGGTCCGGGTCATGTATCAACTAAAGATTTGCGACACAACCCAATCTTCAGCCCACACAGTTGATGTCAATCAAGATCGATTGGCCAGCAGGCTAAAATTTTTACTTATAATCTACAGTTATTTCTTAAAAATGTATTATTTATGACTCATTAATTTGTGCATTAGAACTTATTTAAGTATAAAATTTATTAATTATAACTTCACGACGTATTACTAAAAATAAAAAATTGAGTGGGTTAGTTGGTGGGTTTAGTGGGTCCGGATATGGGCTAGAGCAACACTGTAACCCACGTCATGACTACTCGGGTTTGGACCAATGGACAATTTTTGGGCCAATCTAGGTGTTGAAGACAAATTTTGTTAGGTCAGTAGCAGCCCAACTTGATCTATAGTCATTCCTACGTTTGTCCTATCATAATGTCCCTTAAATTTCACATGCCTTGTGTTAGTCAAAGCACCAACCCCATCTTTTTGTTCAGATCTAATAATTTGATGATATGTCAGTTGAAATAGACCCAACAGAAAATTTTCATTGGGTATAAGTATAATAATGCTATTAGATTTGTGTCAAATGACACATAATTAGGTTAGATTATAAAGTCTATGCAATAACACTCATTTTAAGTTAGTGACTTATGAGCATAGCTTTTAAATTCGGCTCGATCATTAACCCTACAAAGGGATTGGATCAATAAGTCATTAATTCAATTGTGGGTCAGTTGATCAAACCGACATATAATGAATAACAAAAAAAATTAGTAATAATAATGAATGTTCTAAAAGATTTTAAGACTTACGAAAATAATCTATTTTATGTTATAGTAAATGAAAAAGAAAGACAAAAAATATCCCAAGTTCATTAATTTGCTTACACAATTGATATAATGTGATAGAGCATAAAAAGTTTCGCTAATAAGCATTGAATATTTTGTTAAATTGATGAACCCAAAATAACTAAATAAAAATTGAAAGAAAAAAAGTAGCTAAAAGATTTACTGCAATAACAACTAAGGCAATTTAAACACGTTAGATAGTAGGGAGACCAGGGGTGTTTATCCTACTCTACGGGAAGAAAATATGGTCTTCCATATTTCTATCTGATACTTTGCGGAAGAATTTTTTCTTGATATACCCTATCCGATTAAAGATGGTATTCCTACTCGACTTTCGTCCAAATTAATCAGATAGGAAGTCGAGTAGGAAATTGGGTGAACACTTTTGTAGTTATTAATTTTTGGATCATTTTAACAATTTAATTAAATAACATGCACTAATTTAACAACACAATAAATCAATAACACTAAAATCTAAAACAACTACAATAACAATTACAATAAAACACAAAAAAGCATAAACATCAATCTATCATAATTATTACACAAATACAATAACAATTATTTTAAGTTTAAACCATATAAAATACATTAAAATCATAATTGCTCCAATAAATCATCAGTTCACTATAAATCATGTAACCTACACAAAAAATAAGTCAATATTTTAGCGACTCAAATATCCACAACAATAATAATGTTATAATATAAATTATATCACACAAATACTCTTATAATTACTAAAAAAATATATAAAAAAGCTAAATTGCACCTTTCTTACTGGTGTCATTCATCTCTCTTCATTCAAGAGCAATTACAATTTTCTCTGCAATTATTTCTGAGATAAAAAATAGTAAAGAAAAAAATTAGATATGAAGAACTCAATAACAAAAAATAAAAAAGGAACAATAACAGTATAAAAACCTGAATCTAGTTTATAACTTTCTAAATCCTCCAAAAAAATTTCAAAGTCATAAGAAATGGATGACGATCGAAGCCAGTTTTTTGCACATATGAAACCATCAACTGTTTTGGATGATAGGCAACTTCGAAATGGATCTAAAATATGACCTCTAGTGCTAAAAATCGATTCTAATGCCACCGTAGAAATGAGAATAGCTAACACATCACGAGTTATTTTGACAAGGATCGGGAATTTAGAAGAATTAACCTTCCACCAATTTAAAATATCAAAGTTGACACTAGCAAATTCAACATCCTCCATCAAAAATCGATCCAACTCAGATTTGTTGCCTACATTGCCTCGCTCATCTCTATACTTGCGATACCTATTCATGAAATTCGTAGGTAATTGATCTTAACACAAACATATCAGCCAAATACACATTTTTCTCATAGTTAACACTTAACCCTACTCCACACCCCACACTAAATCTAGTGTACTGTTGGCATAATCGGTCAATGACCCTTTTGATCTTTTCAACTAGTTAAGCCTTAACTATTTGATCATCAGCCTTATAATTGTCATTGAGCCAAAATTCTAAAGCATCCAATTTATAGCGTGGGTCAAGGACAATAGTAACAAACAACATCAAATTAATATTATCTAAATAACCACAATACTTATCTTACTTGTTTTTCATTTTCATAGCCATGGTACTCAAAAGATAGTCATCATCTTCACAATAACCTTACAAATGATCATACACATTAGAAAGTTCTTGAAAAAATAAGTTAGATGTGGTATACAATGATCCAGAAATGTGCAAAGTGACTTTATAAAAAAATTTCAAAAATTTCATAAACACACAAACAATGTCTCAATCATCAAATGTAGGTGGCCCTAAACCAACCCCTCACTTAATTGACTTACAAATTGTCCATCATCTTCTAGCAACAAATCAAATGCACCTTGGTACTATCCAACAACTCTGAGCATCAAATATGTAAAGTTCCATCTTGTTGGAACATTAAGGCAAAGAAGACATTTTTCACCATTTTTTTGTCTCTCAACACATGACTTAAATTTGTCAAACCTTGAAAGAGAAGACTTCACATATTTAACAATATTTCGTACCTTCAAAATTGAAGTGTTCACTTCCTTCAAACCCTCAATAACAATTAGATTCAAAATGTGTGCACAACACCTAACATGCATAAATTTATTTTCTAAGATAGTGTCCTTCTCATCCTTAGTTTGTCTCTTTAAATAATCAAGAGCACCATCATTAGAAGTAGTATTATCCACTATAACAGTAAATATGCTATCTATCCCCCAGCCAAGCATGCATGCTTCCATTTTCCTTCCAATTGTCACAACCTTATGATTATGAACTTTCAAAAAATTGATTATTCATTTGTGTAACTTCCAATCTTTATCAACGAAATGTGTAGTTAATGACATATAAGTTAGATTTGGAATAGAGGTCTATGTATCAGTAGTAAGGCAAACCCTTTGACTAGATGAGATAAACATATGCTTCAATTTTTCTTTCTCCATCATATATAATTGCACACAATCCCTCATCACAGTAGTACGGGAAGGTATATGGAATCTAGGTTTAACAGTCCTCATTGATGAGGGCCGCCCTCATCACTCATCAAATCTCTAAATCCTTCCCCTTTAACAAACCAGAATGGCAATTCATCCACTATAATCATAGTAGCAATTGCTTCCCTAATTTTCTTTTCATTGTATCTAGCAACACTAAGGTTACTACTAACACCATCTCCATATTTTTTGAATGCACCAATTAACTTTAGTTGAGATGTATTCTTATTAACACTCGCCAAATAGGATTTACAACGATCTAAATGATAAAGCAAAGATGAAATACCTATTTTTGTTGGATCATAATTATAAATCTTACTACAATACTGATATTTAGCTTCATCTGCAGCTTCAATCTTTTCAAAATGCTCCCAAACTCTAGATCGTTTTCTTATATCTTGTCCCTCACCCTAAATGTCAACAGTAACTTGGATGTTAATGTTAGAATCAGCTTGAGCATATGATTGTGAAGTAATATCATCCATAAGAAAAGGATACGTGAACAAAAACAAAAAAAATCAGATTCTAACATAAGGGTGTTAAACAGAAAACAACAAACAACAAACAGAATCATGTGAGTTAGCTTCTAAATTGTTCAGCAAATAGAAAAATAATAATTTAATGAGCATCAAATTGAAGTAACAGCCAGCCCAAAGCACACACAAGTACGTAATTTAAAGAGACCTTCAATACAAATTACACACAAGTATGTAACTTAATTATTTTATTCCAGCTGCCCTTCACAAATGCATTATAATCCACACTCACATTACTTATGAACAAATAAAATTATTGACAAAACCCCCAAAATGGAACAAATTCAAAATTTCTTAAAGAAATCATGAAAGAAGAAAAATAAACAAAAGTTTTTAAACAGACAAAAATTTTGTTTAAGAATTTTTAAACAAAAGTTTTTTCTTTGAATTCAAAGACGCAACCCAACCCTAGATACTCTGTTTGCTAATACATTCTCTTCAGGTGCTCCACTTTTACATTTCAAATGTCAACCCTAGATACTCCCTTTTCACATAGAACCCAACCCTAGATACTTTGTTCGCAACCCTAAAATGCAATGAAGGCTTGTTTGCAACCCAAAAATAGCAAATAAAGCCTATTCACAACCCTTGATACAGACAAAAGTCCAATGATAAAAAACGCACGAGGGAGGATTTTATGTGAAAAGGGAGTTGATAGAACTAAGAAAGCCTCCAAATTGCGCCCAAACAGAGACAAAGATAGGGATAGACAGAGATAAAGAAAGAGAGAGAGTACCTGGTAGGTCGAGACTGAGCAATGGAGGCCTGAGTAATGGAGGCAAGAAGAGTGAGGCGCTCAGTTAGACGATAGGGCTAGGAAATTAGGGTTTTTTAAGTTTATATATATATAAATTAATTAATGCAGGTAAGGTAGAATAGGAATACGAAAATTGATGAGCATTCCACATTCCTACCCGATTTAATCAAAAGACAAAAAACTCTTTCGTATTTCTATCCAATTTTTTAGCTAATTGTTCAGTAGTTGCAGGCCACTCCAGGGGGTAGACATGAATGAATTTGATCATGTTGTTGTAGACACCAACATGGTCAATGGCGACAATGGCTTCCCTCAGAGTTTCCTTCTTGATATATTCTTGGAGGTGTTTCTTTTAGACCAATTTTTTCAGGAAGGCTTTCTATACTCGGTTGTCCTCCATGAGGGTGTCCCACATCCTTGTAGTAGAAGCACCTAGTGTTCTGGGTCTTGGAGGAGGATCGCCCTGCATCTTAGATGACCATTTAAAAAATGGATCCTTCTTAATCTTGTGCAACAACTGGTAGATGGGCTCTTTAAACACGATATGAACCCCTCGAAAGTGGTTTTCCGTTGCCAAAGTCAAACCCTTTCTCCTTGTCTTTTTTCTTCGGAGCCAAACTCTTCTCCCGACTCCTTACCAACTCATATTCCACCTTCGAGTACTTGATGATATAAGCCATCAACTTGCCCATGTCCGCCGGTGTCCGCTTTGTCAAAGATCTGTACAGGTCAGTGTCTTAGGATAACCCAAGCCAGAAAGGAGTGGTTGTCATTACTTTGGAGCACCCCTCCACCTCGTTGACCTCCTCCCAGTAGCAAGTAGCTTATTAACAGTGCGTTTTACCTTCTTTCACCGAAGATTCTATAGGGACCCCACATATTTGGGGTGTTTATTTTCGATGATTAATCGCGCGACAAACTGTCTGGTTAGTTCTTTCCAAGATCCAATGTTATTTGTCGAAAAGGCATCATATCATTTCACCATCAAGACTCAACAAGAACACTCAACACAACAATCTATGATCTGCGTGATATAGTGACATCAACTATTTATACTGTCGAAGGTGGGCCTTCGGGTTAAAGCATCCCTCGTAAACTTTGAACTGCAGGACGAAGACCTTTTTTGGCACCTCCACTTCCCTAATGTTCCTAGTGATTGGTAACTGGATGACTTCAGCATTGGTATCCATGTCGCAGTCACGAACAGACATCTCCATTCTCTTTGAGTCTAGTTTGGATCTTAGGCCTTCCTCGTCCCCATAGCATTTTTTTCTCACCATGGTTACAACATGTTGCATGTCGTTTGGCTCCTACATCCTTTACGACCCTTCATCAAACCCCTCTTCACCCCCTCACTTGGATAGTCATTGGCGGAGGTTGTTTTGAGCGAAGGGTTTGAACCTTTTGGTTGGAACCTCTGGATTTTGTCCATTTGCCCTCGGTCATTTTAGAGCCTTGGAGACTCCTACCCCATTACCAAGGCGGTTCTTCAAGTTGTTGTGCCCCACCTCTTTAACAAAGCATTCTTTTGATGGTTGTATGTTCTGGAAAACCCCGTCGGAGATAGCAAACTCGTTGTGTTTGTTGAGAACATTCACATTGTTCTCCTCGATCTGCATCAAACGACTCCCCAACTATTCCTCGATGAGGTCGACGAGGTGGTGGGCCAGGGGGGCTCCCCTCTCTCCCCCAAGACTTGGTTCAGTTTGGTGGGTCTTCTCTTTGGAGTGACTTGGATGCTCTTCATTGACACTTTCGACCTGGTTCTCCATCCTAGACATAGATAGAGCTAATACATCTATCTTTTTTTTGTTGAGGACTTTTTCCTTTCAAACACGTGTTCTACATGGTCATTGTCATAAGAAATCTTGGTCGTTTACCACAGACAGCGCTAAATTGTGCGAGATAATTTTTGCATAATAAATGAGATGATAGATCTCACACTTGATGAGCTCGCACCTCCCTGAAACATCCCTTAAATGAAACCCCTCTTGTGCTTCCAACCGCCAACAATTATGGAGAAACAAATAAGACTTTAAGGAAGGTGGGTAGTGTACAATAACGAAACCCTCCTTTGTAAACGATCAACTCACAAAAAAGCCCTCAATAGTGAACTGTCACTCAAGAAATAAGAGTTAGAAGGCCGCTTGAGTGTTCTTCAGTGTGATCTCTCTGACGGTCAAGTCATTATTCGAGAAAGGGTTTGAGAGCACTGTTATATTGCTTAGTCAAGAGTTGCATACGTTTACTTTGAGCTTGAGTGTGCTATTTATACCTTACAGGAGTTGACTGAGACAGATAGTAAGGTCCCTCGAAAAGAAAGCTCCTGGTTGGTTCGTATAGGGGACAACATTTGGTACGTAGATCTCGATCAGAGTGTTTGTTTTTCTTTGCACTAGGTGTTTCTGCAGGTTTGCACTCAGGTCCCTGGGCACTTAATGTACCATTCTCGGCCCTGCCGATCAATCAATGTGTCTCTTACTTTTTTTTTAATTATTTAATGTACCCTAGGCATGGTCATGCATGCATGGGGGCATTTTTGTCAATATCCCCTATGAAGGGCCAGAAATTAATTGTTCAGTACACACGTCTCTATCATTGGTCATTGAATCCTTTCTAATAATTCTGATTGCCTTGGAAAGTTAACCCTGCCCCCAAGCCGTAATACTCAAAGGTAGTTTTATCTTGATCACAGACATGTTTGCCTTTGTTCATCATCTTTATCTTTGAAGTCAGAACTTATCCTTTTGCATGGTGGTCGACATCGAGGTGACTCATCGCCAGATGCTGAAATATTAAGGCGTCGCTGACATACAAGTAAGGCATGATGTCGAGGAGGATCTCTCACATTGAGGACTCATGGTGGTCGACGCCGAGGTGAGTCATCACTGAATGCCAAAGTACTATGCATTAATGACATACGCGCATGAGGTATGATGCTGAGGAGGATCTCCCATGTCGAGGATTGAACTAGTGATGCGTGTTTCTCCCTTACTGGTTGCCAGAATGTCCCATCAATTAGATACGAAGCTTTCTGATGTTGTTGACCTGAGATCCAGATCGATGAGATCGCCAAAGAGATCGGATTTGTCTTAACTTCCACAACGATAATTGAGAGATTGGCAACGTCATATCCTCCAAGAGTACTGTAACATCAAACGCCAAATCTGTGGAATTTTATTCTTCTCAATTGAACGACAAAGTCATTCAATTGTTTCTTTGCTTGCACGATGAGAAATTAAGATGATTGAATTTCGTGTTGTCTAAATTGGGTTATAACCTTTCTATTGTATGTTAGAGTCTTTTTTTTTGTTGATCTATGTCAGATTCTTCTTAATGGTAGAATTTTCTACTAAATGTTCTTTTTGGGGGTGAAATTATGAAACTATCCTTGTAGTTTGTACTAATTATACTCTGTCCATAAGTTCCTATAAATTATAATCAATCCCTTTTGACTAACAATCAAATGATGGAGGTGAAAAAAGGATCCAATTTGATGAAAATTTGCTTCAATTAGAATTGTAGATTCTTGATATTTTTCAATTTTTTTTGCTCGTCACCTCTTTCTCTATTGGTTTGTTTAGGGTTTATGCATGCGAGGTTATTTTTGGTACTTGTAAGTCACCTTTAGATGAAGGTTTGCTTCAATTTAAACTTAAAAGAGTTGTTGGCTCAGTCCAGAAAAGGATGAGAATGTTATCTTGCTATATAATTTGATGAATGTTTGAGGGTATTAATGTCACTTTAATTAATCTTGGTGGTGGAAAGATTATATTATATTTTTTTTTACCAATTATAATATTAATTAATCTTGAACTATCCACCCAACAGTGAACTATTCAAAAGTACACTAAAAAATTTAGCTCTTATATAATAGTGAACTTCTATTCACAATATATAGCAAAATCTTATATAACAGTGAACTTTTATTCACAATATATAGCAAAACACATTGAGTTTTTAGTTTACTATCTTTTAGTTCGTTGTCGTGTAGTTCCCTGTCGGGGGAAGGGGGAGGGGTGGGGATGGGGGTAGGGGTAGGGCTAGGGGGGGGTGGGGGTGGTGGGATATGAGAGTATTTTTAAATCATCTCTTTTATCATAAGTATTTTTGTCAACTGTGTATTTTATGAAATTTTTGTCGTCTAAGATAGACCTCTCGCTTTAAAAGTGTTTGACTTTGTACATAAAGCCTGAGTTTCATTTTTCAATACGTGAATGAAACAAGGGAAGAAGAGACATGTATTTTAGATTAATTTTTTGTTTTAGTTGAATGGATATGAAATATATGAGATTGTACAATCAAGTGAACCCTAATACCTAATTCAAACACACTATGAGAAGGAGTTGCCCTGTTTTTATGGGTCATGGGTATAGGTCTCAAATGGGTACGGGGTTTGGACATAAGTTTAAATACTTGTTTATTTATTTTTCAGATGGAGGGTAAAAATATTTTTTAATCCAACTGTTATTGTCAGTCAAATATTAACGTGGATTGAAATTGCCACGCAAGTATGAAAATGCCAAGAAGTGTTAATGGTGTTATTTGACCAAATATCAAGGATATCCTTTCTTTTTACTCTTTAAAATTTATACGCGTTTAACAATTAAACCCTTATTATAAATATATCTAATAATAAATTACACTTAGACTCCCTTGAAGTTTGTAGGTATATAATACTTAAATTTTTTCAGTTTAAAATATTATATTTAGACAAAAAAAAATATTCTAATCAAATATAGAATATTAAATATTTTAAATTTTACAATTAAAATTACTATTTTATTGTAACATTTATTGAAATAAAATTAAAATTTTAATTTTAATTTTTTCTTAAAAAATTGTAATTAATATACAATTATAATATCTATTGGAATAAAAGTAAAAAATTAAATAAGAGGTCTAAGTCATTTATAACAGAACATAAATTTTTTATCAAAAATTCATTTTCTATTATATCATTTATTAAAATAAAATCAAAAATAAAAATTTAATTTTTTTAAAAAAAAATAATAATTAGTATATAATTTTATTATCTATTAGAATAAAACTAAAAAAATTTAATAAGGGGTTAAATTGTAATAGACACAATATCTTTTAGTTTTAATTGAGATAATTTTGTATTTTAATTTAGTCGTTTAAACTATCACGTTAAATTCCAATAGAAAATATAATTGTATACAAATTACGATTTTTAAAGAAAAAATTCAATTTTTATTTTTGATTTTATTTTAATAAAAGATAAATAGAATATGAATTTTAATCACAAAATTTAAAATATTTGATATTTTATCTTTAATTGAAGTATTTTTTATTTAACTGTAATATTTTAAACTTAAAGAATTTAAATATTTTATACATATAAACTTCAAGAGAGTTTAAGTGTAATTTATTAATAAATATATTTATAATAAGAGTTTAAGTGTTACGAACGTAAAAATTTAAGAGGATTTGAATATAATATTTTAAATATTAAGTTATCTAACAGATAAGTGACAAAACATCTGGTTATAATTCTCTCCTTTTTTTCTTTTGACGTGGACAATCATAATTGGATAACCATATACTGCTTTATCCCAGTTCCGAACTGCCTATTGTTGCATAGACAAGCCACCACCGACTTACAGAAAGGGCAATCTTGAAAAGGTGGAAGTGTTCCATACCCCGTTGTCCTGTGTTCATCCTCAAATCCTTGGTCAACACGAAGATTTTCTTGCTTCCAATCAATATCATCAATGTAGATCCACAGATTCATTCAAACTCCCAACAGCAACTTGAAATTTTAGAAGAAGAAGAACCCCCCAAGAACATACAAACGCATAAAACACCTACCCGATCATCTTCTGTTAACGTAGATTCAAATCATATAGACCGCCATGATCAATCACTCAAAACACCGTAGATATTTACCAAAGCGCATAATCCTTGTTCGCCACGGCGAGAGCCAAGGCAATTTGGACAAGGAGGCTTACGCCACCACGCCGGACAACAAAATCCCACTAACCCAAGTGGGCATTTCTCAGGCGAAGCTCGCCGGAACCAAGATTCGGCTAGTGATCTCCGACGACGGCCATTCCGACAACTGGAAAGCCTATTTCTACGTGTCGCCGTACGAGAGGACACGATCGACATTGAGAGAGATCGGAAGGGCGTTCTCGAAGAACAGAGTGATTGGGGTGAGAGAGGAGTGTAGAGTTAGGGAACAGGATTTTGGGAATTTTCAAGTGGCAGAGAGAATGAAGATGATTAAAGAAACCAGAGAGAGGTTTGGGAGGTTCTTTTATAGGTTCCCGGAGGGAGAATCCGCTGCAGATGTGTTCGATCGGGTTTCGAGTAAGTCTGTTTGATGATTTCATTGTTTGCTTTTAATATGATGTTTTTCACCCTTTTCTTGTCTCTGTTGTTGCTGGTGCTGTCTTTTTGTTTTGTCTGGTTTGGTTTGGTTTGGTTTTCTCACAAATTAAAAAAAAAAAAAAAAAGTCATTTACTATTGCTTGTTCAAAGAAAAAAAGCAATTACTAGGAAAGATAGTGTATGAATTCCATGAATTATATATAAGGATGAATGGCTCATGTCATTTGACTTTTTTCGGTTTACACAGACATAAAGGTGTTTAATATTATTAGACAGTTGTTACTAGATTCTTAAAAACTATAAGAAGAAAAAAATGACTCTGATGAAAACTTAGAATCAACTGTAGTAATCAAATAACAATCTTTTCTAGTATGTCTCCAAACATTGGCCTCTTTAGGATTGAAAAAAAAATGTTAATTTCTACTTTTTTATTTGGATAGTTTTTATTGCTAAAGGAGAAAATGCAGAAGTTGTGGACAAGAAATCCATACACCAGAGCAACTCGGATCCAAAATAGACAAATCGCCTTCACGCACTTTAGTCCTGTTAAGAGGAATAAGAAGGGAATATCCCTAAAAATATTTTAATAACTGATCCCATGGACAAGTTAATGATTCAACTCTATCTTGTAGATGTTCCTCCCTCTCAACTTTGCATTCACATATTCTTCCATTTCTTTCCATCCGAACAAACACTAAATGCCCATGGTTGCACAATTCCAAAGATTAGAAGTCCTTTAATTCTCCCCAATTCACCATGTCCTCTGCTGAGCAATTATACAATCCATTATTGTCAGCAAATATAATTTATGCGATAGTCCTAGCCCAATACAATAGTGAAGAAAAAGATGATCAATGCTCTCACTGTTTCTTCTACACACATGACACACTAATGGGGAGAATGACAAGCCATATGCCTTCTCCTTTAATTTCTTCATTTTCTGTATCTTTGTAGTTTTGGATATCAACTGTTGGTTTGAAAAAAAAAAAGGGTTGGGGCCGGGGATTACATAGAATAGCATAGGTTGTAGGGAAAAGCATTGTTTACAGGTTATGCATTTTCAGTGAACCAGAGCCAAACAGGGTCTGATGTATTCTTTTATCTTTTGGGACTAACAAAAAAATAAAAGGTATGAGAAGAAATTAACTCGAGTTTAGGTAATTGTTTTCTAAGAGAGCTTGAGGGCTAAAAAAATCCATGTTATTAATTAAGTGAGAAATGGGGTTTGGTGTCCACCTATAAAATACCAATAATACGCCTATATTCTTCAAACTTCTTCTAATTTATCTTTTCCCTCTCATTCTCTCTCTATCTCACTTCTTTGCAATCACACACATAGCATGTGCAAGTCCCCCTAGTTACAAGAAAAAGGCTAAGAAAAACATAGTATTAGACGAAATTAACTCGAGTTCAGGTAATCGGTTTTTCAATGGACTTGAGTGCCAAAAATATCAAAAGAACAAGGCTGCAAAGAGTACTTGATTAGTATGAATTAGAGGGAAGGAAGATTCTGGTCAATATCGATAGGAAAAAAATTCTAGAGAACGGACTCCTTTTTTACAAGTTAAAGCAACTATCTTTCCTTGCATTTGTTCTTACTTCTGAGAGCTGATAAAGGTGTTTTTCCCTCTTAGGTCGTCTGTTGGCATCTAAATTAGAAAAATTGCTTTCTTGAAATTTAGTGAAAGAAGTTATAGTGATGGCTAACAGTATAGGAATACTAATTGCAACAAATGGCGAGGCAATAAGATAGCAAGTACAGATTCTTATCTGTGTTTCCCTGAAAAAGTTGCAGAAGTGCTTCGTGATGCAGAATATCTTAATTTAAGACTGGAAATTGTACCATAAAAGAGCTTCGTTCCTAGTTAAAACTGGTGCAACTTGCTGATGGATAATGTGTTACAGTGATGATAGAAATTCATTTAACGGAAATATGATCACTTACTATCTAAGAAATAGGATAAATTCCAATGACTACACTGGACATATAATCGGATCACCCCCTGACATTTTAATTTTAACGTGGCAATTCATTTATTTTTGAATGGTTGGAACAGTCTTCTGGAATGGACTATGGGGATGTTCCTTTTAAGCTTTACCAGTCTTTTTTACAAGCTTTTAGATGGAAAGTGAACTAAGTGCTCCAAAATTTCATGTACACACCTGGTTAATTTTAGGATAATGTTGTATGGTATCTTTATGCATTCCATTGCATCTGAAATGCGTTGGTGAAAAGATGCTGGTTTACAGGCTTTGCTATTAGAAATTGATAGGCATGTATGAAAGCACCAACTTAAAACATGCAGGTTTTCTTGAATCACTATGGAGGGACATAGACATGAACAGGCTTCACCAGGACCCTTCGGATGACCTAAATCTTGTAATCATATCCCATGGGCTGGCTATTCGTGTCTTTCTCATGAGGTGGTTCAAGTGGACGGTGGAGCAATTTGAGTACCTTAACAATCTAGGGAACTGTGAGTTTAGAGTGCTGCAGCTAGGATTTGGTGGTGATTACAGCTTGGCAGTCCATCACACCGAAGAAGAGATGCAAGAATGGGGGTTATCTCCAGAAATGATAGCCGAACAAAAATGGCGTGCTCATGCCACTAAGGGTGATTGGTATGAGAACTGTCCCTGGTATCTCGATACTTTCTTTGATCATCTTGCGGACTCTGATGAGAATGCTGAAGAAGAAAATAAAACAAAGTGTTCGATGATTCTTTAAAGTAGGTGGAGTGGCTGCCCAGGATTTGGGTGGCCAAAATCTTTTATAATTTCCTGTTAATTAATGAGGATTAGAAATGGAAATCTCTGGCATGATTTGGTGCTTGGATCATTGCAACATAGATCAAATGTTTGTCTTTGGAGCTACTAAGGCTGGAAACTTGGCTAGTTTGAAAAGACTGTTGCCTGTATCTGAGGCTCTTCGTACTCACAAATTGACTGAGAACGAAGGCTGTGATTTTTTTTTATTTTTTTTAATTCATTGAACTGAACTGACATAGATGATGAACATGTTAATCCTCGAGTTCGAGCTCCTCCTTGCGAGTTCTACTTTATGTGCTTGTGTGTGTAGGGAAGTCAATCAAAGTCATCTTATATAAATGTCGTTTTGTGTTTAATATTTGTCGACACTAACTTGACTTGTTTATCTTATCGCATCTACAATAATCTCACTTATTAACCAACTGTATTTGTTTTGGTAAATTAATCAATTGTATTTTGTTATTGGGTTTTTTGTGTATTTCTAAGTAACTAGTATTCTTCCAGAAGTAATTGCACTTCCAGAAGTTTTGTTTGCTTACCATTCCTTCTAAAATACTTTTAGAGCATCTCCAATAGTGTTCTAGAGAACATCTTTTTAAAATAAAGAACATTTTTTTATAAAAAGTTAAAATAGATACTAAAATTTTGTATATCACTTCAATATGACTCTTTATTTTTCGTGTGTGAAATTATAAAAAAAATAATCACCAATTGTATTTGGGGTGAGCGGTGGAAGTGGTGGTGGACAGCAACGGTGATGGTGGGTGCAGACGACCATGGTGGTGGTGACAGTTGTGGGCGGCAACAGTGATGTTAGTGGTGGGTTTTGGGTAATGATGGTGATAGTGATAGTCATGAATGACGACAGTGGTGATGGTGGCTGTGGGTGGTGTTAGGCGACGGTGATGGTGGTGGAGCGACGACGATGGTGGTGGCAGTGGTGGATTGTGGTGGTGGATGATGACGAGTGCTTCTAAGTAATAAAGTAATAGGTAGTGGCTAATAACAGCCGTGGTGGTGGTGGTAAGTGTGGTGAGGGTTGGATGACAGTGGGTGGCAACAGTGATGGGCAATGACGGGTGGTGGTGGGAGATGATGAGTGATGGTGGATTTTGGTAGTGGATGGCGGTGGGCAACGATGGTAGTGATCGATGGTAGTGGTGGGAGTTGACGGTGGGGCAGTGGGCGGTGGGACAATAGCATTGGTGGTAGGGTGACGGTAGTAGTGGTGGTGGTGGTGGTGGGGTATCGGTGGTGGTAATTGTGGTGGTAGTGGGGATAATGGTGGTGGGGCGTTGGTGATGTTAGGATGGCGACAGTGGTGGTGGCGGCAACAGTAGTGGTGGTTGTTGTAACAAAGATGGTGGTGGAATGATGATAGTGATGATGGTGGTGGGGGTGGTGATGGGGGAGGGGGGTAGTTGTGGTGTTAGAGTGGCGGTGGGGGTGGGGGTGGGACAGTTCTAAACACTTATTTTTTTTAAAAGTACTTATGAGAAGTTATCAGTCGCAGAAGCACTTTGAAAAAGTCACTCAAAACACATTTTTATGGAGTTATTTTTTCTATTAAATTTGGAGTGTTAATATTAACTGTTGAATTAATTTTAAAGCAAAATTTAAAGAGATTTTAATCGCTAAATACAAAAGTCATTTTTGTTTATTTTTGAAAATTTAAATTATATTATTTATTTATTTTCTTGATAAAAAAAATTGTGTTATACTTTATTATATAGATTTTTTTATATTTTGCCTTTTTTAGGAATAAATTTGAGTTCCCTTATTTTTTTTCCTCTCTTTTTAGTGTTGAGATATATTTTATCCTAAATTTCTTAAATGAGTATAAATAAAGAGTCTATTGGAGATTTAATTTTAACGGCCAGACTTTCTAAAATAGATAACTGATTGGCAATAAAGCACCTATTAGAGATGCTTGTGACAAGAAAGTAGATGTGGCAAACACCCACTATATATTCTATAGTTGAACGATAAGAATATGATAAGAGGGTGAAATAAAGGTTAAAATAGTCTAGACACTACTTAAAATTTGTAGGATTAGTTTTTCAGCAAGATTATAAAGTAATATTAATATTCTCGCGCCAATTTTTGCTGTGGTCTACATCTCATTTACGTTATACCATAGAGTATCTTTATATTCCATTTAAAATGTAGTTTGGCCAGATAATCTCAAACTTTCAATCCTTAATTTATACAATTCAAAATTTTATAAATTTTAGCAATGTTGGGTGACTTCTCATTGGTCTCTTTTAATATTCATTTCTTTTTTATAAGAATATATATATATATATATATATATATATATATATATATATATATATATATATATATATATATATAAATAATAAAGTAGCTTACAATTCAAATCTCAAAAGATAAACAAAATGATTTTTGTTATTCGCAGTTGAGATCGTTTTAAATTTTATTTTAAAGTTAATCTAATGGCTAATATTAAAACTCCAAATTTAATATGAAAAAATAGCCCCCTAAAAATGTGTTTGGAGTAATTTTTAAAAGTGTTTCTATAAATTATTTTTCATAAGTACTTTAAATAAAAATATTGTTTTGAACGGTTCCATCACTACCTCTACCACCACTACCACCGCCGTCGCTGTCATCGCCACTGTCACTGTCACTGCCACCGCCACCGCCACCGCCACCCCCCACCACCGCCACCGCCACCTCCACCACCATTGTTGCCGCCACCATCACCACCGTTATCGTCGTCGCCGCTATCACCACCACCCCCACTGTCACCACTGCCCTCACCTCCACCACCGTCACTATCGCCGCCACCACCGCAGCCATCGTCACCGTCACCGCTGCCACCAGCACCAACACCGTCATCCTTGCCACCAGCACCACCCCTACCGTCGCCACCAGCACCACAACTATTAATGTCTCCTACCACCACCACCACTGACTACTATCTCTCACCCCCACTACAAATTTATGTTTAAATTCTTTTATCTCTTCTCTATATTTGCGATTTAATTTTGGATATAAATACAAATATATTTATTGTTTACCATTTTTTATTACTTTATGCCTTCATGTACAGACAATAACTAATATATATATATTATATCAATTTTCTTTCAAACTTATATGTATATCTATACTAAATGTTATCAAAATCAATTTAGGAGAGAGAATGCTTACAAAGTCTTCCCTTCTCAAATACTAATTTCTCTTAATTTTAAATTATTGAATAAAAATGTGTTGATCTTATTCAATTAAATTCTTTCATGTGACTTATCTAATTATTCTAATTATCTTTTAAAAATATTTTAAATTTGAATATTTCATTATATTTGTTAACTAATTTACATTTTTGTTCATAGGGGCAGGGTGGTGGTAAATCGGTGGGAGAAACTGATTGATAATAACATATATTGCACAGGATAACCAGTAGTATGGTATTACAAAAAAGTAAAATACCCACGCATTGCATTGTAGTATACAATCAAACCCATGGGTAGAAATAGATTAGATTGGATACTCCAAATCCCATCCAGCTGAAACATTGAAAGAAACAAGCTCTTGTTTTAAACTGTTGGCAAAATATGGGAAATAGTAGTTTTATGGGTTAATTACAAAAATGAATGCTCCAAGTTTGGATCATGTTGTAATTAATTCTTTTTAGTTTTAATTTTGACAATTTTTCCTTTTACGTTTGAATAATTTTCAATTAACCCTTACTTAGTAAGCCATCATTAACAAAAGATGGAAATTAATCACGAAAGTCTCAAGTGACCTAAAATTAAACAAAAGCCCACAACTACCCTTATCTCAATATTTACTATAAAAAATAAAACAAAAATAAAAAATTCAATTCCCTACACAAAAAGTCGGAGATTGCTCCGGTGAAACCCAACTCCCTACTCCTTTGGTGAAACCACCCCCACCCCCACCCCCACCCCCAAGTAACTGAAATCCCTCCTCTCTGTTGAAACCTAATCTTCCCCCTTCAGTGAAATCGAAACCCACCCTTACTCCAACTCTCTTCCCTCCTCCAATGAAATCGAAACCCACACCCACCCTTACTCCAACTCTCTTTCCTCCTCCAATGAAACCAAAACCCACACCCACACCCACACCCACACCCACACCCAAAAGTAGCCCCCAAACAACCCAACCCCAAAAGAAATCTACCTTTCACTAGGCAGCACCCATCTGAAGAGAGAGAGAGAGAGAGGGAGAATTTGTGTAGATGTGTCATGGTTGACTGGTCAATGCATAAGGAAAGAAGGAGAAATTTATGGTGCTTCAAGTTGATGGGGAGTGGTATGGAGGTGAGGGGTTACTGAGGTGGGTTTTGGATTTCGCAGTAATATTAGTGTTGGGTATGGGGGTGAGGGACTATAGGAGTTGGGATATGTCATGGAACGGGGGTGGGGCAACGCCGGAACAGGGGGAAGAGGGTTGGGGGTCACGGCCGAAGTTAAGAAATTGGGTAGAGAAAACATCGCGGGAGTTGGGGAATTGTTTTGGATTCATTTGCTGAACTGGGATGGGGTTGGGTACTCTATAGAAAATAAATTAGATGTTGGGGGAATTTTTGGAAGTTTAAAATTTTCACTCGCTTTGCCGACAATGCTAAGACCTGAACAGACGGAGCTCTACAGAGGAATGCAAGGGGCCCAGGCAAGAAAAAGATGACCGGTCACCCGTTGGCTTGGGTCTTTAACGGATACTCAACTGATAATGCCTGGTTGGTCTAAAACGGGCAACTGGTTTTTCATTGTTTATAAATATTAATTTTAAATTACAGTAGTAAATTTTTAAATTGTGATGGAAAAACATCGATTATATTGAAAGAAATAAAAAAATTATAGACAGGTGAGAATAAATTGTATTATTTGAGGATGCGGAACATATAACTCAGAATATGCTTCCCAACAATTTTTTGCCATCCACGTTCTTTTCAAATTTCAAGATCAAAATGTGATCGTATGAAAATTTTAGTTTACACCAATAATTATCTTCTTCGGGTGATGATCCTTTTTTTTTTTTGGAGAATTTCATCTAAATCCTTTGAAGTTTGTGATTTAATCGTCTGTTAGAATATCCGTTGCTAAATTATATTCAGATCTCTTGAAGTTTATATGCGTATAATTCTTAAACCCCTCAAGTTTAAAATGCTACACTTAGACCAAAAAAAATTTAATCAATAATAGAATATCAAATATTTTAAATTTTATAGCAAAAATTCATGTTCTATTATTTCATTTATTACAATAAAATCAAAAATAAAAATCTAATTTTTTCTTCAAAAAATATAATTATTATACAATTATACTATTTATTGTGTTCATTACAGTTTGACCTCTTATTTATTTTTTTATTTTATTCCAATAGATAATATAATTGTATACTAATTATGATTTTTTTTTAAAAAAAATTAATTTTGTATTTTTAATTTTATATCAATAAATAACATAATATAATATGAATTTTGCTTGTAAAATTCAAAATATTTGATATTTTATCTTTGATTGAAGTATTTTTAGTGTAAGTATAACATTTTAAACTTGAGGGGTATTAATATTCCACACATATAATCTTTAGGGGGTTTGAGTATAATTTACTAACGGATATCCTAACGAATATTAACAGAAGGGGGTGTTATGCGCGTACAAATTTTAAGAGGTTTGTATAATATCTCAAATGTCAGGGGCATAAGTGATTAAGTGACAAACTTCAAGAGTTCCAAGTGTAATTCTCCTCTTTTTTTTTTGGGTAGTTCTATTTTCTCGCTACTGGTATGTTTGGTTGGAATGATAAAAAATAAAAAAGATAAAAAAATAGAAGGAATGAACTTTCCATCTATGAAGGAAGAAAATCATTTTTCTCTTCATTTTGTTTGGTACGATGGATAGAAAGTTAAAAAGATAACTTTTTCATTATTTGGTATTAAAAGAAAAAGGAAAGAGATGACAAAAGTAAATACTTTTAATTTACTATTATACCCTTAAATAAGAAAATAATTTTTACAATGATATAAAAGTTCAAAGCATTAATTTGCTATATTATCAAATAAATATACTTTAACAAATTGACCCATATAAAACAATGTAATTTCAGTTGGACAAGTAAAAAATACAAGTAATTTATTGTAGTGTTTAAACATGAAAGGTGGTTCTAGAATGTACTAGAAAGTTTTTTAAAAAAATTTCAATTACTTTATTACATAAATATATTGGTTTTTATAACAAATTAGAATAGACAAGTCACTTGGAAGGTATTATAGTAAATTAGCTTAGCTCCCACTCAAAGCCCTCGTCTTGTCTCCAGCTTTTCGCCCTAAAGTGGACGGATCGAAAATGGTGGGCCGAAGTCATGGTATTTCCTCCCAACTTTTCTTTCTATCACCTTTTTCTTTGAAATCAAATAATGGAAAAAAATTTCATCCCTCCCATTTTTCACCTTCCACTTTCCATCCACCCAATTTTCTACCATACCGAACACACAATAAGCTTCTTACACTCCTTCATCCACGAAACTCCAATCCTATAAGTAACAGGCAATGATTAAAATTTCAAGATACTTTAAGGGCATGTTTGTTTGAGAGTTTAAATGGTGTTATAGGGTGGGATAATAAGAAATAGTATTTGGGATCCACCTATTACCTTGTTTGTTTGACATTTCATGTACAGTACTATTTTTGGATCGTAATACCGACCTAGTTTGCACAGTGTCTATGAGACCCAATCACGCATTGCATGTATATTAATATAATTTTGTGGGCTAAATTATAATTATGTAAAATTATTAAAAGGTGAATTAAATTAAATCTTTTATAGGCATGATGTGAATGAGTCAAGGATTGAAATTTCGTTTCGAAGTACCGTTTCGGGCATCTAAAAAACGGAAACGTTTCGAAAATACAATGGAAACGCATGGAAACACAAATACAATCCATTAATCTATATCTATAAGGATAAACTAAATAATTGATTAATTCAACATATTTATTGACTTAACATCCATTTATACAAGAATAAATTTAAATTGGAGGAAAAAAAAGACTTGACATGAGGCGAAAATCACTTAAATTAATTTTAAACACTTAATTTTTATCAAATAAACACATTTTTTATATAATATTAAAGTCTCATAATACACGTGAAATGCTAATTAGTACATACTTACATGGCTACATCCATCCCCCTGTGGAGTGTCGAGCAGGCTCATACATTGGTGTGGGCTCTGGGTAGCTACTTCGAAAAACTCTATATGTGACATAAATATGATGACAATAGTTACTCCAACTCATATTATTACGATAATATGAATTATATTCTCTCCCAAACCTCTGATAGTCTACAACACTACATCCAATCTGTTAGGGAACGAATGCACAAGTCCCTGACCAATCTTTATCTTGTCTATACGAGGAGGATGTCTGAGAGTCATAGCCAGATCCATAAATCATATGTTGAGAATCCATATTCGTATTCTCGTGTGTCATACCCCGATCCATAATCATATGAGGAAATACCATATACAGAACCATAACCATATGAAGACGATGAACCATAATTATGGTGTTCACTTCCACTTCCACTTATACTCATGGTAGAAAAATCATCGTTAATCATATCAGTTCCATGCCTAATAGCACCCATACTATGTGGAGTGATTGAATTTTGAGTACGCTCACATTGACAATCTCGAGTAGATTTTGAGCGTCGTTCATATTGAAGCATTCGTCGAGAGTCATGATCTTCATCTTGTGTAGCATGTGTAAATCCTTTCTAAACAGTGAATACAATTCCACGTGGACTTTGGCTCCCCATACCTCCATCACCACCACCTCCATTGCCTCCATGTCCATGGCCATCACCACCTCCACTGTCACTATCTTCACTACCACCACCACCACTATCTTCATCATCATCTTCACCGCCATCATCATTGCTACCATCACTATTATGATCATCCTTAGTACTACTAGTGACAGTGATAGGTTGCTTATGTCTTGGTGGACCTCTCATTAGTCTATCAAACTCTTCATCATTCATTGCTTTACTTGATCCTCCTCTTCTTATTTTGGATCTTGATTTTCGTGGTGGCATAACACCTTGACTTAGGCCTACTCCTCCATCGTTATCGGAAAAATGATTTGCCCACGTCGCTAGGAAAGTGTTCGATCTTGTTGATTGCCCATCATCATCAAGTTCATCTAAAAGTGCATCACCAGGATCATCTAACCACTCTGAAATACCTTCATCTTCATAAAAAATAGTGGTTAAGTCTATAGGTCTGAATTCATACCCTTTTTTGTCCTTCATAAGGTGCTTTAACTTCAACCTCATGTTACATTGTGCAAACACCAGCCTTTCTAACTTTTGATAATTGAGTCTATTCCGCACTTTAGTGTGAATGAGAACAAATGTGCTCTAGTTTCTCTCACAACTACTAGATGAAGCTGTTTGCGACAATATTCTCATAGCAATCTTTCTCAAATTTGGAGCATCAGTGCCATACATAAACTACCATTCAGCTGCATAATAATAAGAAACATATTAAAACATTAAAGAAAAATATAAATAGAAAATCATGAGAACAAAATATAAAAGTGTAAATAATCTACTTAATTACCTGGATCACTTTTTGTTCTTCCTCTAATTGCAGCTTGGTCAGCAAAACAATACATGGCCTCCCGAAATATTTTTACCTAAATATCATGAATATATTGATGTTATATATTAATTCAGCATATTTGTAAATTGAGATTGAAATACTAAAGTATTACCTCTGCAAGTGCTTTAGCAGCCTTGTTTGGATTTGTTTCTAGTCTAGACACAACGATCCGAAGCGAACCCAAATTTTTTTTAATACACCAACATCTTCTTCATAATGGTATGTGGGGTTCAAGTAATAAGCTACACAATATAAAAAATGATAACACTTATAAATGATAACATTCAAAATGATAACACTTATCAATAATAAAAATATAAATTGATAAACAATAAGTTTACCTGCCATATGAATATGTTGAATGACTTGTTTTTTCCATCGAGCATCAATGATGTCAAGATATTTTTTGCACGATTTAGGAGCCGCATCTTTGACAGCTTGTCTTGCTCGTTTCATTGCTTCATATACATATGGAATTGTTGCTTTTCTTTCCTCATCCACCATTCTTAGAACTTTTGCAATAGGTGTATGCATATTCAACACATTTTTGGCGGTCTCCCAAAATTTAGGATATAGAATTGTCCCTTGAACTCGCTCTCCAACTGGATCCTTTGCTGCTGCAATCCTAGACCAATCTTCTGAAGTAAACATCCTTTGCAAACCATTTTTCTGCTCCAACATATTTTGTAAGGCAATATAATTAGTGGCAAATCTTGTTTGCCCTGGCTGAATCAATTCCCTCGAACAAAATGTTCTCATTATATCCAAGACTCTATTATGATTATAAATAAAATTGGTCACTCTTTTAGCTTGTTCTAGTACATTTTGAACTGTTTCAATCTTTGGAAAAATCATGCAAAATCAAATCTAGAGAGTGGGTAGCACAAGGAGTCTAATATAGGTGTGGTCTTCTTTCTATCAACATTTCACCAGCTTTTTTGTACGCACTGCTATTGTCTGTAATAATCTGAACCACATATTTCTCTCCAATCTCTTCAACAATAGCATCCATCAACCCAAAAATATAATTAACATCCTTGTCATGACCAAAACTATCAATTGATTTGTGAAAAATAACTTTTCCATCACAATATATCAAGAAGTTAATGATAGATAATCTTGTGGTGGATGTCCATCCATCACACATGATTGTCACTCCATAAATCTCCCACTTCTTTTTGAACTGGTCAATGTACTCTTTCAGCTCATCTATCTCATTATCTAGCAATGGTCCGCCAATCTTATATGGGGTTGGGCCTTTCACACCCACTCCAGCTAAAGCAATTTCATCAATTATCAATTGGTAAAAATGACCTTGAGTTTTGCTTGGTGGAATATTCTCATAAATGAAATACTTTGCAATAGCATGTTTTGCTGACTTTGCCCATTTTTTGGATTCCACATATGAGTTAGCTTGGCTTGCTTCACTTCCCTATTCCGATACATCGAAGGATTCATCTCTTCTATCGTGAGAGACCCGTAGATATACCACTTTTTTGGATAGATGGTCTAGAACTTCCTCCTCTAAAGCCTTGCTCTGCCATATGTATATAATGAATAGATTGTTGTTTTGCATACTCAATATCATCTCTATATTCTATATTCATATCATCATCTGAATTCTCATCGGAAGAATAAATTTCAATACCACTCCTCCGCCTCGATCCACCAATTAAATTCTGTCTCATTTTTCTCCGTTCACCAGTCATTTCTGCATTTTCAGTCTTGTTGCGATTCAAGTAATCCTTCATAACTCTCGCAATTTCAATTGGACACTTATCAAATTGTTCCACATTATTATAACCGCCTGTCAAGTGTTGCTTTAACCGTGACTCACCGCCACCCATCATTTTTTTCTGGCAAAAATTACACATTACATGTTGTCGATTATCCCCAATTCGTTCACCGTAATTCCATCAAATATCACGTTTTTTTTCTTTTTCTGCGATGATTCCGTAGCCACATTTTTTCCTTTTGATGTCATATCTACAATAAATATCATTACGTTATTAAATATATTAAATTAATTCTACAAATTAAATATGACATGTATAACACTTTTAATTAAAATATAATAATATAAAAGAATAATTACAAAAATAAAAAAAAAATGAAGGGTATCAAATTAAATTAATGGTACTTATGTATGCAGTGGGGTATTAAATATAATTACAGTTGGGTGATAAATGTAATTACAGTGGGATATTAAATGTAATTACAGTGGGTATTAACTATTAAATGTAATTGTAGTGAGGTATCAAGTGTAATTGTAGTAGGTATCAAGTGTAATTACAGTGGATATTAACTATTAAATGTAATTACTGTTGGGTATTGAATGTAATTACAGTATGTATTAAATATAATTATAAGGGGTATTAAATATAATTATTCATACATGTAACAAAAAAAAATAATATATATATATATAAGGCAGACGACATAAACGACTTAGACAAACCACACACACCACAGACGACTTCAGACAAAACACAAAGAGGCGATCGTGATCGCGATGCCGATGTCGAAGCCGGAGTGGGAGAGAGAGAGAGAAGAGAGAGAGAGAGAGAGAAGAAGAAGAAGAAGAAGAAGATACCTCGGGCTCGTGGTCGCAGCGATGAAGAAGGCTCTGCGTGGAAAATTCAAGCCCTAGAAAAACCTGAAAATGGCTGAATCTGCTCAAATCTGGACTTATGGTTAGTTCATCTAGTCTTCTCCTTCAATTTCTCTGTCTCTTCGAGTTCCTGTGGTGCCTTTCCCTCTCTTTTTGTTTGTTTTTTTTTTGCCTGAACCTAGAGTCTTGGACAGTCTCTCTTCTCTCTCTCTGTCTATTTTTTTTTACTTGGAAGACTTGGACTATGTGATTTCTGTGTTTTATTCCCGATTTTTTCTCTTTGAAATTTGACTGACTTGTGGAAGGAATCTGCTTTCTGTGCCTCATGTGATTTATGTGTTTTTTCTCTATGAATTCTGACCGACATGTGAAAGGAATCTGCTTTCTAGCATCTCTATTTTTTTCTTTTATTTTTTTTTTACCTGGAGTGAACCACATCGAATCTGTATTGTTTTGACCGAAACGGTCCGACACACTGTCGATTCGAACGAAACATTGGAATTTTAGTATTTACCCCCTGTTTCGTGTTGGTGTGTTGAAATTTTGAACCATTTCAGACGTTTCGACACGACATTTCGTTCCTTGGAATGAGTATACCTTGGGTATGTGGATCCCATTAGTAATGTAGCAGTGTGACCCATTCATTGAAATTTCATATGAAAAATACTAGTGGGTCGATTTCGCAATCACTTAAAAACTTGGAGGCAAGCGTAATTAATCCATTTGCATGAGTCATCTTTCTGTGTGTCATAGCCTAAGCTAAGTGACTCATTCCAACGTGCAAGGTGGCAGTGTTGTGTAAAGTAACCGGAGTGTGTGTGTTAGAAGAAAAAAAAACAGTGTGTGTGCATGTGTTCTTGCTGGCTAGAAACCGAGAGTGAGGGAGAGTAACTGGAGAGAAGAAGACCCGAAATAAAGAAAAAGAAGACAACCGTGAATAGAGTGGGTTTGTACACAAAGCTTGTTGGTAAGTTATTTCCAATGTTTAATTTAATTTTAGTACTCAATTACAGTAAAATTAAGGAGATTGTTTTATTTTAAGTAACCGCTATGATTCAATCAACCATGTAGCTAAATTAATATGTAAGCTTTAATTTTCAGCTTATGATACCAGAATTTTTACATTGTTTTAAGCCTTATATCAGAATTTTATGATACCGGAATTTTTATATATGAAGGTATAGTAAGCTGTAGGGTGTGTAGATTTTATTAAAGAAGTGCATTTAAATGAAATTAAACAAATAAACTGAAGGGTGGTTACATTCAAATGCTTGGGGTGGGGGTAACCATTTGAAGGAAATTGGGTGACGTTTTGGAAGAGTAGGAAGGCTAGAGTTATGTTCGGTTTAAGAGGCAGACTGCATACCTTGTAGTAGAATAGCAATAACTTTCTCTGGGAAACTCGAAACGATGCACCATTTGTTGGGTTGAAAACTAGAAACATAAATCTTTCCATTGGCATTAAGTAGAGTATCTGATTATCTTCTAGAAAATATTTGTGTTAATTTAAAATTAAGCGGAAGTAGAGGAGTGATTATAACGTTTCGAATTCGATGTTTTATTGAAAATTAATTGGAATGGATGGTTTAAGGGTTTAACTAAGGGGCTTTTTTGCATGCTTAGATGTGTGTGTGAGTGAAGTGTGGCTGGTTTAAAAAGAAAAGAGCGATAGAGGTTAGGAAATGGTGTCGGTAACACCGAAATTCTGATTTCTAAATATTATTATCACATGTGCGAGTTTTAATCCAAATGACTTGAAATTTTGCATGCAACATTTTTAAATGATGCTTGATGTGATAATGTTACTTACGAATGAAAATGAGTACAATATCCGGTGCGAAATGTATGAAATACCGGAAGTGCAGTTTTTAGGATTCGGGGTCGAAATATGTGAAAATGAGCCTCCGGTCAATGTGTTTGACATGCTTAATTTTAATTGTGATTAATGTGATTGAATTTGGAAATTTAGGAAGAAAATGTGATCCCTAGAACAAAAGTGCTAGTGTGTGAGTGGATAAGACAGTAACCGGAGTTATCGGGGCACTTTGGGGTACATCATTTGCATGTATTAGTACATGATTAATTATTAAATTTGATAACTATATTGATATTGTAATTACAAATGTGTTAGGTGGAACGAGTGAGACAGTAGGTATTGAAACAGGTACGGTGACACTGAAAGGATCCACTGATAGGATCGGAGAACCGTAGATTTGTACATTTGAGGTGGGTGTATATCTTTATTTGTCTTGAAAATGCTATTATCAGATGATAAGAAATGATAAAATTTAATAGTAATTCTTCAGGATTATGTGTTACGTGCTTATGTGATTGGATGATGCTTTATACTGTGTATTGTGTATTGTGTAATGTGGCGCACTGTTTGAGATAGGGGCGTCGATGCCTGGTCACTGGGCGTGCAGTGATGTACTAGCACTATGGTATTCTCGGGAGGTTTGAGAGACACGGATCCATGTGGGATCGATTACCCAATGAGGGGTAGTGTGAATGTGATGTGACTTGTGAATTCTTTGAAATTGGATTGATGTTGTTATTTGATATGTGTATCTATGTAGTATCTATCTACTTCAGTGTATTACTATCATTTTCATTCCATATACTTCATGTATACTCACTGAGTGCGTGGTTTAGCTCACACCCCTACAGTTTTTTCTTTCAGGTACTATAGAGGAGGATACAGACTGGTCCACTGTCCAGTTGATTGAGTCTTGTACAACGTTAGTGTGATACCACGCAGGTTGAGTGTCGGTATGACTAATCATTGGGCCGTGCGTTATATTTGTGAGAACTTATTATGGCCGGTTATTAGTATATATTTGTAAATAGACTCAACAAGCATACTTTATGATCAATGCTATGTGGGTGTGAAATTTTGTATATGTCTATTACCTGGTAGATAAACAATTAACACAGGTGTTTTATATATGAAACATGTTATGAGACAAGTTTTACCATCATGCTTAATGACTAAGGTGATGGGTGGTGTTGTTACTCCTATGGGATTATTTAATGTCTGATTAGTCCAGATTATAATAATTGTCAACAGGTGTATCAAAAATCTAGTTGCATCTCATCCTTGGGAGACCGAGATGGGGCGTGACAGTGTCTGTTAAACCTTGTACATGGTATTAATGAATACCACTGACCCTATCTTGCTGGTAAAAGTGAAAGGACAGTACAAGAGAAGAAATTGACACAAATGCGCTTCTGTATAGTATCCCCAAATAAAAGCCAATTTTCTACAAAAAAACCCTAGCCACTCGCCTTTCTCAATTCTGAAACACTTGTTAGACATCTCTCTCAACGATGCTGAAACCCTAGCCATGCTCAACGATGTCGAAACCCTACCAACTCTGAACAATGGGGAAACCAAGCCATTATCAACGATGTTGAAACCCTAGCCACTGTTAACGTTGCTGAAACCCTGACGACTTTGAACGCTGTTGAAACCCTAGCCACTCTCAATGCTGCTAAACCCTTTTTTTTTTGCAAACTGCACATAGGTACATTCTTATGAAGCTTCTCAAATTTTTTGTCAACATCGATTACGCTAATACTGTGTTAATGCTGTAAGATGGGAAGACGATCGCTGGCTATCTGGCCTATGTCGACCTCTGTGGGAAAGATTGGTGGCGATCTGGTACTTTGGTCTTTTTAAATTTTCAATTGTTGATGCGCTCAGAATGTCCAAATTTTTTTTAACCATTTGTTTTTTGGAAAGTGAAATACAAGACCAAAATATTTTTTTCCTTGTTTTAGTCGCTGGACCTATTCGATTTTTGGGTAGTTTCTTCTCTTATTTGTTGTGGAATGTTCCCCCTATCCATATTTTAGCCCTTATAATGTTAAGAATGTTTGTCTGATTTTATTTTGAGTCCAACAATTATGATTTTTTTATATTTTAACAAAAAAGATGTATTCTTTGTTGTGTGATGATATCTAATGAATGTTTGCTCTTGTAATATGTTTTGTTTTGGTAATTTAAAGCGTTCCATAACAAGCATTGCTTGTTGACTGTGGATGTTTACTGTAATTTGTGTGAGTGGCAGTTGTTATGGATGAAGGCAATGATCTCAGTGTGCCATTGGTGGTTATTTTGGACAGTGTCCTCTCTGATATGGTTATGATATGCTTAAGTTTGATTACTGTGATTGCAAATTTGTTGGAATTTCATGAAATTGAAAACAACAATAGGATCCCAAGCTCAGTCACGCGAACCCGACTGCAAATAGAGCATCTTAATAGATTGATAGGTGAAAGTGATATAACATGTTACAATCAACTTAGGATGGATAGACAATATTTTTCTATATTGTGCACACTCATTGAACAGGTTGGTGGGCTCAGTCGTACAAGAAATATTAGAATTGAAGAGATGGAAGCTATGTTCTTGAGCATTATTAGTCATGATCATAAGAATAGACCAGTCAAATTTAGTTTCATTAGATCCGGTAAGACGATTAGCAAGTATTTTAATGCAGTGTTGTTGGCAGTTCTTAGGCTAAGTTGATTATTGCTTGCAGTCCTTGATCCAATCACAGATGAATACACTGACCCTAAGTGAAAGTTTTTTAAGGTATTGAGAGATTTTTTTAAAGTATATCCACCTTTGGGTTGTCATGTCACGTAATATGTAGTTCTCAAAATATTAGTTGATAATATATTTATTTCCTATTGTATAGAATTGTGTTGGGGCTTTAGATGACACTCACATTAGAGCAAAAGTGTCACTTGTGCACCAAGCAAGATATAGGACAATGAAGGGACAAATTGTAACAAATGTGTTAGGAGTATGTACGCCTGACATGAGAATCATTTATGTTTTGCCTGGTTGGGAGGGATCGGTGGCAGATTCAAGAGTCCTTTGCAACGCAGTTACAAGACGTACTAGGTTACATGTTTAACGGGGTAAGCTATAGTGGAAATTTTTAGTGCATTTTTTATTTTGTGGACATTGTGTACTAATGGGTATATACATAATTACGACAGACACATATTATTTATGTGATATTGGGTACATGAATGGTGAGAGTTTCTTAGCTCCTTTTAGGGGTTAACGATACCATTTTGATGAATTTGAAAGTGGAAACGTAGCTCCTCATAATGCCGAGGAATATTTCAACCTAAAACATTCCTCCGCTAGGAATGTTATTGAGAGGTGTTTTGCTCTCCTCAAGATGTGATGGGCAATCCTTCGAACTGCCTATTTCTACCCTATCCCCACACATAACATAATTATTGTTGTTCGTTGTCTGTTACATAATTTTATTAGAAATGAGATGCCAGTTGACCCATTGGAAGACCACAAACTTGAGTATGTTCTTAATGAGGACGATGGCAATATCAACACCAATGTAGTTGAAAGTGTTGAGACCTCTACTGCATGGACTGCTTGGAGGAATTAGTTGGCAAACAAAATGTACGAAGCATGGCAAATGGGTAGATGAATTTGGGGGGGGGGGAGGGGTTATTTTGCGACCTTCAATTAGTAGACTAAATGGTGGATATGTTTCTAATGTGTTATTGGTACTTTTTCTGCTTTGATTAATTGTTGTCTTGAATCTTAAGGAACACAATTTATTTGATGGTGTTATTATGTTATATATTTGACATTTGTTATATTGTAATTGATTTTACATTGCATATTCGCTTTACACTGACACACACACACACACACATATATAGCAAATATGGACAAATACAGAAAAGACACAACTATTATATGCACTGAAGGATCTATGTGCAGCAGGGTTGAAGTGTCCTAATGGTACATTCAAGTGAGGTTAGCTGCAAATGCTAGAACAAAGAATTGGCAGCAGTACGTTTCGTGCACAACCACATATCAAATCAAAGATAAAAATGTGGAAGAGACAGTATAATAGTATACTATCTATGATGAACACGAGTGGCTTCGAGTTTAATGACACTAATAACAAAATTGTGGTTGATTTTGATGATGTTTGGGAAGAGTATTTAAAGGTAATTTGGTATGGTATACCACTTTCTAATTAATAGAGGTCTTTTGTTATTTTCAATACTCAACTTATTCAAGGCATGTTCTTTCGTGGTATAATTATTGTAGAAAGATAAAGAGGCTAGAGGGATGCGTGAAAAATGTTGGCCATACTACAAAGATTGGGATATTATTTTTGGTAAGGATCGCGCAATAGGAGAATTTGCAAAGGATCTTGATGAAAAGGTTGGAGAGAATGACAATGAGGATACACACCATGAAGTTGACCCGTCAGGCATTAACAATGAAAATGAGACCAATGGTGCAAGTCATAGTACTGCTCAAGGCATGAATGTTTTCACTGACAACCCCACTACCAAAAAGATGAAGAAGAGAAAGGCTTTGACAACTGTTGAGGTCATTGCAAGTAGCTTGGGTGATATGACCAGGGTCTTAGGTGATTATGTTGCTATTTGTGGTCGTAAGCTTGATAATATCGCACATAGGGTAGGCCATGCCCAAGATGTTTCTAAATCAAGGAGAAGAATCTTTGCTGAGCTTGAGAAAATTGGGTGGCTTGATGAGGATCTACTTTATGAGGCTAGTTATAGAATTTCCTTTGATTTGGTTAAGCTGGACTTGTTCTTTACCATGTCTGACGCTTCAAAGCCATCTTGGGTAAGGAAGTTGTTGTATGGAGCGAGCTACCAACAGGTGTAGGGTTGGGTAATATTTCTTTTTGACGTGATATAGGTGAAATTAGTCATATAAGACCTTATAAAGTGATATGATATATTGTCCACTTTTTTTACTTGTTCACCTATGTCCGTATGTAATATATGGTTATGTCCGTATGTAAAATATGGTTAAGTACGTATGTAAATTATTTCATATAAAGTTTGAATAACTTAGCCGTAGTTGCATTATGTCGTTATGTTTATTAACACTTGCTTTTTATATTGGTATGCACTTGCATAGAAATGTACTAACATGTTTAGTTAGATAAGTGATGCACAGGAGAACACGCTTTTACGTCGTGTTTGTTGGAAGACAAGTTGGAGTCTATACGACATGGCAAGAATGTCATGTGCAAGTGAATAGGTACCCGAGTGCGTTGTACAAGTCTTATGACTTGTACATCGAGGCTAAAAATGCATTGCGCACATACATTGCGAATGAAGATGTCGTAAGAGATGTCCAATATGAATGTGATGTGGTTGTCCATCATAATCAACCTCTGGATAATCTTTGTGTAGAATATGCAATGTACATTCCTCTAGTAGCCTCGACAGTTGTTAGGCGCGATGAAGAGGGTCAGGGAGACCGTAATGTTGGTAATTATCTCATGTATGTTGTGATGTTTGTTTTGGGTATGGTACTAACCCATATTTTTTACATTTTTTCAGGTAGACTTTCTTGAACTATGTTTGTATTTTGTTTGACACTTTTTGGACAATCTTTAAGGTTAGTGTTTGGTGCTCTATTTAGATGTACGTAGTAATGTTACTTCCTATGTTTTGACATTAACTGGAGAATGTATGAATATGATGTACAATATGAATGGATTTCTATTGTAATTGATTTTTGTGTTATGATATGATTGTTTTGTTTAATGAATTTGTATAAATTGGTGGTGTGTCAATGGTTTGTGTATTTGGTTAGCACAATATTATATAGAAAATGTTGGCTCCTCAAATTGTTGCTGTAGAAAATGATGTCTTGATGGCTTTATTGCTTCGAAACAAGCAACGAGGCAGCATGACAGCCCAACACTTCAGGGATCTGTTAAGGCGGATGAAAGGGAGGTTGCCTGCATTTAGCATGAATCAGATTAACATTGAGAAGATTATTTTTTTTTGGAAGAAGCAGTACTTCACTCTAAATTCTATGTTGAAAACGAGGATGTTTGCTTGGGACTTGACAAACTTGTGCGTCGTTGATGGACCGATTGCTGGAGCGCGTGACTACCTAGTGGTAAGTGTTTAATTGAAAACTATAATAATAAATATCATGTTATGTCTCTTTGTTTTATTTGTTTTCACCCTTTGCTTGAATTCTTGATGCGTTTAAAAGTGATTAACTTGTAGGCAAACAAGTTTGCTAGATTTTGGTGCATTGAACCATGTCCTTTGTTCAAGAAAATGATGGAGGTTTTCGACAACGTGTCCCTAAAAGAGCTGATTGAAAGTGTGGGCTCCTGTTCGAGTGGTGATCCAACAGAAGACATAAAGTTTATTGATGCTTCTGATTAAGCATGATCCCTGTCATATTATGACTGTATATATATGCTTTCCACATGCCATTTTGGTTTTTGGGTATGAATGCATGTGGAGCCAACTGTATATTATGAATGGGTTTGAATGGTCAAACTTGGTTTCTGTTGATGATGTTTGGGGAGTTTCATCTTTTAGGAATGTTGGTGTTTATATTATATAAGTTAAAAATGTTTATGGTGGATGTTTTAAACTTGCTTATGGAGCCAGCTGTATTGCTATTTGGTGGCAGTTGATGTGCTTGCACTGGTATCTTATATTTGACGTTATATATGTTGATGTGTTGTGCATGCAGTTTGTTTTTTGTAAAAGGAATGGTAGTGTTGTGTGTATTGTGCTTGAACCGATATTCAGACATTATTCCAATGGGGATTTTGTTGTGAGTTTGTTGTAGTGTTAAGGCTGGAAAGATGGACATATTCTTGCAAAATATAAAGTAGTCATTGTTGCTGCAATTGTTTTGTGTGTTTAAGGTTGATTCTATGTGTGTGTGGGTGTGTGTTACTTGGGAGATAATTGCAACAGTGCATGCAAACCATGTGGAACAAAAAAACAAAAGAAAAAAAACAAGGTTTTGGTTTTAGTTATGCATAGGTGGTTGTACTAACAAACAAGGGAATGGATTGCTTTGAATTATATGGTTATAATTATTTTTTACATTGAATAGTTCATCTGATACACCTTTTTTGGTAGGTATGACATAAATAATTTTTATAAGAAACAAACAAGGGGAATGATGGAATAAAAGTTTAAGACCAGGTATAGTATCTCATTGAGTAGGAGTGGAATGTATATCATTTCCAATACCACCCATAATTAATCCCCCAAACAAACATACCCTAAGTTGTTGCGCATTTTACCAAGTCAATAAATTTAAGGGTTGGTTTGGTTGTAATATTAAAGGGTGTACTAAGAGCATCTTCAATCCATATCTTTTTTTAAATCTAATTTTAAATTTGAATAAAAAAAACTCTTAAAAATATTCTCCAATACATATATCAAATTAAAGAAGACTCAAATCCATACTTAAAATCTTTAATGGTCAAATTTTACCCTTTTTGAAGTATTCAAAGGTCATTTTTTATCGTCTTTTAAATTTGAGTTTATCCTCATTTAAATTTAGAATTCTCTTCTTTTAAATTTGAATTTTTCCATTGGAGAGGTCTATATAAAATTGAATTTTTTATCTTTTTTTTTTATTCAAATTTTGATAAAGGTTTGAGTTTTCATTGGAAATGGTCCAAGGAGTCATACTTGATTAACACTTTCAATTCAACCATATTAAATTATAAAGTTACTATTTTGTCCATCAGATCAACAAAAGTACGATTAATTAAACTAGATTGATAATTTTTTAGTCAATATATAATTAATACTATGGGATAATTGAATCAATGTTAGTTTGGATTGGATAACTATTATCTCACTCGTAATTTAACGTCTTACCAAATACTGAATTACAATGTATAATATTTTTGTAATCTATTTAATCTTTTATTTTATCTGCTTATATGGAATTAGTCTGAATTATTTTTTTATTTTTTAAAGAGGAGGGGGAGGGGAACTTGAACCCTTAATTTCAAGAAGACAAAACATTTACAAGATAAGAAGTATCATTGGACTAAATGCTCATTAGTATCTAAATTACTTAATACAATCATTTCTTTTACAATATAATAACCAAGTGAGCCTTAAATGTAAAAATACTTCAAATCAACATCCTCCTAGACTAGATATTCTTAAAGATAGTGTTGCAATTATTTCAATTTATCTAATGTATTGTGAGATGCCCACTTTTTTTTCCCCTTCAAATATGTGCAAAGCTCCATAGTTATGAGAATAAGCGGCTGAGCTTCTGGCCTTGTGCTGCCAATGTACTAATATCTACATGTCAATGATTTTGTCTATAATATCCAAATAATGTAATTAATGTGATTGGATTGATTTGTATTAACAAAAACATTCAAACGTTCCTTTTTACATATGGTACCAAGGGCAATAGTTAATCCAAAAATTAGAAGTGATGCTCCCAAATATTCATAAACTAGGATAATTTGTGTCGTTCCTGAATTCACGGTGCAATGTAAGTGAGAAGTGGTAGATTTAAGAGAGGGAGAAAAATTCAATATGAATGATTTCGATAGGAATGTTAGTGGCCGTTATATGAATCTATTTAATACCGTCGGATGACTTATTAAAATTTGTTTTATTTTATATTATACATTTATTTTTTCACAAATAAAATATGATTAAAGATAATCAAGCTTAATATAAGCACTAAATGCTACAACAACCCTTAGTTAGTTGCATTAAATCTTAAAAGATGTTGGGCAATTTGTTTTGTCTAATTTTAAAAAACTTATAAAAAGTATTTTATAATTTAAAACATAAACTGAAGATGGTGTAATTTTATCGTTATAAAGAATTATAATGGTTTTTTTTTCCCAACCATATCGAATAAAAAAAAGTATTTTTACAAGTCAACTATAGCATATCAATATAATAAAACAAAATACATCACTTACATAAAGTACAATAAACAATCTAAATTATTTAAATTCGGTGGTCTTTGTTACGGCTTAGATTTTAAGCAGTTATAATGAATTGATCTATTTACATCTAATTTTTTAATTACAATTAATTTTGCAATCACAATTTTTTTTTAAACAGTGTGTTTTGAATGAATTACCCTAGTTAATATAAAATTGTAAGATAATTATGCAGTTACACAGACAGACCTATAGGAATGAAATGCTAATGGCAAATCACATAGGATAGGATAAATTATAATTTATTTAAAAAAATAAATAAAGGAGACTGAGAATGATACGCCATGTGCCAGCTTGGTCCCGTCAGAGGCAGCTATATCCGATTGGAGTAAATATTCAAAGAAACATCTTTTATATTTTAAATCTACACTTATACCTTTTTCTAAATTTTTTTATGTATTAAAATTCTAATCGATTAAAATTCGATTCAAAGTAATTAAAATTTTCACATATTAAAATTTGAGTCAATTAAAAATTATATTTTTTACATGTCAAAATTTGAACCGATTAAAATTCTATTTGAGCCAATTAAAAATTATTTTTAATCGACTCAAATCAAATTTTAATTACTTGCATTGAATTTTGATCGGCCCAAAATTTTAATAAATAAAAAAATATAAATTTTAATTTGACTCAAATTTTAATTGACACGAATTTTAATAAGTATAAAAATATATCTTTTAATAGTCTCGAATTGAATTTCAATCGGCGCTAACAACTCGCGTAAAGCTCATATCTACTCAAATTTTAATACATAAAAAAATAATTTTAATAGGCTCAAATTTTAATATAGAAGAAAAATAAAATTTAATCACCTCAAATCGAATTCTAATTGATCCAAATTTTAATATGCAGAAAAATAAATTGTTATCAACTCGAATTTTAATATGTAAAAAAAAAAATTTTAATTTGGTCAAATTTTATGTAAAAAAATTATTTGGGATTTATGTAGAACCATTTTTGGCATTTTAGATGATTTTATTTTGTTAAAAATGGTGGTTTAATGTCTGTCAGGGATGTTTAGATATAAATAAAAAAGAATATCAATAATTTTTTAATAATAGAAGAGTTTTCTTAAAAATATATTAAACTAAAAAGGGGAGTAACTGAAATTTTCTTATTCTTATTAAATGATAAGATGATAAATAATGATAAGATCTCACCGTTATTTTTTCGGAAAGTACCATCAGATATTTTCTCCTCAATTGAGTCATGCAAAATTACATTTATGTCATCAATGTACTGGCCTTTTTTTAAAGAAACCAATCACACACCAACAAATCTTGATTATAAGAATAGACTTCTTCATCACTCCATAGCCGTACCCGAATCTCTCTCTCTCTACCTATTTTTTCTCTAGCTCCACAGACAAATGTATAATGTTGCATCTGTAAATGCATTCCATAAATTTCGTTTCTCTCTCTCTCGGGATCTGGGTCGCCTTTATTTTCCAGAAAAAACAAAGTTAAGATTTGATTTGTTAAGACGTTATCTTCCTTATTGATTTCTATTTTTCACACACATTCTGTTTCACCACGCGCCAACGGACCCATCTTTGATTCTTTTGAATTAGCTGCTTATATTATGATTATGAATGTGCACATATGATAATGTACTGAAGTTATTCAATGATCGAGTTGCAGTGAGTCATCAAGACTGAGTTGACCAAGGTATCCACAAGGTTTTTTGACATAATATTTTGGGTATTCTTCATGTTTTGCAGTCAAATCTGAGTTGGGTTTCTATCTTTCTTGTTTCAGAGAGTTCAAGATTTGATTTCTGTAGAGATTTATGGCTCACCCGTCAAACCATAGGTTTAGTCCTCGGGTTGGCAGATTACTACTGGTTTTATTGGGTTTGTTGTTCGTTGGTTACCTTATAGGAACACCATTGTTGAGGCACTCTAAGGACAATTCAAGTGATCAGAGTTCATGTCGTTTATGTGAATGTGATTGCTCTTCAGAACCCCTCCTCTCCATGCCATCAGGTGAGTTCATCTCTCACTAACTCTTATAACTTTTTGGAGAAGGAACATGTTTAATAATTTGCTTTTTTTGTGTATGATCTTGCTTTTGCAAGAAGTGCGTTGGTCACCACAGTAGCATGGCAATGATCTTCACATAATGATGCTTTATTAGATATGGAACTGTGGGTTCAATTGTTTTGTTTATGTAGTTTCTCTGCTTAGGTATTCTAACAGTCCTCAATTATTAATTTTTTTTCCTAAACTATTAGGTTATTAGTTTGAGATCAAGAAATTGGACAAAAAAAAGATATTAGAGCATGTGGTTTGATGGAATTATGGCTATCATAGTAGGCTTACTCTGCTTTGAGGCCATATCTTTTTGCCTTAATTATCGATAAATTGACTAGACATATTCGAGATGACATCCATGACATATCTTATTTATAGATGATATAGTATTAATTAATGAAAGTAAAGAAGGAATTATAATAAAATAGAAATTTGATGAGAGCCTCTAAAATCAAAAGAATTTAAGATTAGTAGGTTAAAACTGAATATATGAAATGTAACTTTAGTAAAAGAATGAATCCAAATCAGTAAGTAATAAAAATTGAATATTAAGAGATACCAAAAAGTGAATACTTTGATTACATAAGGTTAATTATTCATAAGTAGTTTGAGATTGATGACGATGTTCTTGTGGAATTAAAGCATGATAGACTAAATGGAAGAATGTATTTGATGTATTGTGTGATAGATGCATACCTCTTCAGGTAAAATGAAAGTTTTATAGGACGGTCATAAGACTCGCTATTCTTTGTGGTACTAAGTGTTGGGTAATTAAGAAATAATATGTTTAAGAATTAAGGAGTTGTGTTGTAGTTTGGCTCTTGTTCATCAAAAAAAAAAAATATGTTTAAGAATTGAGTGTGGTGGAAATTAGGAATGAGAATATATGTGAAAAAGTAGAGGTAACACATATATGAGATAATTAAGGGACAATACTCTTAGGTGGTTTAGACATTTATCGACGATCTACTACGAGATCGGTGAGAGAGTGATATGAGAACTATTGACGGTAAACAAGGGGTAAAGGGAGACTAAAATTAACTTTAAATGAAATGGTTATGAAGATAACATAACATATAATGTAACAAGAAGTATGACACTTAATGAAGCCCAATGATGAAACGAGATTCATGCAGCTAATCTAAAAAATATTGGGACAAGGCTTTGTTGAATTGAATTGGGTTGAATATGACGAAAATATGTTTTATGTAGTGAACCACAAAGTATTGGGAATAAAATTTTATTAAGTTGAGTTGAGATACATCCCCTTCCCTCTTATTCTTCCAGTATAATAGTTGCCCTTGCCCCGCTAACGAAGAGTCTTCCAAGCCCTAAGTGTGCTGAGTGCTTAGCACTGAATTAATAGCATCACTTCTACCACTTGCATAGCATATTGGTAGTAGCTACAAGACAAAAAACGAAATCAAGAACGCAAGATAAGTGATTTTTAAATGGTACTGACCCTTGATTGCATTACAGAGGAAGAGCCCCTCCGCTTTGAGTGGTACGATAATATTTTCTCATGGACACATCTAATTTATCTACTGGGATATTTTAATCATTATATTTTTAGGGATTTGGTTAAACTTATAAACAAAATGTGCACAATAAGCTAGAGGTGTACTAGGAAAGATAATAGTAGATAATTTGGTCAGTTGGAAAGAAGTACTATAGTTTGATGTTTCAGGATATTTATTTGATTTGATTTTTTAGTTTTTCCTTTTTTCACATTCCATGAGCATGGACTCTTTGTGACACTGACATTTTTTGTGAGAAAGACATTAAATCATTTGGTACAATTTGGGGAAGAGTAACCTATAGTGCCATTGTGAAATTTTGTCCTTGTGACTTCATTCTTTTTGAAGTAGTCAAGGATCTAAAATTGATTTCACAAAAAGGCATGCCGTAGCTTTTAGGGAAAATGAAGAAATTTGATCTTCTGCCTTATATTATGGCAGTGAAGGGATGTCATTCTCCTTTCACAACTTCGTATTTAGAATAGGACAAGGGATAGTATTTCAAGTAAGATGGAAAACAAACTGGGTGGTGGAAGAGGACTCATTTTTCAAGAGGGGGATTCACTACGATTTTTAAAACTATGTCTAGTTTAGTTGCTACGCATCATATTTCCCATCATAGAAGCACTATTCCCTCCATATTAGCTTTAGTGCCATTTTGTTGACTGGGATTCCATTTTCTTGTTGTGAGAGGTTTTTCAATTGGGAATTGGACATTGATTATGTTGAACTAAGCTTTTTGTATAAATGGTTCTGGAGATTTGTGCTGGAGAAGACCTTTTGGTTAGGGAAACTGTGGACTGGTGTAGCAGATATCTTTATGATGACCATGGGATATACCTTTTGGAAATCTTGATCAACTAAAGTGATTCTTTTAAGAAGTGGATAGGGTTAAAATGTTGGAAGGAAGTGGTGGAGAGGTTTGATATGGGAAGCTGTGCTACAGAAGAATACGTGCATCTTCATGTGGTACTTGAAAATGAAGCAACGACTTGTAATTGTCAGGATTGGAAAGCAGAAAGTTTTGGTGTTTTTTTTTGGGCAGGGGGTAGGTATTACATTAGTCATCTAGCGTCCATTGGAATGAGGCAGGTTGCGCCCGCCCCCGCCAGCAGGCCCGGGGGGGGGGGGGTGGTGTAAAGTTGGTTGAGAAGTTGAAGAATATCATTCTCAGGAACCGTAATGTAGATTTGGATAAATTGTGCCAACAATAATGACTTTTACACTTGATTGTCTTAAAGGATAAATTCATAATAAATGATGCAATGATATTATTAGTCACAAAGGCAGCTAGTAAGCTAGTAGAGTGAGACAACCACCATTAAGTATAATGAGTGCTACATTAATCAAATACGACCACTTTAGGTAAGATTTCACATAGGGAACAGACTTGAGAAGCAGGAACCATTGATTCCTGAGAGGTGCTTGATGTGTAAAGAGGTGGAGAAACTGGTGTCGTTTGATTTTGCAATAGAGAAGAACTACATGGCATATTTGGAAACTTAATTATGTAAAGTAAGAAGGACTATGGGAGCATTTTTCATGTATAAAGATGAAAACTGTCTCATCTAAATATGTATTTTTGTGGGCTTCGGCAAATGGGACCAGTATAAGCCTTTCTCATGTGCAGTTCTTGGACCACTTTCATTTCAACCCTTCTTGTATGGCGTCGCATGAATATTTTATTTGTGCATATTCCTTCCACTACTGGTATTCTTAGGAAAACAAGACAAAAGTACCTCCAAAGGTTCTGATGCTATAAATCAGAGGAACTAAAGAGCATCTTTCCATGTGAAGGAGTTAAGAATCTATGGAGTAATGGATAGGATGAAGAGCACTAGCAAACGATCAAGCGGTACAACAGGCAACTTTTAGAAGGGGTGGATTAAGGAATTGCAGAAGCAACTTTTGGTTTTAGCTGAAATTAATATCAGAGTGTGAGGTATCTTGGGTGTTACAGGAGATGCCCCCCCAATCATGTCACTCTGCTTTGAGTACAATCCGTTAGCCTTCCCTGTCTGTGAATTGGGTGGTTTCAGTATGGTTCAGGATGGAATATTGAGACAGCTGTCTATTCTTTGTGTCCATTCAAGACAGACTCAACTAAGAATAAGCTTTTTGAATTGGAGCAATCTGATAATAGTACTTGCATCATCTGCAAGGTAGAGGTTGACCATCTATATCTGAATGGTCAGAGTGACCATCACCTCTTCAAGTTTTTGTGTGGTGACAAATTCTTGCCAGTGTCTGGTGAGAATGCTTATCAAGGCAAAAAAGGAGACTGCATGGTCTTGAAAGCTAACAAAAGTGAGTTGCACAGCTCATATATGCACAAAGACTTGCAATGGTGGCCGTGGCACCCACTGCTTGTTTTTGCAAGAAAAGAACAATCAACTTTAGTCATATGAAGAGGAGTGCTGAAGCTTTTGTGAAGAAGTTAATCTGGGAATTAGGTATTTATCAACTTACATAAACAAGTGAGCTGCAACCAATATAGCCATCAAAGGAAGAATTTACGTCGAGGTATCTCATTATATATACTAGTAGTTTGGTAGCAGCATGTAAGTGACATTTGGGACACTTGAACAAGATTACTTCTTAGTTGCATGTGACCAGTTTTTAGACTATTAGTGTGTATGTTCAAATCAATTGCAACAAAGTTGGGTTCCTAGCTTCTCTCTCCCCCTCCACCTCCCCTCTGCCCCTCTCTCCGGTTCTCCCTCCCACTTTTTTTTTTTTCACTATTTCGATATTTAGGCATACTGGACAGATTGTACTTTACTTAGTGATAGCCAAGTTAGCAGGAGGTTGAGGGCTCCTTTGTGCCTCATATGGACCTTGAGGCATGAGGAATAGGAGGTCACTTGAGTGGATGTGTTTTCCTTACGAAAAGTTTTGAATGACTACTCTCTTCTCACTTATGGAGATATACTGAGAGTCAAAGTTAAGTTAGTTAGTGCCTCATTGATTTTTTCTTTCTTTTGTACTCTTCTGTTCCTAAATATCTGTTGTTTAAGGTTTTTGCACAGGGATTAATGAAACTATTAAATAACTGTAATATAAGTAAAAAATAATTACACAAGACTAAAATACTCTTATTCAATACGTATTGGGAAGAAAAGGAATATGAAAGATACTTAACTTCCACCTAATTTAATGCATTGAAAAGTTAAGGGTAAATTTGGAAGAAAAAATATTAATTATGCTTTGGTTTCATTAAACGACAGATATTATGAAACAAAAAAAATTGTATAAAATGACAGATATTTAGAAACGGAGAGAGTATTTTTGAGGGATGGAGGTGGAGGGGCCTGAGGAGACACCATGAGAAACACAGAGTATGAATCAGACAAAACAGTTACTAGGGGATATTTGGTGGTCCACTCTCATGCTACCCATAAGCTACTCCCAAAGCAAGCCAATGAGTTGGTCTATTTGCATGTCTCCTGATAGGACAACAAATGAGAGTAGCTTATGCTTTGAAAGCCTTACCTCTTCAGAAATGGGTGAAATTACCCTAGCATCAATGAGGTTAGTAATCACTGTCGGCTACACACTTGGGCAAAATAGACGTTGGAGTATACCATTTATAATCCTCATTGTTATGCGCTGCTTTAAGGCTTCACACTGGAAAGATAAGTCTGATATGAATTTAACTCATTCAGATAAAATCCAACTTTCTCATTGGAGATGCAGTGAAGACCTTTATTTCATTTAATACCACATTGCAGTAATACATTAACACATTTCACCTTTATTGCTCATTACAACATTGACTTAAGGCATACTAATGAGAACCCATCAAGGGTCAAGGACACTTCCTAGAAGTACTACATTTATTTATATATCTTCCTCGAAAAACATTATTTTAGTGTTCTTGATATTATATTATATATTGTGAAGGTATTTTGAAAATGATGTAGGGACTCTCTCAACTATAAAATATGTTGTTCTTTATTTATTGGTCAATGTGTGCATCTTCATGTCTACTGGTGTTGAGAACTTTTTAGCACAGATTGGTTTTCAAGACACGGTATATTCTTTAACTTTGATTCCTGTGTTAATTTTACAGGGATTTTCAACAGTTCATATGCAGGTTAGTTGAACCTTCTCTTTGCACACTATGCTATCTTTTGTTAGTATGAACACTAACTAAAGCACTACCTCTTCAAAATTTATTTCAGAGGTTTACTTTCTTTAGTGTACAACTATAGGGTTCCCATTATTCTGAATTATAGATAAGCTGGTCAGAGTATCGAGAGAACATTGAGCTGAAAGCTTGTCTCCGCTATTCAAACTGAATGGAAAATAAAAAGTTGCTTGGTTATCCTTTTCTCATGGAAATACAGCTTAAAATATTCGCGTGAAAACAGAAAAGGGAGAAGAATAAATTCTCCCATGATTTTGAACGACAGCCAATTGTTCTTGAGAACGACTTAAAGTGGCCATAAATGTACAACCTGAAACTTTACTCTTACTGTAGTGATAGACAAATAGTCCAACTGATGAATAGAGCAACTGCTTTTAGTTTAGTGAGGACCGATTTGACTAATGAATGAAGTATCAGGCTTTTTCTCCCCTTTTTTGTCCTTGAATACCGTAAGAACCAATTCTCGGAGCCAACCTGCTCTCAGATGCCAAGCCTATGTGCCACTGCTGTAACATCTTTGGCTACTGCCTGGTCCTTCTACAAATTCAGTTGACGAACATGACACTACTATACCCCGATGACATTAACATACCAGTGCTGCAGCAGAACTATTTTAGAAACAGATTAAGTAATGACTTAAACATCTTTGGCTAGTTTTTTCTCCAATCTGCCTTATTATTTTGCTTACTGTGATTGTAGACTGTGCTAAAGATGACCCTGATATGAGCGAGGAAATGGAGAAGGATATCATAACTTTACTGTCGGAGGAGATTAACTTACTGAAAAATGTAACAAATGATAGCTTGGAACATACACAGGCCTTAATCATTGATGCCAAGAAAACCTCTTCACACTACCAAAAGGAGGCAGAGAAGTGCAATACAGGGATGGAAACCTGCGAGGAAGCAAGGGAGAGGGCCCAAGCAGCACTCACAGAAGAGCGAAAGCTCTCAGTAAAGTGGGAGCAACGAGCTCGTGAATGTGGATGGAAGGATGAAAGAAGAGTTTATTCATGAAAGTAACCAATCGATACTTTATTTTGCTAATACTAGGATTCTGGCTGATACCTTTGTATTCCTCATTGCCTACGGTTCTTTTTTTGTGAATATAGACATACAATAGTCATCATTCTTTCAATTAATCTTTCACTCATTTGTTCATTACAGTTGCATTGGACAGATGGATCCACTGGGCTCTTCTTGATTTTATTTGGCTATCTCTGTCACGACTCCAATTTTGGCTTTTATTTCATTGTAACCAAGGGAATTTTATGAAAAAACATACATTAGTTCAGACTTTGCCATTAAATTCTCGAAAGATTCACATTTTTCAAAAGCAAAATAGACATTACAAGAACTGTACTTGGACTTCCACATTTTACCTATGAACAAGAAGGTGAAATGTAAAAATTTTTGGTAAGCTTCAATTTGTTCATTGTTTGTGCTTTTCGGCAAGCTTCAATTTGTAAAAACCACAAAAAAATGTTCATTTTAGCAGGGTACCCAGTGTAACATAAAAAAAAACAGGAACAGAGAAAAAGAAAAGAAAGAAAGAAAAACTACAACATATATGTCTCCATTTCAGCTCAAAAAATGTGAGATCTGGCTGAATGGTATTAGACACAATTGGAACCCAAACTGTCCAGATTGAAGAAACACTTCCCTCAAACCAAATATATACTGTCCAAAACTGCATATCCAGCTACAACGCCTCCCTCATTCGCGGAAGAGACCTTTGTACGCATCAAGTAACCAGAGTGATCGTTCATTATAACTTTATCTTTGTTCCTGCACATTCAAATGCTCAAGAATTTATAAATATATAATAGGCAGTGGTAACAATCATAATCACTATTATCTTTGTTCCTGCACATTCAAATGCTTACTAATTTAGGAACATATACTAGGCAGTGTTAATAACACTCAACATTACAAGTATAATTTTAAACCTTGGAAACTGATTTGATAGTTTATACAATGAAGAGTCAGCAGACAGGCTTTTCTTTCTTTGTAAAGAAAACCTTGACCAACCATCATAGATTTGGAGCTCTACACTCCCCCCTTTTCTCTCACTTGAATATTGAAACTTGATTTAGGAAGCAAATGCATTTCCTATGAACTTGTCTCCCCATTTGAAATGTCGAGAGGTTGAGGTTGAGAATGAGAGAGTGAGTTTTTCATGTTAAGGTGCATGAAAAATTCATTGGTAGTGGGAGTAATGACAGACTTTTGTTACCTTAGATAAGCACCATAAATACCAAGTTCTGATATGGCATGATCTTTATGACAGATGCCATTCCTCATCAGAATAGCGGGAAATATGTTTGGAAAAATTCTTTGCATGAGGATGTAAGCAGCATTTGCTTCAGTCCCTTCCTTCTGCAATCTTAGGAGGGTTTCCCTTGCATCATCTCCATAGATATTGTTCCCTGAAGTGGGATGACAACAAACATTTAGTGATCTTATATACATACATAACTAAATCAATTAAGAAGAAACAAGACCTCCGCCTTCTCTTTGTGGTTTCATAACATATAACTCAGGTTTTTCTATTGCGTTCTTGACAATGTTTGAATCATCCAGACTCCACAACCCTGCAAAGCATTTTCGTAGCTTGGCAATGTCATCTTTGTTTTCAAGGAACCTGCTCAAAATCAAGACAAAGGCTTCACAGAAGGCATAATAAATGACGTGAATGGAGATAATTTTCCATTTAGATTGTTTCACTCAACGAATAATCATGCTCGTTATACACTCTTTTACCCATAACATGGTTTTTCCAGTCCACATTTTATTTATTCCAGCAGTTTAGGGAGGAAAAGTCACCTAAAAAGAATTAGCAACTACTTTTCGTTAAAGATTAAAGAAAGGCATTGATGTGGTTGAAGGGGTATTGTAGAGAAATAACACCACTTTACATTTGCTTTCACCACAAACCAAGAGAGAAAAAAAAGAAAATAAAAGACAATTCCCAGAAAGATCAGTACACATTTTCAGTGTTGATCATAGTTCATATGACATTTTTTCTGGAAGTTGGCCCCAAGCACAACCAAAATCCTAATTCTGCAGAAATGATAATCATACCCAACTGAAAAAAGGTGGTTATTACCTTTCAAGTACATTGGGTTTTGCAAGCTCTTGTTGAATCTTCTTGGTACCAACTAATTGATAAGAAATTGATGGGCACTTGATTGCACAGGACTGCTCCATAAGTAGCCTAGCTCTCCATTCCTACATTACAAACAAGACCATGGGAACAAAGGGGAAAAACAAACTATGCACTTGTGAAGCTAAAATTTGGAATTAGTTGGAATATTGATCACCATGTAGTGGGTGCTACATGGGATCAATTCTTACCACTTGAATAATATAGCAAAACTGAAACAAACTGGGATCAATTCTTACCACTTGAATAATATAGCAAAAGTGAAACAAACTGGGATCAATTCTTACCACTTGAATAATATAGCAAAAGTGAAACAAACTGGGATCAAAATCACCTTTTAGCTATGTTTGTATCTAATTTTTGTTGCTAATGCTTGAATTACACCATGAAATTTCACATTCTGCAAAAGTTTCTGTGAATATTGTCCAGAGTTTAACAGGATTTTATTGAAAATAATGCTATGTTTATTTTAGAGAGGAGCCAAGATTTTTGGTAAGTAGGGTTAATCAAAAACAATTGACATGTAATATTAAATTTCAATTTTGGTGATGTTACATAAATTATAAACATTGTTGCCAAAAAAAAAATCTAGATAGGAGTAATGTCATTGTAAGAAATTATAAAAGTTACCAAATGATTAAAACCCCAATAAAATCTTGTTTGGTTTCTTGTCTAATGCCAAACCATAGGTAATCATAGACAAATGTTGCAAGAGTATTTCAATTTCAAAATGAGTAAAAAAATGTGAACTCTTTTGTTTTTTTGAGGATTATCCTTTTTGTGTCAAAAACCAGTTTGTGATTTCTATTACTCATCTTTTATTAAGAGCAGAAAAATCTACCATATGCATAGAGTTCCTCCTCATTCTTCTGGGATTTCAACTCGTTTGATTTAGAGCTGAAGTCAAACCAGTTTGGCCATTTTAAAAAAATAAATCAGCATAGTTTGGAAACCTTCTCCACCATAATCTAATATTTGGGATTGACCCCTAAAGCTCTGTCGTCTACAAAAATAGTGCATAAACTTGAAAATTTTTCAGTAGCCTAGGGCGCAACTCCACTAGTTTTTTCGCAAGAGTTTTGTGGAATTTCAGTGGATTAGGGTTAAAAATTCCCCCAAAAGCCAAAGGGCACAACACATCTACACATGCCATCAATGGACAGAGTCAAGGACTGTAATTCAGCTCCATTGGCACCTTAAATATGTAAATACAATTTCTCAGAAACCAACATTAACCACTATTAGTATTTAAGGCAGTGCTTGAAGTTTCCTTTTCGAGAAAATTTTAATTGTAAGCAGCACAAAAAAGAACCAGACAAACTCACTGATTCTGAAGGATAATCAATTGGTGCATATCCAGTTCTGAAATAAATGACTGCAACTGCTTCGCCACCTCTGCAGTTGCAAAGTTTTCAAGTAGTATAGGAGAAAATCAAGTGATGATCTAAAAATTTGGGACCAGTAAAGTTTTACTTTCATGCCATAAAGCTACATACATAAGAAGTGTTCCATCTGGTTGAAGCTCCCCTTGTGCATCTATTTCTGCCAATGTCTTACGTACTATTGTAAGACCATGTGTGTTATTAAGTTTAGGAAAATAATCCATGGGATATTAATTAAAAACTTTACGCACAGAATATAGGAACATATGCATCTCAACAGGCCTAAGAATATAGAAACACATTCTCAACTGATCTTAAACCTTTTTTTTCCACTTTGAAGATTCCAAACGGGTGTCTCTAATATTAGTGTTCCCATTGCTAGGGTAGTCAAACATATGACCTGGTTTACATAAAGTAGCTTCTTATAAACGACGAAAAGGATATCTTTCTTTCAGTATGGTACAAAGCAAATGTTGATCATACATGTTCCTTTCTTCAGCTTGAACCACAACCATAACTACTGCCCTGAAATGCATGAATAAAGTGTATCCACAATGACTTTAGCAATCACATCATAAGAATGAAACAGACCACTCTTACAATTAAATCCAACCTCGGGTTGTTATATTCTGCCCAAGCTTTAGCCAATGCCTCAGCAAACTGACCTACAGCATTATTTCTGGGAATCCTCTCAGAATCCAGTGCAACGTGTTGTCCATACTGATTTAGTAAGCCCCTGCAAATCAAACAAGTAATCCCTAAGCATATATGCACACAAACTTGCATATGTACATGCATACATACGTATATAGTGATTTGTTGCCAGCTTCTGCAGTAAACACGTTAGCGTGTATGCAAGATTTTATGAAGAGATCTAAAGATATGCCCACTCATTCCGGCAATCCAATGTCATAATCGTAAACACTCAAATACATCTCTATAACATGAAAGCACGTTACATGGGCAAAAGGCTACCTAAAACAAAGAGAAATATAGAAGTGAACAATTAACAACCAAAGGAATGGGCAAGAGACTGAAAGAAGAAAAATTCATGCTCACTAAGATGTTATCAACACAGTTGTTAGAACCATTTTATAATTGATTAATTTCGTGAAATCCATTATAAATCTCAACCTTTTCTATGGTCATGATGCTATCAAGTTAAAGATTTGAAAGCGTCATTGAAGGAAGGAGATAAAGCGTTAATGCACCATTATTCAACCTCCATATACACCTTCATGCGTTAATGCAACATCATTCAACCTATGTACGCACCTTCATGCTTAGAATAAAGATAATGACCTAGACGCTTAAAATTAACTTTTAGTTATTTTTAAATTAAATTGATTAGGATGAAAATAACAATTGAAGTAATCCGTGAATGACTCCTAGGTGATTTCAAAAGAAAAGATTTTTTAAACAATTTTGTATTTTGAAAACACAAATTGAGCCATTATCGGATCCCACTTGAGCAACAACCTTTAGTGCTCAAGTAAACTAGTTTTTATTTGGTTTTGTGCTTTAAAAATCGGTAGGGATCGAGCTATACTCACTAGTGTTCGCTAGATCGGTCTCTTGATGACTTAAGCAATTGGATGAGAAAAGGCTACGGGAGAACAACACAGGGCTCACTCAAGCAGTCCTTCAAAGGTCGCTCAAGCCCTGTGTTGTTCTGGACAAGACGAAAACGTGATTTTCATTGTGGTGCCAACCCTTTTCCCACCGATCGAGCAGTTGTTCACGAATCTGAATTTCCTTATTTACTAAGACTATCCTTATTCCGGACATATAACTAGGGACAATCATTCTTACAGCTCAGTTAAGCAACTTGTGAGATTTCTAAGAGAGAAAACACTTCTCCTACCTTGAAAGCTTCCACTACTGCCCTATATCCTTAAATTTAAAGGCTACCACCAGAGATTCTAGTCAACCTTATAACTTGGTATTTAAGAACTTGATGGTGTAAACCAAACTCATTGGTGTGTGCATACCGAGGATGTTAGTATACCCATAATTGCTCGAGGCCTAGATGAACCGTGCGGCAGGATGGTCCAAATAAAGCTATACTAGACGTTGAAAGAGGACCGGCGGAGAGAGACAACAAGAAAAGGAACATCTAATCATGGTATTGGTTAAGGTATAAGAGTCAACATTAGGCTTTGGTGAACTGAAAAGATTTCCCACGGTTTTTCCCGAGGAGGATTTCCGTGTCAACAAATCACTTGTGTTAATCTTGCATATTCCATATACACTTGTGATTGTGAACACACCTGTACACTGTGTTTGTTGATTTGATTGATTGACTATCTATTCAATAATGTAAAAATTGGGATTTGGGATTTGGAATCGTAGTGAGATTGATTGTGAGTGAATTAATTAAAATCAATCGCCATAATTAGTTTGGGTTGTGGTGACTAAAGGAGCTTTCACATTATTTGTTATATCTTTGTGAGAAGAGGTAATTATGGTGGTTTAGATTTTTATTAGTAATCAATTAGGCTAAAATTGAAAAACATATTCATCCTCTTAAGTAAAGTGTCTATTGCTCCATGTGTATAATCGTAAAGGAAGATCCACGTCTAGTTTCCCCTCTCGGAACAACAAATAGTAATTACACAAATCTATCTGCCATGAAGTAGATATCAAACCAAACAATTTGGCGAAAAAATTATCAAGTTCTTAATATGGGGCTTATTCAAAATTGAATTTTAAAGGTCCCAACATGTTTATACAAGGAAACCTAGACCAGCATACAAGACATATCAGTTGGTTCAATCAAACAAATCTCCAAAGAAAAGATACAGGCTGACCAATAATTGTCGAACAATTACAGTATTTGAATCAACTTAAGAAATGGAGTCTCTCTTAAAGGTGCTTGGAGTAAAACCATTTCCTACCCCAAGAAATACCTTTGGCAGAAAATATTGGGTCAACTGGTCCAGCCAGTTCTATAATTAAAAAATATAAAAAATTACAAGCATAATAATTAAGCTAAATTTTAGAACTTTGGCAGAAAATGACAAATAATTATAGGTAAGTGAAAAATTAATAATGAACCCAAATTAATTTGTCAAAAAATCCTTGAGAAAATAGAATTTTGTGTAGAAAAAAATGCATAAAAAATATTATTTTAAAACTTTTTTTTCTAATGAAAAAGGTGGTTGTATTAGTGTAACTAAAGTCCAAAGTTGCAAAAATAACCAAGCCAAACATGCATTGAGAAGGAGAGGCGGTCAGTCATCTATGAGGGAAACAAGGCACAACGAGTCATAGAGAAAGAGAAAAGGAAAGAGAAAGAGGAGAAGACACAGAGATGCATAAAGTCATAGAGAGAGGGGGGACAAGAAAGAGAGGAAGGAGAAGAAGAGTTAGGGCAAATTTGCCAAATTTAGGATTTTTATAATTCTCAACTTCAAACTGTTGTTCCTCAAAACCGCCTGATTTAATAGTTTAGCTAAAAACCAGCCGATTTTTACTGTTTAGGATGGTTCAAGTGCTCAGGCGATCTAATAGTAGGACCGGACCGGTTCTGATAACATTGGCTAGAATCAAGCCATGCGCTAGCCAAATATCAGATTGTTGTAGTTGCAAGAAAGCTAGATAAAGTGGAGATGTTGGGACAAGTTGAGGAATAGAAACCTCTATAACAAACCAAGCAAATGATATATACCAAGTCACTTTAAAATTTCAAGCACTTCTATCCATGTCACAAAAATCATAGTCTTGGTTTCTTGTGCTTAATGGGTTTCTTTTATGCCTTGTTTTTTTGTTTACTCCAATCTTTAGTGTGCAACCCCAAGCATTCCATTCAACAGTCCAACTCAGAAACCAACACATAAGGATGTAAACATTGACCAAAAAAACATAATTCCAAATTCCACACCTATATAAAGGTTATATACATTTTTCCCCCTCTTAAAAAATTGACTGAAAAAACATCACAAATTCATTTGATGGAGTGCACAAGTAAACATATTATCTTTTATTATAGAGAGAGGGACAAATAGAAATAGAGAGCGGTAGAGGGAGAGAGACATACCTAGTATGAATAGCTGGGTAGAGTGGAGAAGTGCTGATGGTGGAGGAAGACGTGGTGGATGAAAGCTAATGGTGGAGGAAAAAGTCGGCTGGAGTAGTTGAGGGTTGGTGGTGGATTTAGGGAAAATAAGGGTCTAAAATCTAGTGGTGGAGGTTGATTTGAGGTGGTTATGGAGGATTGGTGGTTGTGGGGAAGGAGTGGTGGATTTAGTTAGGGTTCGACAAAATGGGAGAAATCAAAGAAGAGCGAAATGGGGGAAGAAGAAAATAAACCAAGTCCTTAAAACGTTAAAAACACCAGTCTGCTTGAAACGTTATACACGTCAATTGGACAGACGTTTTTAACATGTTTCAAAAGTTTTAGGGCTTAGTTAGACATCCTAGGTTTGACTTGAAGGCGTCAATTGGACTGACATTTTTAAACCAAAGATGTCAGTTGTATTGACATTTTCAAAAATTACTTGGGTTTCGAAATAATTTCAAAACCACCCCATTGCAGGAATTTTTTTTTCTCAAATTACCCTAGTTAGGTAAAAAGCTCTGCTTGGTATCGTACTACTTTAGTTTGGCTTTCAGCGCTCTACCTCAGATCATTTAGTTTTAATCGTCAGTTTTCTGCAGACATTATTATTGTTATTGTGTATGTCGACGACATTGTTATTGGTGGTAAAGACTTAGATGGTATTGCCCAATTCAACGCCTATTTGGAAAAACAATTTCAAACCAAAAATTTGGGTCTTCTTCAGTACTTCTTAGGAATTGAGGTTTCCCGATAAAAGGAGGGTATCAATTTGTGCCAATGAAAGTATGTACTAGACATACTATCTGAAACCGATATCTTTAATTCGCATTCAATTGATACACCTATGAATCCTACAATTAAGGTCGCGTTTGGTAACCGGTGTTTTTTTTGTTTTTGTTTTCATTTTATGGTAAAAAAAAAATTAAAACATGTTTGGTGAATATTTTCGTTTTTTTTTAATTGCTCTGTTTTGAAAACAAGGCTAAAATATGAAAACATCAAAAAAAAAAAAACCAAACGCGCGATTCATAAAGGGATTTAATGAGGTTTTGACTTCGATCCTCCTTAGCAACACAATATGAATTTTTTTGCTTTGAGTATTAAAAACCATCTCTCTCTCTCTTTCACCCCTCTTAGTCGACTCTCTGTCGGCTCTCTCTCTCTCTCGATGCCAAAGGCTGAAGACGAAGAGAAGCATCTCCATCGCATCGCCCCTCTCAGTTTTCTTTGTCTCTCGATGCCAAAGACCTAGCCGAAGCCATCTTCATCGCCCCTCTCAGTCGTCTCTCTCTCTCTGCCAAAGACGAAGGCGAAGCAGAAAAGGGGGAAAACATGCCATCGCCCCTCTCAATCGTCTTCTCAAGCCCTAGATCTATGTATATTATTTGTATATATAGATGAGTGGTGGATTTTGGGAGTTTGGGGTGGTGGATTTTGGTGGTGGGTGATGGTGGTTTAGGGGTGGGTTTTTGGGCATGGGTTTTCAGGGATGGGGTTGGGTGGTGGTTTCGGTGGTGGTCAGTGGGGTGGTTTTCGGTGGTCAGTAGAGTGGTTGTGGTTGTGGTTTTCAGTGGTGGGAGTGGGTTGTCGGTTTCGGTGGTGGGGTTGGGGGTGGGTTTCGGTGGTGGTTTGGGGTTAGTTGAGGTGGTGGATTTTGGTGGTTTATGGTGACTCTGCCACAGTGGTGGGGGTTTTGGTGGGGGTTTAGTTTAGGTTGGGTTGGGTTGGGGGTGGGTTTTGGTGGTTGTGGTGGTGGGTTTCAGTGGTGGGGGTGGGTTTCGGTGGTTAATGGGGGTTGGGTGGTGAATTTTTGGTATAATAACAAACATGTTTTTTTATTTTTGTTTTCACAATTTTTTAAATATAAATGACTACCGAACATGTTTTATATTTTTAATTTTTTATTAATTTTTTTTTATAAAACAAAAATATAAAAACGAAAACGTTACCAAACGCACTCTAAGTTATATCTTGAGAGTGGTGAAGTCTTGATGATATAGGGTGTTATCAAAAGTTGGTTGACAAGATGTTTTATCTTACAATTACACGCCCTGATATTACATATGTTTTGGTGTGGTTAGTGAGTTTCTGCATGACTCTCATTAGTCTCATTGGAAGGTTCTCTGTCATATACTTCGGTATTTGAAATGGGCTCTGGAAAAGGGATTATTATATCTGCCATCATCATCCATAACTGTTGTTGATTTTTTTGATGCTAATTGGACAAATAGTTATGGTGATAGATGAGATATTTCTGACTATTGTACATTTATTGGTGGTTATCTTGTTACTTGGTGCAATAAGAAGCAAAACATGGTCACACGTTCTAGTGCAGAGGTTGCATATCGTGCTATCACACATACTGTTTATAAGATATTATGGGTTCGTTCTTTACTTTGTAATACAGGACTTGATGTGTCTTCCTCTATGAAGATGCATTTTGACACCAAGAAGCTATTTCATAGCAAGTCATCTGGTATTTCATGAGCATGCCAACTACATTAAAGTGGATTACCATTTTATTCGAGATCTCTTGATACGGAAGGAGGTCCTCACTTCATATATCAAGTCTAGTGATCACCTAGATGACATTCTTATCAAACCATTGGCTTAGTCCGCCTTCAGTAGTTTATGTTTCAAGTTGAACATTTTTTATCTTTATAATACTCCAGCTTGAGGGGGAGTGTTAGAGTTCTTATTTTCTATATTAGATATAAGTTAATTAATACAAGGTAATATTGTAATTACCCTAATATTACTCAGATATAAATAATAGAGTGTTGCGCAACCTATCCTACAAAACTGATTATTCTCTCTCTTTCTCTGATTGTTTCTAACCCTAATATTATTTTTACTATTCCAACTTTAAGAAAGCATCTAACCATGGTATTGATTATGGTATAAGATTATAAGGCTTGTACTCTTACTTTGAGACTAGTGGATCAAGTTAGGTGAACTATAGTCCTGTGGTTTTTCCCAAATGAGTTTCCACGTAATTGCTTATGTTGTGGTTTTGATTGTCTCTTGCATGATATTTACATGAAATTTTACACTACTCACATGTTCAATAAATTCTTGAACGAGAATCTTCTTGCAAGTAGTGGTTGAAAATTTGAGACATTAATTCTTCAACTGATTGGGTGTTTGGGATAATCATAAGATTTGAGTAGTAATTAGATAAACTAATTGGTTATTGAAGTGAATTAGGTTTTATTTGGGCATAGAATTTTACATTGAGTGCTAAGATCTATTTACCCTGCTAGGACAATTACCTCTGAGTTCAGTGTTTCGAAGTACGATCTATTTGCGCTCTCAACATTGGTTGGTATGACTTTTTCAAGTAAATATTCTGTTTCAAAAACTTTAAAATTTGTTTGGTTTGCGTCTCAAAAAATAATATCCGAAAACCATTTTTGGGAATAATTTTAAAAAAGTATATTTAAGTGTTTTTGTGTTACAGAACTTATTTGGTTATATGATTCTAACAGTTCTATAGAATAAAATATAGTAAAATTTGTTTGGTTAGTAACCCCAAAAACAATGAAAATAGAAATATGGTGGTGGTGGTGGTGGATGTCGCGGTGATGTGGTTATGGTGGAAATGTGGTGGTGGTGTTTTCTAAATTCTAGACAGGTTTCAAAAAATACACAAAAAAACCCTAACTTATTCTCTAAATCTATCCACTTTTTGTTCTTGGGTTTCAAAAAAAACAAGTAAAAAACAACTGGCAAATAACTTTTCTCCTTTAAAATGTTTCTAAAAATAAAAAACAGTTTCTGAGATGTAAACCAAACAGGGCCAATATTCTCAAGTTGGCCCATTAATGATGTTAACCTCAACCAGAGGATTGTCTTTTCAAAAAAAAAATTGGAGGCTTGTGAAAATTCCAGCCAAAAATTCAAGATTTGTTGTTAGTTTCTTCAAACTTATGTATATCCTATCTCGGCAACAACATTTTTCTTTTTCCCCTTTTTTCCTCTTTTAAAATTAACGTTTTAGCTATTCATTGGTCTGAAGCTGAACCTATGGTGAGCATGACCACCGACCATAACATACTTGAAAATTAGTGAAGGCATTCCAAAAGTCTTTTAAAAGCAAGACTTGGCAATAGTAATTAAGAACAAGAATGATGAACTTATCCTACATAGTAAAAAGGGGAAAGAAAAAAGAAAAACAAAGAAAAGGACGTAAAACAAATTTACCCACAAATTATCATGACAGTTAAAAGAAAGCACAAATTAAAAAATTGATATAGGATGTTGTACCTGTGAAGCTCGCTGATGAGACAACTCAACCCAGAAAATGAACATGAAATTGTGTTGAGCTCTATTTGGAGAAGCAATTTAGTTTGTTCATCGAGCATATAATCAGAGCGATGTAAACCCAAGCGTATTTCCTAGGTCAAAGATTGAAACAAAAGAGACATCTTTACCAACAGCAAAAAATGACACAATCCTAATCCAATACCTTGACTATGTACACCAAACACTGGATGAAAATTAATTAGATGAACTGAACAAATTACGATGGCTTCCAAATACCACAAAATAACTACATCATTACATTCTTCTCATTGTAGCATCAAGCTAAAGAAGAGGCCAGGTAAACAATCAACAAGGATGTGGAAGGAAGCGTGTAATGGTCTTTGACAGAGCACAGTGGTAAAACAGCTCAACAGGTATGGCATACCCAAATAGTTCAAAAAAGGCTTTAATGATTTAGATTGAGCCAACAGTATATATTATTAGGCAATAAGCCAATAATAATGAGGAAGCTGACAGTGTATGTATTATTAGCCAGTAATAATGAGGTCTGGCCACAATCACAAGAAATAAAAGGACTGACAACTGTGGTTGCATATGAAAGTGAAACTGAATCCACTATTGATACACACCTCTTTCTTATTAATTTCTAGCATCTTGGAGTGAATTTCTAAAAGTCTAGCAGTGAAAGCATCCACTTTCTTTGTTCTGCAATATTCAAAAAGAGAAGAATAAACTCAGTTCACACATTATTTGTATATTATCTGTTAAAAGATAAAAAAATACTCTTAGTCTTTCAAGTCAAGCAAGGAAACAATACTAAACAAAAACAAAGGCCGATATCAGAATCAGTCAAGCCACATACACATCGGATATCATGAAACAATATGAAACAACTTAGGCGGAACAAAAATGATCAAGGAACAAGCTTAAGGGGCACCGAGTCATTCCAAGCTAAAATCTAAACTCTAAGAACCATTGACAGAAATTACATCTAACAGGTCATTCTTTGTCAATATTTCTGCCAAATTTAGAAGGAGTTACATATTTATCATAAGAATCCATTCAGGTGGAATGGATGAAAGGTAGGAGTTCCACTTGGTGTGAAATCAAGATAGGAACCATAGAAACTCAAGTCACAACATGCTTTTGAATAAGACAGTACATGTAGCTGAAATGGATAAGTGTCAGGAGAAGAAATAAGTAATTCAGGTGATTTTAGCAGGGCATACTGGAAAGTCTAAACAGATCACCTTCATCATCACAGCAAATCAGATGCTTCGAGTTGAAGGTGCTGGAAGAAAGAGGGCAAGGGAAAACTCGATGCGAGTTAAGGTAGTGAGAACAACTGTTTTGGCATGTAACATGGAAGTTTGACATAGGTGGAGATAAATCAGTACCCAGCAAAAGCACAGTTCTTATTGATCTCACATCTTAAGAATATGGACATCTGAGGTGATTGCGTAAGAATGAAATCCAATATCTTTTGTATACATGCTCCTGTATTTGATGAAAGATTCATGATCCGGAAGATTCTACTTGACAATACTGCATCTCCAAGAGGTGCAAACCGTCCAATGACCCATTACTTAACACACAATGGGGTCCTTGACAGATCAAATTGCCAGATAAGATTTGTTCTCACCACATTAAAATTGGGATGTGCTCACGTATTACAATTTGTATGTATCCATGCAAGGCAAGCTGTGTTTACACCCACCAACACACAGAGGCCTATCAATTGATGGTTCAACCAATCCAAGCCCTCTCTGATTTCAATACCCCAAGCTTAATGCCTGCCAGATTCTATTTTCCCAAACCATAGCCGAGATCATTAAAATTTAGAAGTCTGACCCAATAAAAAATTTAATTAGAGCTGAATTTTAGAAAATTACATTCGAATTCCAACTCCTTTTTTTTTTTTTTCTTTTTTGTGTCAGATCTTCAACTCAACTTCAGCAAGCAAGAACTCAATTTTTATCATACAAATATATACACACAAATATATGATACGTGTCAGGACAAATTTGAATAGTCACAATTGGATATTGTCATATCCAAATTCGAATGCGTGGAATGTGTTGGAACAAATTTGAATTCGCATCATCGGTCAAAAAAGCAATTCTTATCTGACCAATCAGATTTGGATTCAGATCAAAATCTAACCAGTGAATAGAATTGCACACACACTGAGAGAGGGTGAGAGAGAGGACCTGGAGAGTGAGTCCTGTAGAAATTGTCCATCCAAGCTAACACGATCAACTAGTTCATTGAAAATGGGAGCTAATTCACAAGCTTGTTGAAAGCGATTTTCAGGAAATGACATGGGCAGTAAGGCAAATGGGGCATGAACCATACCCACACCAGGCACAACTCCTGATCTCTGCAAGTAAAACCCAACATTAAACACAAGAACAATTGCTTCTATTCATAAGTCCACATCATTCTTTCCAATTCCTTTTCAACTGTGGTAACGATATGTTGCAGATCATCTAAGCTTACAACCCAATAAATTGTAAATCATCTAAACAAAAATCAACCATTGGGGATAAATTTCGGTAGGGTACCAAATCGATACTTTAGCCTCATCCTTCCTGTAAATGCAAAGTGTAACTTTTAATTCAAACGACAGAAATCTACAAAGATTCCCTTTATATTATTCCACCAAAAATCAGGGAGAAAAAAACTCATGTCAAGCATCAAAAATCAGAATCGGGGCAGCTAATAAGATATATAAAAAGACACAATCAAAATCCTTGCTTGATTTAAAATTCCTTTCTCACACTCATATAAGAAAAATTTACATGCTAAAAAAGATTATAACAGTTCTCAACTCTCGAGGCACTAACAAGTGTGTGTGTGTGCGGCCGCAAAAGTGGGATTGATCATTCTTGATACACTGACCTCAACATTTTTGTCTCCAACAACAAACCCATGAAGAGAACTCCAAACCAGAGCATCATACACCAACTTTTGAAGCAATTCTTGGTCAATACTGTGAGGATCATATATGGGTTTTATAGAAATTTCCTCTTGGGCTTCCATTTCTTCAACTCTGGCACACTTTGTAGCCAAAACTGCTGAAGAAGATTGGGTGACGGTGCTGTAAGTTGGTTTCTGGAGATGGGTTTGATACAATGTAGTGGTGGGAGTGAGAACAATAGAATTTGATACAGATTTGTGAGGAGAAAGAGTGGTGGGCGCAAAGAAGGTGCTAGTGGGCAATGAGAGGAAGACAGACGAATAGGCGACACCCATTTTGAAATTTTTGTGGCCTCCGAAGTGATTAAATCAGTAATTTTTTTTGGCAGCCACGGGAAAGAGAATTTTGACTTGTATTGTGTGTGTGCATCTTTTTATTTTTATTTTTAGTTTTAGTTTTCGTTTTTTTTTTGGTCTATGACGATGACGAAAGATGGTACCACTTACCAAAAAATTATTCATTCCAACAAGACATTAGTATTTCTATGTTGTGTCATCAATAATGTACAAATAAATTAAAAAAATAGATCTTACACAAATTAATAATTACTTATTTATTTAAGTCAATAATTATTTAGTCTTCTTTCATATACAATAATAATTATTTAAGTATAGTTCACTTTGTTTATTTAAAGTTTTATTATTAATTAATAATATTTTGTCAATAATGATAATATAGTATCGGAGAACACTTTTTTTTAAAGAAAATTATGTTCTGCACCTTAAAAAAATTATTTACACCTGTAATATATTAAGAGTGTTACCCTATGGAAAATAGGAGGGAAAACTGGGTTTTCTATTGTTTGGTTAGAGTGAAAAATGGGATGAAAAAAAAAAAAAATTTGGATGGAAAGTCTTTCCATCAGCCACACCATTTTTAATTCCCCCATATTTGAGCAGAAAATGGAGAGAGAAGTTGGTTGCTATGTTGTCATATAGTTAATTTACATTTACACCTTCTTACTTACATGTATTTTCTTATAATGTCTTTAAAATACCATTTAGCATGAGAGCTCAATTGCATTTGTTCACTTTTTGTGGATAAAATTGTAAATTACATAATTTTTTTCTTTTTTACACCCATACTCAACAATAATGGTAAATAAAATTTATAGACAAAATCAAAATGGTAAATCGAATTTATATGATCTTTCTTTCCTTTCATTTTTCTTCTTATACCAAACAACACAAAATTTATCCCTCTGACTTTTTCATCCATCATACCAAATAAAAAGAAAGAAAAGAAGATTTATTTTTTGTATGGATAGAAAGTGTATCTATCACATATTTCATCCTTCTTATTTTTCATTTCTTCTACCACACTGACCTTTAGAGTATAACCTTTTTATGAATTTTTGTTGTTTATTTTGTCAAAAACTACATCATCTATATTGACAAAATAAACAACAAAAGAGTCATATTATAACACTCATAACAAATTGAAGGTTTAATGTGAAAAATTTAATCTTTAAAAGTATAAAGTAGTTTTTTTTATGTTTTTTGTGTGTAAAATACAATTTGCTCCAATCATATTCGAAAATAAAGAGACCATTTGAAACTCCTTATCAAGAGAATTGACTAATTTGGGATCGTAGACCAAACCATTTATCTATTTGAAAATCTTCTTTTTTTTCTTAGTTTTGAATTATTTAATTGATCTCATTAAATTGAATTCTAACATGTGGCATATAATACCACTTTCAACTTTTTGTTTAGGGAAAATTTCATTCACTCTTATAGTTAGGTCTAAATTTAATGACACTTCATTTCAATTCTAAAACTTCACTGCATTCCTTTCAAGTTTATACTGTCAAATTATGGACACCTCTTAACAATAATTTCCGTCTCTGAGAGTGGAGAAAGTGCACAATTTGATTACCTCTTATTTGAAATGTCAAAATTACCCTCTGCTATGTTTATGGACTAGAATGCCTTAGGCCGACACTTTATAAAGCTTAGTTTTTTTATTTTTTTGACATGTAGGATGATATATTGATCTTGTCTATAAAATTTATTTACCATTATTGTTTATGTATGGGTGTGAAAAAGAAAAATAAATTATGTAATTTATAATTTTATCCACAAAAAGTGAATAAATGCAATAATTGATAAATCACATGAATATACCATAGGTTAGTTAAAGAAATATTTCAAAATTGAGCCCTCATGCTAAAAAGTATTTTAAAGACTTGATAAGAAAATATATGCAAGTAAAAAGGGTATAAATGTAAATTAATTATATGACAACATAGCAACCAGCTTCTCTCCCCATTTTCCGCTCAAATCTCGAATGATTAAAAATGGTGTGCCGGGTGGAAAGACTGGCCATCCAATTTTACTTTCCATTCCATTTTTCCCTCTGACCAAACAATGAAAAATCCATTTTTCTCTTCTATTTTTTAACACGCTCAATATATTAAAAGGTATAATATAAAAAAATTATTTTTTTAGTGTGAAAATAAAAAAATTTAAATCTTTTAATGTACAAAATATAATTCCCATTAAAAAAAAGCATTTGGTAATAGTGGCACCATCTTTTTCATCGTCATAGACAAACAAAAAATTACAAAATAGACTTAAAAATGATAAATCATTATCATTAAATAGATAGTAAATTTGAATAATAATAATAAAAAAAATAGATGATAGATCCTAATAAAATAATGAGATCTATAATTAAATCAATAATAAATATATCCATCACATCCTCAAGTCAAAATGTTTAATTAAGTTGGCATCAAGTACCTAGCCATTAACCCAACATTTTTTTTGACAATTTCTTTTTAAGTTATATTTAGAAAATAAGAGCATGTGTCCAACTTATTATGGGGTCCATGTGAGTTGTAGATGCATATACATCTTTAATGAAGTTGTCGATTTATTAGTGTCCTTGTGATTATGATTGTGATTGTAATTGTGATTGTAATTGTGATTTATATATGCATATATAAAGTTAATGAAATGGTCGATCATCTTAAAGAAATAGAGTGTAATAACAATTTTTATTTACTTTTATTTTGAAGTTTTTCTCTTTGTTTTTAATTTTATGAGGGTTATATGATATTTTTAGCGACGGTCCCGTGCAGTGCACTGAGTTTTTATGTTTTCCTTAAATTAGTGGCTTATTTTTTTAAAAAAAATTAGATGAGTAATATTTAATTAATGAGCAATGCTACATAGATTTAACAAGTAGACTTAAAAATTAGACTTGATAATTACAACTATTGATTTCACTGTGGGTTCCAGCACTTATTAGGACCCACTGTCCATTCAATAGTTGAGATTATCAAGTATAATTTTTAAGTTCATGTATCATTACTTTTAATTAATGGGTGATGGGGCAATTACATAAAATATGTGTTTGAATTTAATTGGTTAAAATCAAGTGTCATTGCTTATTCCGTCAAAAGCTCCCTCATCGATATTGACAAAATGAGCAACGAAAGGACTGCAGTATAACACTTGTAACACGTTGAAAATTCAGTATGAGAAAATTAATCTTTAAAAATATAAAATAAATTTTTTATATTTTTTTTGGTGTAAAGTATAATTCACCCCAATCATACTTGAAAATAAAAGGACCATTTGAAATTCTATATTAAGAGATTTGACTAATTTGAGATCGGAGACCAAACCATTTATCTATATTATATATTAAAAAATTAATTTAGGTAAGTGAGTGTTTGAAAATCTTTTTTTTTTCTTAGCTTTGAATTATTTAATTGATCTGAATTCTAACATGTTTGTTTTGCTCAAAAAAAAATTTTGTTAATTATTTTATATTTGAATTTTTCATCATCTTTATTTGCTATTTTAAATTTAAATTTTTATAAAATATCAATAAATATTTTTCCAATAATGTTAGGATGGGATCATGGGTGGTGGTGGGGTCGTGGGGGCATGGGCAGCGGCAGCGGTAGAGGGAGAGTAGGGGTGATGGTAGTGATGAATAGATATTATAAATTATGTGCATCATATATAGGGACAGTCGCGAGTACTATACATATAAAATAATCAAATTAGGTGGGATGTAGATTGAAGCACCACTCATGATTTTAACCAATTAAATTCAAACACATGTTTTATGTAATTATCCCTCTATCCATTAATTAATTATCACTCATTTAATTTTTTAAAAAAGTAAACCACTAATTTAAAGGACACAAAAAAACTCAAACTCACCGCACGAGGTGTAGCTACAAATATCATATAACCATCATGAAATTTAAAATAAAGAGAAAAATCTTCAAAATAAAAATACATAAAAATTGTGATTGCAATCGATTACTTTAAGATAATGGACCACTTCATCAAAATTGTATATGCATATACAACTCACAACCACGAGGACTCTAAGAAATTGATGACTTCATTAAAGTTGTATATGCGTATTTAGCTGACAATCACAAGGACACGAATAGATCCACGAATAAAAGTTAAAGCTGTATATGCATCTACAACTCACATGGACCCCATAATAAGTTGGAACATGCTCTTATTTTTAAATATAACTTAAAAGCGAAATTGTCAAACAAAAGTGTTGGGTTAATGGCTACGTACTTGGTGTTGACTTAATTAAAAATTTGCATTATAGTTGTGAGCACTTCACAACCTAAAGAATAGAAAAAGGGGGAGTTGTTTACTAAATAGTGGAAGATTATATGATTAAAATATGCAAAACTCAAATTATTCTAGTTTCAATACTAACTTTCAAACGGCCGGCTTTCAATAAACCTATAAAAGAAAATAAAAGTGGTCCCCAAAAATATTCCCCAGAGACCACAAAGATGGTCCAGATTCATCTGAATTTAATCTAAAGGTCAAAAATGTCTTGCAAAAAGTTATATTTATCAACAACTCAAAAAAGAACAGACATTTTGAATAGGTGGGAGGAAATATGTGTTTTAATTTGGTTCAACGGTTAAAGATATTCAAACTAATATATGCGCATCTCGATTAATCTCCTCTCTAGTAAAAAATAGACTATCTACGCCAGGGTTAGAGTATTCATGAGGGATAAATCCCTCATGCTCTGATCCTAAATAGTTGCTAAGATTCGAACTCAAAACGTCTGAATTTACAGTTCATCCTTATAGCATCTCCGACCCTCCTATTTAAAATAGTTAGTCAAAATATATTTAAATATTATATTTACTACTTTAGTTACCCATTTTTATAAATTCACTTTAACTACACACTCTTTATTTTAGTTAACTACTACAGTCAACTTTTACTAACTTTCAATAATTAAAAGAAGTAAAACATATATATAGACAGAGATAGAGAGAAAAAAAAAAGGTAGAGAGAGAATTTAGAGAGCTCAAATGGCTCACCACATTTGGTGAGCCATTTGAGTTAACTAGGAAATAGAAAGTAGAATAGAGAGTGGGTTGGAGAGAATTTTTTGTGTTTGACTAGCTAAAGTAGCTAAAAGAGAAAAAATAGAGAGTGGGTTTAAAACGCTCTTACTATCACTTGATCTACACTTGGGATCGAAGAAATATATGTTAAGCGCACGCAGTAAAAACAACCTTTTTGTCTCTTTTTCGAGAGCATATTTAGAGCATTGAAAAGTGGACCAATATTTGTCTTTTGTATGCAAGGATATTTCAATTTGTTTACATAATGAGTCAATATTATGATCAATTACAATCAATCTTTTTTTTTTTTGTATAGAGTAGAAGGGTGAAAATTCATTCTACACTATGTAAAAAGGAGGGAACACCAAAATAGTAGGAGCTATGCTTTGAATTACATGTATATCATATCATGATAGTGATGTCGTCTCAATTAATGAAGGGAAAAAATAGAAAATCAAATTTCACTCATAGAAAGAGAGAGGAGTGAAACCTGATCTTCCCTAAGTGGTTGGGTCCCAATTTTGCCCTCATGTCTTTCGTTCATTAAACGGTTCTGCAATATGATAGTGCTACGTAAAATAATTTTGCATTAAGAGTATCAAGGGATAACATTTATAGAAAACAGAAGAGAAAGCATCAAAATTGAGATATAAAAAACCATTTTGTCTTTAATGAAATTTTAAGTCATGTGACATTTCATTATGGACCGTCACGGGTTCGTAAAACAACTAATTAAACTGTCAATGTTGCTAATTGGAGATAAGATTTTAATTTTAAAATTTGTTTTCAAAGAAAACTTAGGTAAACAAACGTTAGACATGTAGGAGGGTTTAAATCTTCTTGTCTCATGTGCTATGCTAACTCAAAAGGTTGTATAAAGTTGCCTCTCATCTGGTCTGATAGGTTTTGTACAGTGAAAGGAGACCTACTTGATTAAAGCCCATTCAATTTCCAATTTGTATTTAAAGTCCATTAACAAAATAACAATTGGACTTGCATTTTGATATTATATGAAGCTTGGTGTTTGGACTAAAACATTCTTCAACCTGTACAAATGACTACAAAGATTCTTTGAATGGTGCGATAGTTTGTATTTGTCTGGAGTATTGTGCGAGGAATTCACCAACTTACCTTGATGCTGATACGATGTTCATCGACTTATTTTGATCGATTAGAACAAGAGGATGCTCAAATTATTTTATTAGTGCTAAATAATATTGAGTCTCGTATCAGTTCTACGTTACTTTATCTCGATACTACAAAAGAGATATAAGATCATTTGACCATTATGTATTCTGGCACAGGTAATTTTACTCGTACATATGAGATTTGCAAACAATATTTTCGTATTGAGCAGGATACTCTGAGATTAGAATACTATTCTCAAGTTAGGGGAGTTTGTAAGGAAATGAAGATTTCACCATCCGTTCACCACTGATGCTTACACGTCTGCGACAATAACGTGAGGATATGGATATTGTTTGTTTCCTTGTTGGTTTGAAGCCTGATTTGATTCAATGTTGGATAGAGAACTAATTAAAATTTAATGGAATTAAACACAAAACTCAATAATTTTGGTTCTTCCCAAACAGTATGTCAGGAAGTAATTTGTAACTCCATTGCTAAATAGATAGTAAAGTTGGCATCACGAGATTAGGATTTCTTTATGATTTGCTAATTGAATTCATTATAAATTGGTCTTCATAAATAGAGATTACAAATGTACTTGCATCTTAGTTAAACCAAATGAAAACTATTTACTTTTATTCAATATCACGATATAAGGGGGGAAAAAAGAAGAAATTTTTTTATATTGTATCAATTAAACAAGTTTGTCGTGTCACAATAAAAGTATTTATGTTTGACACTAATCACACCGATATATTATTGGTGCTAATTGGTCATGTTATCTTTGAGTTCGTATAGTGTTAGATTCAAGTAATGTACATCTCTAATGCTAACTGTATTTTAAATCTAAATTTAAATTTGAGTAAAAATTGTTAAAAAATTTTCTCAAATTCTATACCCAAGCTCATATAAAATTAAGGGAGACTAATGATAAGATTTTATTCTCCTTTAAAGATCCAATAATCATATTTCATTCACCTTTAAATTTGAGTTTGTCATTCTTTAAATTTGATTTTGTCCTTATTTAAATTAAGTTTTTTACTCTAATGTTAACTAAAAGTTGGAGATGTTCTAACTCTAAGGCCTCTAAGATGCATCAGTTGCGATAAGACTTAAAAGACGTTGAACGTGATGAAAAATTCAAATTTTATCACAGTGTCACGAAATTACATATATTGGCCATTTATATTACGATAACTTGGGAGCTCAAGTTTGATTTTTGGTTGACTCGAATATGTTTTAAATGAATTGGTAACGTTATGTGAGACTCGTGATTCATACATATTGTGAAATTATGTCAAATTGAAAGTTGATATGATTCGACTGATTATATTATTATCGATCGATAGTTTGAACCATGCGTGCAATACATCGTGTCAAAAATTATCATCATTATTTGCCTCTACTGAAATAAGAATGTGATTCGTGATTTCCATTTAAAAATGATGGACTATGCACGGCTCCATAATCAACAAATCCCAATAACCATCTAGTATATACTTTTTGTTCAGTTCGATCCAACTACACCCAGAAACCAATTTTATTATCATGGTTGCAACAAGCAACAACCAGATCAGGCAAATTTCTTAAATCCCCCACCCCCCATGGCAACAAAGACTACCAAGATGGCCTCTGGTTTGACACTAAGAATCTATCTTATTTGTTACTCTCTGATTTTGCACTTACATTAGAACCCGTCTTTAGAATTGGCTTCAAAGGCTTTGTCTCTTCTTTTTCTCTTTCCATGGAAGGCAATTTTTCTATAGCTTTAGTCTTTTTCTTCTTACTGGGGTATATTTCCTCCACATTGTCATTTATGCTAACCATCTTCTTTGGGGCCTTTGTCTGTGGTGCAATTGCTGGTACAGTCACTACTTCATCTTCACCCTTCTTACCTTCATTTGCATTCAAATCATTTATTCCTTGTGTAGTAGAAGAAGCAATAACAACGCCATTCTCTCGGTCTAGTGGGAACTCTTTGCCATCTTTCTCGACTTCCTTGTTTTTAGAGTCGAAGGTGGTAAGAGGGACTAGTTGTTGAATGGCTATGGCTTGTTCTGACTCAACCATGGCTCCAAAATGGACGTCTTCATGAGGTGTTCCGTTCTGTGAAGCATCAGAAATAGGCATGGGATGACCCAGAGTCACAGGCTTGAGAGCTTTTGTTGCAAGGCTTAGCATGATGAAGTTGAAAAATCTCTGGCAAATGAGCCAGAAATGTCTCACGGGATATGGCAAAGTCATTGGCCTGCTTGCTATCGCTGTTAAGCTTTTCACCATGAAGTTCACAAGTCTCTGGTAAACACCAATAGATTGAAGATGGTTCTCTCCTTGATCCATTAACCTTGTACTCTCTCTCTTTCTCTAGGACAAGGGTATTATTGTAGATGAATATGAGAGGTTTTTGTAAATGAATGGTTTGCTTATGAGAAGGCACTATCACTAGGACAAGGCGTGGAGTGAAGGGGGAGACATTTATTTCTGGAGTATAAAGCAAGCGGCCACCCACAAAGAGGTATATATGCTTTGGCTTCTTTTGTTGAAAGCAAAAGAAGCTTGGAAGAATGGAAAAAGTATTTCTACAAATGGTGGAATCTAGTGGGACATGGGTTAACACCATTCTCTGGGACATGGGTTAACACCATTCTCTGAGTACGGCTAAAATAACCCATAATCCCCTTATATTTGCAAAATAAGACGCGGGAGGGAACTAAAATTTTATCTTGAGAGGTCAACAATAACTTAGACAAAAATTTAATTTAATAAGTTTATTTGACTGTCATTGTCAATGATAAATTTTTATTTATAAAAAATTTATTAAATTTAATTTTTTTGCAATGACATAAAAAAATTTATTTTTGAGCACAAAATTCAAAAGTGATTCATGCCATCATAAAAATTCATTTGTGATAATATCCTTTTTTTTTTCTTGTTTATAATGCAACCTTATGTCTATAAATAAATCAAGTTCGAAAATAATAGTTTCATATGAAACCATAATAAAAATGAATTATAAGTCAACTAATTGTTTTTGATATAAATCATATTTGTACTCCTATTTTTTTTATAAAAAAAATCACTTGTTTTTTCTCTATATCATCAAAATAATTTAATAAGTATCTTCGGTAGTACAAACAATACTCATCCATGTGATTACATTTTAAATGGTTGCTAAATATTAAGTCATTGATATTTTGAATACATTAGGGTGAGATACTTACACATTGGGTGTTTTGAAAAGTTAGGGGTTAATAATAAATTTTTTAAAAATATAAGGGAGACAATAGAAAATTTTAAAATTTGAGGGGGGCCTAGGCCTCCTCATAGTTCCGTCTCTGATGACATGGCTACCTCAAGTGGAGAATTAATTCAGAAATAAAGTTTGCCACTGTGGATTGGAAGACACAAAACCAGAGCATTCCATCATATTCTTGACAAATTGGGAAGCAAACTCTAATGAAAGCGAAAATGTTATAGCATGGTGACAGATCCACACTCATCAAACCCATAGCCCTTGTAATACCTACATACGCAATGCAATCTTTCTTGCTACCTACAAAATACACTGTGCTCCAAAATCGACATAAAGATAAGAGGTTTTTGGTGGGGTCACATAAAAGATCATCATTCATCATGCAATGACTACAAGCCCTGAGACTCCCTCTGCAAGCCAAAACCTATCGGAAGCTTAGGTTTCAAGAAAATACAAAACATAAACAGATCCCTAATAGCAAAATAGGGGTGGCAATTGGTATCAAACTCTCACAAATCTTGGACATCACAATTTCAAAGGAAGTATATTAGCAGGAATTCATTTTTTTTTTATGTCCAAAACAACCCCAAGACTCTCCTATATGTAGAGTTCAGCTCAAGCATGAATGTGAAAACCTACCAACAAAAGTGGGAGATCTCCTCAAGCAAGGAAACAGAGAATGAAATTCTGATATTCATTCCACGCTCAAACTCCCGAAATGCAGTCTAGACAGCGGGCCCTCCCCTTTCTGACTGGACTGACTCGGGGAAGGGTCAATCTCCTCCGGAGCATGCTTCACAGCCATTCATTCGTCCTGACCAAATAAAATCTCCCCCGTAGCAGCAGCGGCACTCGAGTTCTTAGTGCCAGGTGCAATAAGTACGCCATTTCCAAGCCTCCTTGTGAAGCGTGCGAGCGAGAGAACCAAGTGGGCTGTGGTGATGTCAGAATTTGCACCTATTTGTATCTATTTAGTGATCAGTCCGCTAGTTTCTTTGATCCCACTCGGTGTTCCTTTTCCATTTGCTTCCAATAGTTCGACCTATCCAGAAAAATTGTCGGCCTACGAATGTGGTTTCGATCCTTCCGGTGATGCCAGAAGAAGACCAAATGAGATGGATCCCCTCAAGCAATAGTTGTTTCACTTCCAAATCAGCTTATCAAGCACGCAAAGGACTATAAGAGCTAAGAAGTCACTACCTTGATTAAAAGTACCGAAAAATCTTATAGAAGATGATGATTCATGAGAGGTACAAAATAAATCTTTGAATATCCATCACTGAGGGCCTCCCAACACAGAGCTTACTAGCCACAAAAATTTCTATAGAAAACATCATGTGTCCCTTATGTCATCAACACGTAGAAAGAGAGCTTCATTTGTTCTTCCTATGCCTTATTGCTCGAGGTATCTGGTTCAATAAATGGGGTTTACACATTGATCACTTCCCAGACTTGAGCTTTCAAGAATGGATCCATACCTTCTCCATCCCACATCCTTATTTGGCCTCCAATCCCCACATTTCTCTCATCCAATCCTGTTCACATCAGTTATAGTATCTTAACTATGGCAATGGAGAAACCAAGTCCAATACCAGAATTGACCAGTTGAACCCTTAACGATCCTTTAGGACATTGACTCACTCTTATGTGAGCTTAGAGCTAGAAATGATTATCATCAGACCAATATCATTATTCCCAATAATATCAATTTTTCAACCAGTTATAGATACCACCCACCACAAGAAGGAGGAATCAAATCAATGTGGATGTTGCAATTGGATCAAAGAACTCTTGCATTTCAGCACTCGCGAGGGATCATGATGGATCAGTTAGAGAATGTAGCTCTTTGGGCAGAAAGACAAAATTGGAACTGTGTTACCATCACAAATAATTCCCAATCTGTGGTTCATGCACCCTATAACAGATCTGGACAGTAGTCCAAGATATGAAGCAAATTCTCAGGAATCATCCTAACTGGAACATGGTACATGTATTCAAAGATGCAGACAAGCGTCACATGAGCTAGCAAGATGGGGATTAGTCCTCAAGCAGACATACACTATTCTTGATCACCAACTTTCAAACATAGTGAACTAAACTATGCTTAGAGAGACGCCACTTTTTTTAGGAATTAGCTATCTTACTCTTACTCTTTACTCTATACTTAACCTTTTTCCAACAGCAACAAAAAAAAAAAATAGCCGAGAAGGGATAATATATTCGGAGAGAGGGGGTGATTTTTTTGACAAAACATGTTGAGGGGTTTCAACCAATTAAACTTCATTTAAGTTTATGTTGTGATCGTGCAGCAATTATGGTGAATAGTAAAAAATCAAACAATTAAGAAAGCAGGAGAAAATAACATACAGAGATTTACGTGGTTCGACAATGTACCTACATCCACGAGAGCGAGCGGCCGTTCTTTTCCATTATTGAAATAGGGTTACATCTTAAGTATTTACATAACCCTAATATGGACGTATTTACAAAAATACCCCTGTACCGTACCGCGGGGGCGTTGCCCTCGCACCCCCAACTAATCAGCGTCCCTTTATATAAATCCCGCAAGGCAGATGCCGTCGCGGGCTCCGCTCCGACATCTGTCTCCTTGCCATTATGCACACAGCAAATATGAGCCACACATACTCTAACAATTTCCACCTTGGCAAATATTCACCCTTTAGAAAAAAAAAAAAAAGAGGACATGTATTCGGGAACTCCACCGGGGACGCTGAGTTGAGGCATCTCCCATCTAGCAACTAGAGACATTAATCAAGTCCAAGCAGTGCTTGAACTTGTCTGTAGTAACAGGCTTTGTCAACATGTCTGCTGCATTCTCAGAAGTGTGAACTTTCTCAAGTAATAGTTCACCAGAAGAAACCAGTTCCCTGATCTTATGAAACCTCACATCTATATATTTGGTCTTTGCATGATACACCTGGTTCTTTGCCAAATAAATGGCACTCTAACTGTCACAATGCAATTGAACTCCATCCTTGCTGGGCACCCAGCTCCTTGACTAAACCTGTAAGCCACAAAGCCTCTTTGGCAGCCTCAGCTACTGCCATATACTCTGACTCAGTAGTAGATAGTGCAATTATAGGTTGTACCATGGACTTCCAACAAATAGGTCCTCCCACAAGAGTAAACACATAACCTGTGGTAGACCTCCTGTCATCCAAGTCCCCTGCATAGTCTGCATCCACATATCCCATAACTGAAGGGTCACTCTGTTGTCTGCTAAACCTGATGCCATAGTCTGTAGTGCCCCTCAAGTATCTGAAAATCCACTTGACTGCATCCCAATGCTGTCGACCCGGATTTGAAAGAAACTTGCTAACCACGCTGACAGCTTATGCCAAATCTGGTCTTGTACAAACCATAGCATACATTAAACACCCCACTACACTAGCATATGGGACCTTTGACATGCCATGAACTTCATCATCTGTCTTCGGACAATGAGCGGTAGACAATCTGAAATGATTCGCCAAAGGTGTACTTACTGATTTTGCATAACTCATGCTGAACCTGTCCAACACCTTCTCAACATAGCTATGTTGAGATAGCCATAATCTTCTGGAAGCTCTGTCCCTGCGAATCTCCATCTCAAGAATCTTCTTGGCCGCACCCAAATCCTTCATGTCAAATTCTCTACTCAACAAAGTTTTCAACTTGTTGACCTCACTCATACTCTTGGCAGCAATCAACATATCATCCACATAAAGTAACAGAAAAATAAATGAATCATCATCAAGCCTTTTTACATAGACACAATAATCATACTCACACCTTTTGTAGCCAATTCGGACCATGTAAGAGTCAAATCGTTTATACCACTGCCTCGGAGACTGCTTCAGCCCATAAAGTGATTTCTTCAAATTACAGACCAAATGTTCCTCTCCAGGGAGACTGAACCCTTCTGGCTGTACCATGTAAATCCGTTCCTCCAAGTCGCCATGAAGGAAAGCTATCTTTACATCCATCTGCTCCAACTGCATATCTGAATGTGCTACTAGTGCCAACACTGTCCTGATGGAAGTGTGTCTGATCACGGGGGAGAAGATCTCATCATAGTCAATCCCTTTTCTCTGTGAGTAACCCTTTGCTACTAGACGAGCCTTGAATTTTTCTCCCTCATTTTCTGATACTGCTTCTTTCTTCTTATACACCCATTTGCACCCTATTGCTCTCTTCCCCTCGGGAAGTTCCACCAACTCCCACGTCTAGTTCTTATGCAGAGACTCCATCTCCTCCACCATAGCACCCATCCATCTACTTTTCTCTTGGCTTTGTACTGCCTCCTAAAAGTTGTAGGATCCCCGCTACTAGTAATAAGCGCATAAGAAACCAAATCTTCAAAACCATACCTGGTAGGTGGCTTGATATTGCAATTGGGCCTGTCTGTGGCTATACTATGATATTGTTGATCACCTGAGACAAAACGCTCTACATGCTGAGCATCCTCTTCTCTACCATGATTCTCTAGTTCCACCTGCACCACATGGTCATTAGTGCTACAGTTTTCTGGTACTTGTTTCTCTTCTTCCTGAGTACGTTACAACATGGCTTTTTCATCAAAAACCACATCTCTACTGATCACCATCTTGTTTGCCTTCGGATCCCAGAGCTTGAAGCCTTTCACTCATTTCTGATATCCCAGAAAGATACACTGTCTAGACTTCGCATCAAGCTTCGACCTCTCCTCACTAGAAACATGTACATAGGCTGGACATCCAAACACTCTCAAACCAGAGTAGTCTACCTCACTGCCTGTCCACACCTCCTCTGATATTTTCCCATCTAGTGCTGCCCTCGGTGATCTGTTAATCAAGAAACATGCCATATTCACTGCCTCTGTCCAGAAATTCTTTGCAAGCCCTGCATTCAACCTGAGACACCGAGCTTTCTCGGCTATCGTTCTGTTCATCCTTTCCGCTACACCATTTTGTTGTGGTGTCTTGCGGACTGTGAAGTGTCTCTTGATCCCATGCTGCTCACACAACTCCTGGAACTTTGAATCTGTGTACTCAGTACCATTATCTGACCTGAGGCATTTAATCTTCCTCCTTGTCTGGTTCTCTACTTCAGCTTTCCACAGCTTGAACTTGGCAAACGCTTCTGACTTGTGCCGCATGAAGTACACCCAGACCTTTCGTGAGTAATCATCAATGAAACTCACGAAATACATGTATCCTCCCCGTGATAGTACGCTAACTGGTCCCCAAACATCTGTATGGACATAATCTAGAACCCCCTCTGTCTTGTGTGTGACTGTCTTGAACTGCACCCTATTCTGTTTTCCAAGAACACAATATTTGCAAAAATTGAGCTTGCATGTCTTGACACCCTTCAATAGATTTTTCTTATGAAGCTCTATCATCCCACGCTCACTCATATGACCCAGCCGCATATGCCACAAGACTGTATTATCTGATTCAGACTCTACAGCAACAACTCCACCTACAATTGTAGTACCCAGCAGTCTGTAAATGTTTCTACTACTTTCTGTCCCTTCATCACTGTCAGCATGCCTTTACTTACTTTCATTACTCCACTTATAGATTTGTAACTATAACCATTACAATCCAAAGTGCCCAATGAAATCAAATTCTTCCTTAGATCCGGTACATGTCTAACATCACACAACGTTCTAACCATACCATCAAACATCTTAATTCTAATATTTCCTATTCCAACAACTTTGCAAGATGCATCATTACCCATCAGAACAGAACCAGAATTTACTGACCTGTAGGTGTCAAACCAATCTTTGTTGGGTGTCATGTGATAGGAACATGCTGAATCCATAATCCAAGAATCTGTTAAACGATCTGAACTAGATAAAACAAAAAGCATATCTCCGTCACCACTCTCTAAATCTTCTTCTTCCACTACGTTTGCAGACTTTGATGCACCCTCTTTGTTCTCTGAATCCCCTTTCTTTTTTTTTTTCTGGACAGTCCCGTTTAAAATGCCCCTTTTTCCCGCACTTGTAACACGAGACAGAGACGTCCTTCTTCTTCTTCCTCGACTTGGACCGGGCTTTATTGTTACCCGATCCATTCCGAGATTTGCTTCTTCCACGTTCCTGGTTACCTTTCACCACAAGCCCTTCACCTTGTGAAGCCTCATCACTGGCTTTCTTCCGCTGATGAAAACCTAACAGAGCACCTGTGACATCCTCCAATTCGAGGGTTTCTTTCCCCCACATCAGAGTCGTAACCAAATTCTCGTACGTAGGAGACGCCGGTAGGGAATTCAGCAACATCAGCGCCTTGTCTTCGTCTTCGAACTTCACATCAACTCGCTTCAGATCGCTGATGATCTGATTGAACACGTTGATGTGTTGGGTCAAATCCGAGCCCTCTGACATCTTAAGACCATATAGTTTATGCTTAAGATAGAGCTTGTTCGTCAACGACTTGGACATATACCGACTTTCCAGTTTCAACCAAACTTTCGCTGGTGATTCCTCATCCATGACGTGATACATCACTTCATCAGCCAGACAAAGCCTAATAGTCGCCACAGCCTTCGCTTCCAATTCTTTCCAATCCATGTCGTCCATTCCTGCCGGTTTTTTTCCGTATAATGCCTTCACCATGCCCTGCTGCACTAACAGGTCCTTCACCCTCCTCTGCCATAATCCGAAATTTTCAGTTTCGTCGAACTTCATGATGTCGAATTTTGTAGAGGAAATCCCAGACATCGTAGTCTAGCTCTGATACCAATTGTTGTGATCGTGCAGCAATTATGGTGAATAGTAAGGAATCAAACAATTAAGAAAGCAGGAGAAAATAACACACAGAGATTTACGTGGTTCGGCAATGTGCCTACATCCACGAGAGCGAGCGGCCGTTTTTTTTCATTATTGAAGTAGGGTTACATCTTAAGTATTTATATAACCCTAATATGGACGTATTTACAAAAATACCCCTGTACTGTACCGCGGGGGCGTTGCCCCCGCACCCCAAACTAATCAACGTCCCCTTTATATAAATCCCACAAGGCAGATGCTGTCGCGGGCTCGCTCCAACATCTGCCTCCTTGCCATTATGCACACAGCAATATATGAGCCACACATACTCTAACAGTTTACTTGATTGATATAAGAGATTTAAATCAAATGTAAAAGATGATTAGGTAAATTAAGATGCATGAGAAATTCTTTGAGGGACGAATTTAAAAATATATGAAAACCAGTAGAAGATAATTTTTTTTTTTAAAAAAAAAAATGCAAATTGAGTGGGGTAGTTGCCCTTGCCCACTAAGCATCAAGTGGTTTGACACTGGAAAAAGACTAGTCACTTTCATGAGGGGAAAAAAGCATAGCCTTTTTTTTTGCATCAGGAACATGGCTTTTTTTAATCCCAAAGTTATTCAATTCATAAAAAAGAGTCTCTCTATCTCTCTCTCTCACACACACACACACACATCAAGGTAAAAAGGGGGTTAGTGAACGAGAAAAGGGTTAGCCTACTCCTCAATGAATAGCTTTACAAATGGTTGTTGGCATATTCTTTTTTTTCAATGCATCTTTGGTTTGCTATCTAGACACCCTTATTCAACCTAAGGGTCTCCAATAGTCTACTGTATATTTATGATAATGAAGGATCTCCAATCTCAATCTTTTTTTTAGGTTTCATTTAAGGACGCCCACCTTTTTTCATTAGTACACAACTAATTTTTGGCACCTTTTGATACCTCTTTTAAAGGCCTTTTCTGTTCTTTTACTTTGAAGTACATTTTTAAATAGTATATATTTTTATTTTGTTCTGACTTGCTCACTTTTTGTAGTCTTAATCATAGGTATCTTAATGCATATACACTTGTATAAATGCACCATATAATATATATACATAGTATCAAGCCGTATGTTAGAATATAAGTTAATGAAAAAAAATTACCTAAATGTATTTTTCGTATTGAGATAGTCATAACCCTAATGTAAATGTTCGTAGTAGTGTTCATATTTTCATAATCATACAGTTTTGTTTGGACCACATTCTACAGTTTTCGTGAACAAGGAATGAACACACGTCTGGCAAACAAAGTCAGCCAAAGTGATTCACCATGTGACATTCATTAATAAAAAATGTGTGTACAATCAGTCGATATGGCCTGTTCAAATCCCAGATTAGTTGCAACCCTTGTAAGAGAGGGAATTAAACAATTATCTTGGGATTTGAAAGGACAAGAGTTATCAACACCAGATGGGCTCCGGGAATTTGAAAAATGGCAGTTGAAACAAGGGAAAAATTGGAGGGGAAACTTACTGAAAAAACCAGAGTAACCATTGATGGGAAGACACCTACAAAAGAGGCCTTAATTGCGAGGATAAGACACGATCAAACCTATCAAAGATCCATGACCTAGGCATTTCAGGAGTAGTTTTAGGCTAGATTTAGACAACAGTTGAAACTTCCTGTTGTAACCTAGAAAATTGAACCCAACGTCAAGTAGTCACCTGAGATATCTATGTAAAAGTGATTAAATCCATCGATTGCAAGAAAAACCCTTTGTTGAGACCAATAATTTTTGGCACGCTCGGTTGGACAAAATTGATAACTTGGATCAAACATTGTGCGAACAAGAAGCCAAGATGAAGGAGTAATTGGAACAGAATGTAACAAAAATATGGAGGCTATGCCTAGCAATGCTAACCATATTGAAGAAAGTTCCAAGTTCCAACAGTATGGAGCCTACGATGCAAGGAAATGGTCAAACCAGTGGCCAAAACAGTGCACGGATGCTGTATTTTGTGCAAAACTTGGGACAGGTATTACATGATCCCTACTCAAACATTAGACAAGATTTGATGAATGCCATGCATGAATTAATGAGTGATCAAAAAAATATATCAAGATACATAAATCAATGATCATTTAATGTTATTTGAAATCCAACATTAAAGGAAGGAAATACCAACCTAGTGATAATTCCTGCAGAAAACAAGGGGCAACCAATGATGGAATATAACATGGGTCCTAGTTTTCAACATCAAAATCACTTTAACATGATGTTTGAAGGAGAACCTATGGAGGGTTTTTCAAATTTTTATCACCCTAGAAACCGTAGGGGTAGAAATGGGCTAAGAATGACTCAAGAGGGGTCGTGAGAGGTACCCCATGCCTCATATGAATCCAGTTGAGGAGATGAACCTCATACTTGGTTGGCAACCCTTGGAACCATTAAAAAATATAGAAATTCATAACATAACTGTCAATAGAAAGCAATTAATGGAGATGATTCAAGACCTGTATGGTCTTGGCCTTCGAAGGACAAAAGATCAATTTTTAGAAAGCCATATCCCCATGGGTAGACTTTGAGGAGTTTTCTAGAGGTAAAAATCCTTGAATTCAACTTTTTTGATGGGGAAAAGAACGTCCACTATAGAAAATATTGGTAGGTTTACTTTTCAGTGGGGTGAAATTGGGAACAATGGGAATTTGCAAATGAATTTATCCCACAATCCTTGACCAAAATTCGAATTTCATGGTTCATTAACTTGCCAGCTAATTCAATCTAGGCATGGAAAGAGATTAAAGAAAATTTCCATGCTTAATTTTTTAGAAATGAACTAGAAGTGTCAATGCCGAACTTATCTAGATTAAGGCATAAGCCTAATAAGTCTGCATAATAGTACATCGACAGATTCAAAAAAAGGAGAAACAAATGCCATGCCTAAATGCCTGAGATAGAAATTGTAAAATTGACCTAGAATTATTTAAACTTTGAATTAAGAAAGAAATTTGAAGAAATGGAGTTCTGAGGGCTATTAGGTATGAAATGTTTCTTAGAGAAGAGCAACAAAGAAAAAACAGTGTGTTGGGCACTATTACCAAGATCTAAATGGACACAAGGAAATTGATGTTGCACAAGTAATAGGAAAATCCCCAATTATGTGTGACACTTTGAAAAAAAATAGAAGATCATGTAAACATGCCATCAAATCACCCATTCAAAAAGGATACACTATCGACATATCGATAGTATTCTTTTGATTTGTCCATCGCTGATGCTCTATTCGATGAGGAGATCAACCAGGAGTTCATAACTTTTTAATAGAAACAAGTTGTTCCTCTAAAAAAAGATAAAAAGGAAAAAGAGTATTACAAATGACATAATTCATTTCGACACTTAATTAAAAATTTCATTACTTTCAGAAATCGTGTGCAAGATTTAATACAAAAAGGGATGCTCAAATATCCTTCCCCCAAAAAAAAAAAAACAATGGGTGTTAAGAATGACCCTTTTCCTAAGAAAGTGGGAGTTAATGTGAATTTTGCTAATACGCAAGGATCCAAAAAAGGTTGCTAGTTCAATTGTGAACGAAAAAGAAGAGAAAGAAAAGGGAAGAATTGTCCCAAAGATGAAGCAGCCAATTACCAGCAAGGTTGGCGCCTAAGAGGAAGAAAAGCCACTGATTATGTGCTTCAGACGTGTAAAAGAATTGGCAATGCCAGAAGCCATATCTCTAGATGATATTATGTCTGACTTCACAATCAGAGGGCTTCTAGTCAGTTCCAGAGGGGAAGGAGAGTCCCAACTTTATAATGGTACTTAGAAACTCTTCGATGTTGTTGACCCAGGAATCTTTAAACTACAAGAAAGATACACTCATGAAAATGGTCCATACCATTTTTCAGAGGAAAAATAGGCACCAAGGAGAACAACTAATCATGGGAAAGCCAAGAAAGAGTGGCTTTAAAAGATGAATTATATAGCAGGGACTTCTAATACCAAGGAAAGTGTGTGGCAGAGGATAAGAAGAGAAGAATGCCTAGAAGAGAAAAGACGAAAAGAAAATAAAGTTTGAAGCCAAGGTTGCAAGTGGGCTCAGGATGGTTGTTTTCCCTGAAATAGAAGGTGACAATTGGCATCGCTTTCAACACCCAAAAATCCAATATGGTGGTTGGTATCAACCACTAATTAGAACCCAAAAAAGAAAAGAGTAGAGAAAATTTGTACTGGGATGACCAAACTCCTAGGGAGGCCTATACACCAAAAGAAGGCCAACCTAAAGGAAAGAAGCAGAATGTGATTTGAATTAGGGATCAGAGTAAAAAAGAAGCAGAGAAAGTTCAAAGTCAATAAACAATTCTAGATCAAAAGATTACAGAATTTAAACAAGCTCCAGATCTAAATGAAGAAATCCATAAAAAGACAGACAAAGAATCTACCTAGAAATATTTTTGTTGGTCAAGGCATTGTTTTTTGTCTTGTTTAATTATTTTCAGCAACTTTGAATTCTGTGCAGTAAAGATATTTTGGAAGAGAAAAAATAAACAAGAAAAAAAAGGATATAACAACAAATCAACAATGGTATACGCTACTGGCTGGGCAGATTGCAGGGAAAATGGTTAAACATTAATATGAAATATGTTTAGAGCATTTCAACTCTGTTTGAAAATGTTGCAATTGACCCCAATTGTTTTTTGTGTTGCAAAAAGGGCTCAACTTGAAAAAGCTATTAACCTGTATTTTATTCATCATGTAACAATCTAAGGGGCCATTTGGGATGAGTTACGAAATCTGAAAAGTACTTGTCCTGTTGGTCATTTAGCTCTCCTCCCTTGTGGTGCAAAGACAAAGATTTTAGTCTGAACCTACATCCCTACTATGGTCTATGGGCTTAAAGGAGCTCACTAGATTGATCGCAAGTAAAAGAAACCTTTAAGCTTTAAACTCACATTCGCATCTTGGTTGTTCTTCATTAACTATCAAAGTTTGACCAAAAAAAGCAAAAAACTTAGGTAAAATGATCAACAAGACGTACTTATCTGATACACAGCTACTAATACAGCTTCCAATGTCAATATATATCATATAAAATGGAGATGATGTTTGATGCACGAAAACGTGAATAGAGAAATTGGATCAGACAATAGAAACTATAACTTGTTGATTATTACAATAATATCAAATTATAGCCCTCAAGAGCTTTGTTGATTTCTAAGAATATCAAGACAATTGGAAATTGAAAGAAAACTCTTCTCTAAATTTTATTCAAAATAATCCAAACTTATTGAATAAGTTTTCACCACAATATAAATAAGAAACCCCAATGGCTCTAAATTACCAGAAAAGCCAAGTGAATAAGAATTATTATGAAAATACTCTAAAAAAAAGGGATAAAAATAGTAAACTGTCTAAAAGTTCCCTAAACGTTATTTTTTTGGTTAAAAACAATTGGATTGAAGGCATATTTCAATTTGGTCAGATCGCCGAGAGCTTTTCGGGATGGAGTCCTTTGTAATTTTTTGACAATGTCGGCAAAAATCAGTTCTAATTGGTGCTCAATCAACACTGCTTTTGACGGTCTTGGTTTGTCATTTAATTCTTTCCTATATGTGCTGCATCAATGGTGGTGGGAATTTCTTGCAGCACATAGGCTAAAAGAGACCTCAATAAGTGAAAAAATTTCTTACCTGTCTTTTTTCTCTCTTGAGAAGTGAGATCTGAACGCATATCATCCATTGTAACTTCAAGGTTTCATGAGATTTAGGTGTGGAAAAGACACTAAAGAAGTTTGGAATAACTCCGCAAGTTCTCAACAAGAGTGTACTTTATTAAAATTACAAGAGTTTTCATTCTCAACAAGAGTGTTCTCAACAGTTTGTATTCTTAAAGATTTTTGAATCCTTAATTTACACATTGAAAGATTAAAATTCTGAAATTGCACCATCAATCTATATCTATATCTGAAAGTACTTTAGAATGAAAACTTTTTGATTTACTATTATACCCTTATAAAAAATTATAAAGGCTCACATGTCATTTTGTATTTAAATATACAACTTACCATTATATTCTTATGTATTTCAATAACAAACTAATTTCTAACATATCATGTAAATTTTTCTATCTTTGCAAAACTTTTGAATGGTCATGTTATGTTTAACACGATATATAAAAATAATATTATTTATTTTTACCAAAACCCAATATTAAACACGTCGACATCTCTCTTGATACAATATCACCTCCAATGCCAAAAAACGGATATATATATAACTTTTTTCTTCATTTTGCAATCAAAATAATTTGGTAACAAATTACTGAGGCATAAAGTAAAATATACTTAAAATTAGTACTAAATACAAATGATTAAGCATAGAAATAGAAAAAATATAACAGAGTAAAAAGATTAAAAAAATTGTTGATTTTTCAATTTAGACCATATTGTTACCTTTTTTTTCACTGATTGAGGGTCAATACGAAATTTTATCTATTAAGAGTGTAAATTGGACCCTGAAGATCTTTCAGGGTACAAAATATCATTCACCCAAAATCAGAATTCCATGCTTAACTTTTGATCCAAAAACGTGCGCGCTGCTTAATGTGAGAGACCATAGACCTGATCTCCTCTAAGCCACATTTGAACAAGTTACAAACTTTGGATGATCCTCATTCATTTTTTCTTTTTTTTGAAAAGTGTGTTTATAATACAAATTTCTAAAACTGCCCATCAACACTTTA